>NQII01000167.1:261057-297161 GCA_002778355.1 Clitarchus hookeri
GAGCTTATCCACTTCCTTTCTTCAACCTTCCAAAAACATCACATTACTGTGGAGCAGTGTGACAACGATGCTGACACTTCAATTGTGAGAGAGGCATTGTCTGCTGCTTCAGATAGTTCTGTTGAGGTCAGTAACATTTGTTTTGCGTTTTTCTTCATTAACTACTGTACTGGTTGTTGCCCGGAGAGGATGGGGTTGTTTAAAAAGAAGCGAATCCACATTCTTTAAAAATTTTCGTATGTGTTTTCNTTGCCCGGAGAGGATGGGGTTGTTTAAAAAGAAGCGAATCCACATTCTTTAAAAATTTTCGTATGTGTTTTCGCAGGGTTCATTATGCATTGGTCTACTTTCAGGTCCGGGCAGAAGATACAGACGTGCTTGTAATGCTGGTGTACCATAGCTCAGGCAGTCACCAACCACTATTCTTCACCACATCAAACGGCTCTTATGACGTCACAAAGATCCAGAAATCTCTCTCTGAAAGACAGATGCGCTATCTGCTCTTCTGCCACGCCTTCACAGGGTGTGATACGATTCCGCAATCTCTGGCCATGGGAAAACAACTCTATTTGACAGGTTGTAATGATACTAATAGTTATAATGTTAGAATATCAAAACTATTTAATATAATAATAATTTTAATTGTATTTATAATAATTGTATGTACGTTTCATATTATACTTGACACAAACGTGATGTATTTTCACAGGTTTTGTGCAGGGGACGTGGATGAGTACATGAACATCTTCCTTGACACAGAAGCCACCAAGCAGGCAGTGATTCACGCTGGTACCGTGATTTTCCAGTATATTTATCACGGACCAGATAAAGCATTGGGTGAAATTCGGTACAACATGTTCTCAAAGAAGACAGCGGCTGGAGTGATCAAACCAGAGACTCTACCTCCAACAGAGGGTGCTGCTGCACAGCATTCACTCCGAGTCTACCTGCAGACACGGGACTGGATCCTTCTACAGAGCATGTCTCTGAACCCCAATGACTATGGATGGACATTAGGTGGACATGGATATGAGCCAGTTCCAACAATAGACCCCATGGCTCCTGAGGAGCTTCTTAAGTTCACGAGCTGTAACTGCCATGGGGATTGCAGCAACCGGCGGTGCAGCTGCAAGAAGAATGGGGTCACATGCATCTCCGCTTGTGGAGTCTGTAAAGGCATTACATGCAAAAATTGTAGTGATGATGCTGTTGAGACTGAAAAAGACATAGACAAAGACTGTTGAAACCTTAGACATTGTGATTGAGTAAAATATATTTTGAATGTAACTGTAATAATTATTAAAATTTTTATTAAATAATGGAGTGTTTTGGTAAGATATAAATGCTAACAATCAACTCAGATTTATGAAAAACCCATATTTGACCGTCACAAAGTTACTGAAAGCTGAATAAAAAAAATCGATTTTTCGAAAAATAATTAATCGGTACCCTAACTTTAGGAGGTTTTTTTTAGGGTTTCCCACATGAGTTGAGTTTCAACATTTTAATACATGTTATTACACACCTTTACAAACATATTGGTGAAATAATTGTTGGGTAACAATTTAGTTAGCAGATTTGCTAAATATCTCGTAAAATCCCCTCACTAACAATTTTGTTCATCAAATTGACNGGTAACAATTTAGTTAGCAGATTTGCTAAATATCTCATAAAATCCCCTCACTAACAATTTTGTTCATCAAATTGACTGCTGAAACTAACTTCAGGAAGCATACTTAACTCACATCTGAAATTAAAAATATTAATGCCAGAATCTTGGAGACAGTTCGTGGTAGTGGTAGTGTTCCATTTAACATGTGATGACAGTACACATGGCTCCATAATGTGATATTTTTTTGTAGCCAGGCTGGTGAAATCTTTTCTCAATCTCACCTACAAGTTTATCTAATGTTTCAAAAAATGATGTGACATATCTTTGGCTAATGCAAACTGGAAGAGCACTAGTAGATTCATTATAGTCATATCATTTTGGATTTAATCTGCTTTGTGGAAGTTTTGGTTCTTCAAGTTCCATCATTTATGTCCATAAGTCGTTGAATCTCTCGCCATTACGAATCACCTTAAAACACTTTATAGTACATGGTAATGCATCATGAGCTCCAGCAATGGTCACCTTGGAGTCTTGTAAAAAAACAACTGAGAGCCTCACATGATGCAAATAAATCTCTGCAGATAAGAAAACCTTAATATATGTCAGCCTTTGTTAGCTGATCTAGAAGACCTCTTTACTCAAGAACTCTTCTTTGGAATCAGCAATATTTGAAATAATTGCTAATACAGAATTGTATGTGTTCAGAATACCACTTATGGATGCAACTCAAGTAGCCCATCTTGTACAGGAGACAAACACCAGATAATATATTTTCTACATTGACAAGATATATTTCTGCAAACTGTACCTTCCTCTTCTGAAAATTATTTATTATAACTTCAAAATCATTCCCATTGAAGGCGGTCACGAATCAAAGATATTTGTCTTGCTGCATCTTGCAATGTCAAGTTTGACGAATGATTCCCACAACATACATATAAAGCAAGTGGTTGCTCATGTTCTATACTGGCTTATACACCCTTGAACACACCAAAATGTTTGCAGTTCCATCACAGCACTGACCATGTATATTTTTAAGGGGTATATTGAAGCGAAACAGGACATCCATGACGAGTTTGAAAAATGATTCTCCAGTTGTTGATGAAGTTGAATACAAGACAAGAAACAATTCTTCTGGTTCTAGATCTTTCACAATCCTAATATTGATACTTGTTCAACTCCTGCCATGCCAGCTATTTCATTAACATTCAAACTGAATTTGTTAGATGCATATATATTGTTTGCTATTGACTGAAGAACATTGTGTGCTACAATTTGCAGGCAAAGTTTCATTATGCACATCTCAAGAACACAAATTTTTCTTCGTTGCATTCAATGACAAAGTTCAGGAATAACTTCCAACCATAGAGAAAGCAATTGCATGAAGTTACCTTGTTCAATGCTATGTGATCAGATCACAAGCCCTGTAGTTCTAGATACTGCAATAAGTAAATATTTTATGTAGAGAAATTTTTTGCTTTATGTAGTTGTTTCTGAGATACAAAAGAAATTTTAGCAAAAAAAATAATGCTTACTTTAGCGCTACTAATTTGAGAAAACTGTCTCAAATAGCAAACATATTTCTCAAACTTGGATAACTTCTCTTCTGCTTTTTATAATTAGAAAATCCACACTCTATAAATGCTACTCCAACATTTCCTTTCACTAAATTCATTTAACAAGTTTAACTGACCGCGAACACAGAAATACTTTTTTCACATTGTTGCAATGAATATACACAAATTTTCCATACCATCTTGGTGGAAGTAATATTTCTTAATTTTTGCTATCATCTGTAATACAAAGAAGGGTTGTTAAGGCTATACTTCAAGCTAAAAAAAATGAACATACGTTACTATCTCTCAAAAACTGTTACTATAGGCTGTTTACGCTAAATTGAGCACTTTTGTAAAATTCTGCAGAATTTCTATTTTCAGCTGGTTGTATATCCTTCTGCCACACATCAATAAATAATTGTCATGTGACTCATGTTTACATCAGCTATTCAGAAGTCCACTGAATTTATTCTGCATATTCCAAAACCATTAGGTTTCCTGCCACCAGCAACTATACCACAACAAAGCAAAAATTAGTTAGAAAATGAACCATTTCTACTAAGAACAGATATGTAAATGTTTTGTTTATTAAGTAAATAAATACTTTATTTAAAGAGTAGTCAATTAAAATCATGCTGGGCAGTGAACAGGAGCAAAGCTTACAGAAAAAGAGAAAAAAAAACACAAACAAAACAATATACCAGGTAACTTGAAAGATGCATCAAGCCACGTTATGAAAATATTAGAAATAAAAACGTGATGAAATTATGTCAGTTTTTATTTTTAAGAGCACGAAACAAATAAAACCTGATTTCAGGTGCAATTAATTTATAACATTAAGGTGTTAATGCATGGAACTACTTCTTCCAGTTCATTAACAGGCAGTGATTTTTTCATAGGTTGATTTCAAAAGTGCTCAATTTAATGTGAACAGCATATACTTACTAAAACTCAGATGTACAGTATATACTGACCAGTGACAGTATTAATTCCAGATTTGCCTTGTGGCATATAAGCGTAGGGAGAGTAAGGGTTAATAACTATGTTGTTTTTAAATTACCATCAAGCTGTACGTTCTTTGATGACACATAAACATTCTAACTGGTATTTTGTGAAATGAAGCACCACAAAACACTACAATAAAAATAGAAAGGCATGATTAAATGTCTACAAACTTTCACAACAATGTCCTTAAAGAGCAGAAGAAAATGTTCTCAAGAAATTATAGGTCATTAGTTAATCTTATAATGGTGCATTTATGATACATTAAAAAAATTTTCTTATGCAAAATTATTTTGAGCAAATATTATTCTAAAGTAACTAACGCAACTTCCATGAAACAAATGCTCATGTTTGTGGAATTCATATTCTGAGATTCACTCTTTATTAACAATAATGTGAAATAAATTGTTAATATTTGATAAAGGAAGAAAAACTTCTGTATTATATATTCGCCACATATGAGTTATGACATCAACTCATTAGGAATATAAGTGCTTTAAAGTTGATTAGCTTATGTAAGAAAAAATATTTGCGTGAAAAAATGTTTGAACTATAGCCCTGATGGAAACACGCACTGATAATGCTTTTATTTTGTAACCGTATATTATCACAAATCTGCTGTGCAATGCAACAGATACTTATAGAGGTATGCAGATAGTGAATTTATTGCAATAACAGCATAAGAGTATATGTTTTCTTAGCAGCCACTCAGGTTCCTACTCAAAAAGTAACAATAACTCTGAAATTTTTATTTAAAACACAACATACTACCTCCATATTGTGTGGCTTCACATTCAGTCCAACCAGCATATTCAACTAGCTTATCAGAATTGTCTTCTAATGTTGGTTCTGACACTAAGGGTGAAGGTCCAGCTTTAGTTTGATGAGGTGGATACTGAAGGTCTGTGGTAATATGTGAAGGGTACAAAATAAGTGTCAATAAATTTTAATTTGTCAACTAAGGAAAACAAACTAGCTTCAGTAGCTTATGTTGAACACAATTTTACAAAATTCCTCCATATCTTTATTTGATTTTCCTGTATTTTGACTTTTGTTTGATACCGCAGCTGAAGGTAAGGTCAAGGGCTTACTTTCGATAGTGTCCGAGTCTGAAAACAAAACTCCAAGATTGCTTCACCAGTATGTTATGTCTGTAAATCAAAGAAATATTTACTTAATATAATATTTGTATGAACTTACCATTTTCTTGAGTTTTCATTATTTTCGTGAAGAATGTATGCAGTGTTTACAAATTCTGTGAAGCCCTTTTTAGCTTGTCTTCTATCTTCATTTCATTTGAATTTTCACAATTTGTACATCACTATAATTTGCTGTTAAACTAAACAAAATAATAGTATTTTGCTATTCCTTCACAAGTTTACAGCAGTCCAGTTTCGCTGTTTATGAACAACTGTTCTACTTGACACTCTTACTACATTACAAAGCAAAGGCCAGTGGTGAAATGAGTTCCGAGAAACTAGAGGTGGAAAAGACTTTGAGGTGGGAGCGGAGCGGGACCAGTCTGATGCACACTGATACACGTGCACAATGCAGGAACGGGTACAATGTTTCAGCATATACTAGTTACCATGGAGACAAAATGTTTAATTGGAAAGTTAGATGCATAGAAGTCGATGATTGCAGTTACATTAACACAAACACATGCTCAATATCTGTGTTTTAAATTAGCTAATATGCTTAACTGTTAATTAATATACAACTTATACTGTTTTGTGTATTACTCCCCATGTTTTGCATGTTTGCTCTTGTCCCCATGCAATAAATGTGAGGGGGTCAATGTCCCCCTTGTCCTTCCAATTATGATGTGCCTGCCCACTGTGCTAAATTACTGTGTGCTGATGAAAATTAGACATGTATGAAAGATGGTCATATAATGCAATGGAAGTCAGGGTTTGTGAAGGCGTGAGTGCTGAAAAGCCACTGGGGTATTCTTGTTATTTTATGGTTTTTTTATTTTAATGCCAGTTTATGACAATATATCAAGTCGGAGGGCAAGGGTTACGTGGATCACCCCTTTTTTGTTAAGTGTAGTAGTCCATATCTGTGCCTAAACTGCAGGAAAACCTATATAGAGAAATCAAAAAAGCTTAGTATGTGACACGTCAAGTATAATAATAAAAGTTAATGATTATTAGTTAGTGATTATGTTAATTGAAAGATAATTTTCTAACTGTAATAAGAGCTAAGGTCACTTATAGTTGTTATCTATCAATGAGTTGTTTTCAATAGTGTTGCTGCAAACATTTTCATTTCCATATCACGTTACTTTTCATCCACACAATTATTATTCATAACAGTTTAAATTATAACTTAATCTTATAATTATCCATGGTTTATCTCATCATACTAATGTACTATAATGTCACTCTGTTATGGCAAATAACAGGAGTATAATTGTAAAACTGCATTGTGTCACCATATGAAGATTTGTTTATTAAATTTTGCAATCGCCGAAGTAATCTCCCCCACCCTCCCCCTTTTTTTGGGATGGGTCTTGAACAAGTAACCAAATGACAAAAGGGTTGAAAATCATTCCTTTGTGTTTCTTAAGATTTTGAATATAAATTCCCTGGTTTAAATAGTGACTTTGCAGGATTTCATGAGAAGAAGTACACAATGAGATGACAAGGAAAGTTTGCCTGTCTACCACCATCCCAACTGTCCAAGCTGGTGACAATATTCAATGGTTTACTATTCAGTTCCTTAGGTAGTTTTGTCTCTTAACTGAGTTTTTTAAATTCATTTTGCTCCTTTTTATATTATATTGTTTAAGACTGATGTAGTGTCCAGTTTTACCTATACCTCGCTTCCATGGCTCTTGTCAACCAGTAGTAGGTATATAATATGTAAAAAAAAAATGACAAAGTGTTGGATATGCTCAAACCCAATGCTGCTGCGACAGAGACATACCCGAACAATAGTGAAGATAGTGTAGATGATCTAGAGAACAAAACTAGCAGAGATTGTAGAAACTTTAACAACCTCATGTTTTCAGCAATCGTTCACCGTGAAAATGAGCCGCTAGTGAATTTAATGAACACAAAACCAAAACTGTAGTAGAATCTTGCAAATTGGCAATGGCAACCACCTCAAAAGCTCACGAACCCGAACTTTGAAAATCTAGCAAACTAGCAACCAAGATCAAAATAGTTTATCGCAAAACTGAAATTGAAATTTGTGAATCGAATGAACAGGCAACCGAGACAAAACAAGATTCTCACGAATCCGAAATTGAACATTGTGAAACGAGCGAATTAACATCAGAGACCGAAATAGATTTTCGCGAACACAAACATTATGAATGGAGTGAACCCCCAACTGCAGCTGCATCAGATTCCAGTGAAACCGAATGTTGCAAATTGAGCGAACCAACAACAGAGACTGAAATAGATTCTCGCAAACCCGAACTTGATGAATCGAGCAAAACTGCAACCCAAAATGAAACCAATATTGAATTTTGCGAATCGAACAAAACCAATACTAATAAACAGCAGGGAAAATTCCCACTCTATTTCGTCTGCCAGACCGAAAGTGACTGACACTCACTTCAAGATGAGGTATTTCGTACCTGAAATTAACAAGCAAAGCGAAAATGAATTTCCCATTAATTTTCAATTAATATTAACAATTATTCCTTCGTACCTGAATAAATATCGATTTTCGTATGCACCGAATTGATTTTCAAAATGCTATACTAGCAATTCTAATTTGAAATTTTTGCATACGCGAGAGGAAAGGATTCGGTTGTTGGTACCATTCAGTTCGCCAGTCGCGACCATAGCAATGGAGATCCGTTTGACTTCAAAAGTACGGCGTGTGCTCACCATTCACTACCTCCCTACCAAAGTATATGTTACGACAAAGACAACAAATAGTCCTATATTTTTTTTACCAACATGTACTTGTTCATGAACTGGATCAGATTTCTGGTCTCTCTATACATATTAAAAAACTGAACGTCTCTCTGTCTGTCTGGCAGTGCGCTTATCACTCAAGAACCACGTATCCAATTTACGTGTTTTTTTTTCATTCATAGCAATGTTCTCTGTCCAGGTTTTAATATATATTTTGTTACGTAAAGTAACATAAGGCATAAGCAGTGATGATAATAGTGAATTAAGTCAGAAAAAAGTTTGCGGCCAGCGCGCTCTCTTGCAATACGCTGTCTAAATCGTTAAAGATGGAACAATATCAAGTATTAAAGAATTGTGTAGAATAAAAAGACCTAACAAAACTGCGTGGTGGCATATATCTATCTATAACTAAACAATAATTCTGTAGTCCACGCGAGCAGAGCCGCGGGCACAGCTAGTATTATATATTTCTGGACATAAGTAAAAAATGTTAACAGGTAAAACATTTTACGCTGCTCAGCAGCACTATATTAGTCACTTTTCTTACTTCATACTGCTAAGGGATAAGCAAGGCAAAGAGAATGATCTGTCTGTCTTGCAATATTTTGCAAAAAATATTTCCTAAATTTTGGAGATGGCAGATTAGGTATGTGTAATACAATTCATAACAATCAGAAAAAGTATTAGGTTATGAAAGATGTGCACACATACTAAAAACTAAATAGTTACAATGAACATCTGGGTACATACACGTAATATTCTCATTTCCATCAACAGCAGATGCTACTTTGGATACTTCGTTCTGACCACATAATTGTGATGAGTCTTCCTGTTCAATTTCCAGAGGTGATTTACTAGTTTCCTCTATATTGTTTTCATTTGGCTTCACACTGCAACAAAGGAAATTCTTTAGCATAAACCAAATAACTTTTAAAAACATTAAACTAATATTTCCATATTTTTACATACATCTCCTGTATGCAATATTGTTTGTTATTTTCTGCTGTCCTCTAATACATTATTATTGACAAGAAGAATGTGATATCTGTGGAATCTGTATCAGCAGGTTCTATGGTGGTTTTGCACTGCATATTAGCTGCACATGCAGAAGTAACATGTTTAAATGGTTGTTTAATTGTTATCAAAAACAGAGCACCTACATGCATGGGAAGCACGCTTTAATGCCTTTCTATGGCAAAAAGAAAACTACACTAACAACACTCAAAATAAACATTTCTTGTGCATTGCCATTTGTCACACAATATTATTTATAATGGGTCAACAAATATGCATAAAATCATTCAAAATCAGATGATGACAGGCTCAAATTTATCACTGAAAATTGTGACAAATAACAGTGTCAGCCAGATGGAAGAAATAATCTCAGCCTGTCAGGTGTATGCTGACAAACAATTCAGTAAAAAAGAATACATATTTTTTGTAAACATACAACACATTGCATTACAATGCATATCAATCAACAATTTCAAAAACTTTTATAACATCAGTTTCTCAAAACTGGAGAAAAAAAAAATCATTGTAACGGTAACTGCTTTGGAGCAACTTAAAGAGGCAGGCAAAACTATACTAATGACCATAATATGTCATGTCACCATCATATATACTCTGGACCAAAACATGCTTTATACAAAGGAAGCATCTCGGTTAACCAGTAAGCAGAAAGGCAAAACTTGTATCAGCAGGCCACATTGTTAAAGACTAGGTTTTGATAAATGTTTACTCTCTTGTCCAGTGAAGCTATGTATGATACAATCTGATATTCTGTGGAAGTCTGGAAAAACAATTCACAGTGAAAATTGAGACACTTGAGTAGAAGGGTAATTCTCTTACACATCAATACCAGCAATTAGCATATAACTCTACAGAAACTCTGAAAACTAAAGGGACCTCCCTGTTCACTCAACCTGATGTCTCTATTTCACCCTAAATGACTTACATTATTATGTGACAACACCAACTAAAGGATAGTACGTAATGAACTTTTTATAAACACAAACTGTATCTAGACCCCAATGATGCTAACTTCCAGATTATGAGGATCAGTTTCAGGGGAATTTTTGCCCAGGCCTCCAAACCAAGCATAGAGCTTCAATTATATAGTTGCCATTTAAAAAACGGTTCAATATCTTTGGTTGTTGTATGGTTGAAAATAGCATTTAAGAAATTTTTCAGGTCCAAATGCTAGTTTTCAGTTTTATATTTACAGCTCTAATGCATTTTTTTTTTAAAGAAAAAAGGTAATACAAGCATTTTGCAATCATAGAAGTGAGTTGACTAGAGAACAACTGCATGCCATTTCAGTGTCTTGGACATAAGAATGACCAGACATTTAATGTGCATTTATAGGTTTCCCTCATTTTTTAAAAACCTAAAAATTTACAATTTACTCTGGAAGCATTTAAATCACAGACAATTAAAAGTTAAGTTTTATAATATTACAGGTTTGCTTAACGGTTTAATATTCAATTTATTTGAGGAAAAGACACAATCACATTATGCACAAATTAATTTATGTAACTGTTGTGTACTGGTGGTCTAGTTCTGAAATGGACACCTCAGCTCACTCGCACTGGTGGCAATGGCTTACAAGCTAAGAGTATGGAAAGTAGTGGAAACTGTGCATCAGTTGTGGATGGTGTGTGAGGACATTGGTATGGTGATAATGCTGAATCAAGGCTGGTTCAGATAAGCATCAGCACCACTAGGTTGGAAGCGAGAAGGGCCAGGAATATAACCATCTTCAAAGGACACATAGGATGCGCATGTGTCCCCCCTTTTGTTGTTTACCATGTGTCAGCAAGAAAAATAAGTAATAGTCAAGTGGCCTCAGTGTTAAGCCGGGTTTACTATTTACATTTTACATGACACATAACAAGTAAGATGTTCACGTAAGTCAGCTACACCTTGACTAATGCGTTTCAAGGAAACCTATCATCATAATTTCATGAACGTTCACATGAAGGAAAAGCTTGTCAATGTATAGTTTTTGTGTGATACATGATTCTGCACCACATGATATCGCTGTTCAATCACAATAGGGATGATGTAGTATTGTCTTTGCTTTTCATGGGCTTGTTCTTATTTTCACGATGTCTGTTCACATTTAGTCAATGTACAGCATATATAATTTTCTCCCGGAAATTAGAAGAAAGAAGATAAGCTACAGTTAGTTTTTGTTTTTCAATCCGTAAATATTTAGGAAGCTTTACACTGGCACAGTTCATTAATTGTATTTCTCAGAGGTATAAAAATGATTGCTTAAAAGGCCTGTTTACATATTAAGTTTGCAATTTTAGCAGGCATACTTCATGAAACACAATTTAATTTCCTCAGCAGATCAATGTTTATTATTTAAAATTTATTTCCATACACACGAAAAACTTTCCTACATCTCCCAGGGACATTTAATTCTGGAGGTTAAGGTGATCTGCTAGTTGTTTTCAAAGTTTGTATAAATCACGAATGCCCTACTTTCACAACCTAGTCTAGCCACATCAATGTTAAGACACAAATATGCCCGTATAACTTGAATTTTGACAGTTTTCAATCTGAAAAGCCATTAATATTTATCCCAAACATTTTTATTCAGTTCATAAATGTTATGTGCTTATATGAAGAATCATAATATACCACCCAAAAAGATGAAGTTTTATGTACACGTGAAAGTATAACGTGATGCATGTTATGTGTAACGTGAAGTCATCATAATCCTGGCCTTACTATTCACTGAGATTTAGTTCAGTCTATGACTGATTATATGGGCACACTAGATGATATATAAAATAATGGCTTGGTCTATTTCACCTGTAATTGGATTGTAGCATATGGCTGCTTGACCGACGGTACCTAAAACCAAATATCTGCAATAAACTAATTTGTGTCCATTGTCTTTCTGGAATAAAATGATGGTTCCTGCTGCAAGACTCCACTCACTTAGATGCAATTACAAGTGGGAGGACCCCTCAACTGTGGAAACACAGCCACTGTTGTCCAGGGATTTTCTGGCTTGTGGTGGCAATCTTCCAGTCCCTTGGACTGTGCTAAAAAAACACAGCCTAAGGTGTGCAGCTGATTGCCTACAACCATCAAGTGGTGTACAGCTTGAGTATCTTAATATGAGGAAACCAAACTGCCAGTATAAATGTGACTAAAAGAAGGTTAGAGCAAATGGGATGAGACTGATAATTTCGGGTGCAGCTGAAATGTGGGTGTATTTCTTCATGCCCTTACCCTGTAATTGACCCATGTGTGTGTTGTGTGCCTGTCTTCATCCTGTACCAATCCTGTAGCTATAACTAGCCACCATTTTCAAGTCTGGATTCAAATCAGCTGAATAAAGCCTAAGGTAGTCTCGAAAATTTCTTTGGGATATAAAAAAACTATGCAACAGTTTCTGTGGCATAAGGTCCTTGCTATGTAGAGTCCAACCAGCCAAACTCAAACTTCAGTATGAATGAGAGGGAGGCAGTGCCATGCTGTGAAGTGAAGGAAGATCAGCAGCCTTCTGTGAGATAAAGGCCACAGCTGCTGGCACAGTTCATGTCCCCAAATTGGGCCCCCAGTTACCAAAGATACTTTTTACAATATTCTGTGAAAGCCTCGATGATAGAAGAGGATCCCACTGTTAAGACCTGCACCAATGGAGGACTTAATGTTTTAAGTTACCTCTTCTTATAAGTTTATTGCTGCTGCCTGCAGCTTGGTAGCAACAGGTTGTAAATGGTGTAATTTTCATTCAAAAAAATTAAATTTATATTAGAAAAGTTTACCACAGATATGTACTTTAGTTACCAAAATATGCTTAACACAAAAACTGAAACCTATAAACAATAAATAGGTATAATGACTCACCTTGACTGGAAATGTGAATCACAAATGCTTTGAGAAGTTTGTGTAATCTTTACATCAGGCGACTGTCTACCTATTCTGAGTTTGATTTTTAAATCTCCATTAGAATGTGAGGCATCAGCAATTGACCATGGGTGATCAATCAAGCTAACATTTTCTTGTGATAACTTGCTAACTTCTCCACTACCTTCCTGTATAATTTTGTTATTTCGATACGGATACGTGGAAGGTTTTGGTAATGTAAGCTTCACAGGTGGTGTTACTTTCTTCAATGTCATTTTGAGCCTCTGAGATTTGTCATCCTGCAATTAAGTAAATTCAAACATGTTAAGTAAAATTAAATTATGTGTAATTCACTTACCATAAAATTATTCAATAGTTAAAAAAAAACATAAAAAACTTAACATTTTAATTTATTACTTAAGTAATACTTCTTTAAAATTTTAACACAAAGCCCACATAGCAAAAAAAATTAAAATATACTGTCAGCTCATGATGTCCCTACCAGTCACGGCACTCAGCTCACACCCCAGTATCTGTGATATAGACTATTAATTATTATAATGTAAATTGTCTAGGTCAGCTAGCTCGAACAGTCAACAAATACAGAGTAGTTTAGTTTTCATATATTGCCTACGACCAATAAACCCATGCAACTGAACCGGGTATGCTTGTTTGTAAGCTCTTAACTTGGATATTGCTAAATTACAACAGCAGTGGTCTATGATCAACACTTGCTTCTTGGTGATTTACCACGCTGCTGTATACCATATCATTATAAAGAATATGTAACTAACTTAACACCTGCCATAATAACAGCACCTCTCACTTTTCAGAGAGGCCTGGACCTCAGTTCGCCATGTCTTCTGCGTAAGTGCCTCAATGTGCTGTCAACGGAAAACCACTGACTGCTGCTTTGGCATGGGAATATGGTCTCTCCCTGTCCAGGGAAGGGCAATGCTCCCCTCCATACAAGGAATTTGGTGGGTGATTGGGCATCCCCAATACGCTGTGGAAGCATACCTACTGCTGGCTCGGTCAAGGCCTCACTTGCTGAAATGGATGCTGGGCATCCCGGTGGCATTGCGGCACCGCTGGACAGAGGAGGAGCATGTGGGATCATGGCCCCGGCAGACGTCCCTGGTAACGGCCCTTGGGCAGCATCAACGATAACTGGTGCCATGACACAGGGTGTCACAACACTGGGCATAGTCGTAGCTGGTGCAACTGGCTGTTGATTGTCGGAAACGGGGACACGAAACGTGTCTGTCAGCGGGCTGTCTGTTGCGGGTCCTGAGAGCTTCGGGGCGCCGGGCGTCGCAGGTTGCCGTTGCTTGTGGGCTCAAGCACTGATGCATCTGAGCTTCTTGGAGGTTGAGACGGCGGGGCATCTGCTGCGCCATTGCTCAGTGGTGCCGCTGTAGCAACTGATGCAGTAGGGCCCGCGTTGGCCTCTGCGCAGGTTGTCGCGGTGCACAGGCACTTGACGTAGTCTTCCTATGCTGACTAGATAAGTAGTTTTCCCAGTATGCTGATAACATTGTGCGGCCCATTCCATTTCGGGGCCAAACCCGCAAAGAAATTTTGGCAGTCGCAGACAGCTGGTGCGCTCTCACGTATACCAACTGGCCAGGTTGCAGTGCAGTTGGTGGGCGAGAGGTGGCAGGACACCATTGCGCGATGTATTTATTCTGATGCTTGCACGCCTGCTGCAGTGCCGGCCAGCGGCGGCGCCTGTGGGCTTCACTGCTCTTGGGGTCTTTGTAACAGTTTAGCCAGTGTTTTTCCTGTTGCCAGGTAGACATGAGTGCGTGACATGAACAAAGCTGCCGGCAGATGTTCAGCCCAAGATGCGTGATTGTCACCCATCGTAGTCACAGATGTGTTTACAGTTCTTGATTGCAGCGCTGTGTTGGATTAGCGCATGGATGATAAACAGCGGAAGAGTTATGCAAGACTCCCCACCTAGTGCAGCACTCGAGCCATTTACGCCCGGTGAACTGTGCTCCATTGTCTGACAACAATACGCATGAGTATCCGCAACATGGAAAAAAATTCAGTTTCCAGCTGTTTGGGAACACATTTTGCACGCCCACTGGAAGTGAGGTAGCTTGTACCCATTTAGAGGAGAGATCGGTCACAACAAGAATAAACATTTTTGCCATTGCGGTACGTGGGTATGGGCCTATCAAGTCCAGAGCTATAGTCTCGAGAGATTTTGTGGGCACGCGTGGCACTTGTTGCTGGGTACCGTCAGTACAGCGCCTATTTAGACAGTTGCATGCATTACACATACGAACATACTGGTGCGTCTCCCGAGAATCTCCTGGCCAGTAAAAATATAATTGGGCATTACGCTGCGTTTACAGTGTGCCTGGGTGACTGGCTGCCTCAGTGTCATCCACAAAATGTAGCAAAACTCCCCTTGTGGCAAGTGGCACATAGGTAGTCCAGTGATCGCTATTGTTGTTGGCACATGTTTCTAAACGTCTGTCTACTATATGCCATCGCTTGTTTGTTTTTGTTGCACACTCTTTCACCAGGTTTTGTGTTACTGGGCAAGTTTGTTGTGCTTGAATTATACATGCATAGACTACTGTGCACACGTAACTGCATCGTTGCTAGCGGTCGATAACTCCAGAAAAGTGAGGGGGGGGGGATTGCTTCCCACTTTTTCTCGTCTCGTGCCATTGTGTCCCCCAGTGAGCTTAAGAGTGCATCGGCCAGCTGATTCTCTGCTCCCAGCACATGTTGCACTTCAAAGTCAAACAACTGCAGAAATAAGGACCAGCGCCTGAGTTTACTGCGGACTTTCTTCTTATCATGTAACCAGACAAGGCATCTGTTATCTGTTAACAATGCGATGCATTGATACTCCACAAACAGCCTGTATCATTTTACTGACCAAACCACAGCTAGGCACTCTCTTTCCTTTATATCATAGCGACATTCTACGGTACTGAACTTGGCACTACTGTAGTCTGTGATATGTTTACTGTCGTTATCATTGAGCTGGTACAGGATGGCACCTAGCCCAAATTCATTCGCGTCTGTTTGCAAATACAAGTGACAACTTCGGTTGCGTTGTGACAGTGAAGGGCAGTTGTGGAAACTAGTTTTTATTTGAGTGAAGCTCTCGGATGTTCTTCAGTCCACTTGAACTTTTGAGCAGGCGATAAATTGGTTAATGGAAATGATGCTAGTGCAAAACTTTTTATGTACTCACGTAACCAGTTAAGGGGGCCGAAAAATTTACATAAATGTTTACGTGTGGATGGCTGCAGGTAATTGTCAATTACACTCAACTGCTTTGGGGTCGGGCAGTTACCGTTCTCGTCAACAAAGTGCCCCAAAAACTGTATACATGCCTTCCTGAGGTGACATTTCTTATTTGCGCAAGTGAGACGGTTTATAGCAAGATATTCAAGGATGAGTGATAGGTGTCACACATGGTCTTCCCACGACTCAGACCAGATTACAACATTGTCAAGATAGACCATTGTGAACTCACCTACATAGCCGTCAAGCACTTGTACCATCATGGACTGGAATGTTGCCGGTGCAGTTTTCAGGCCGAAAGGCATGGCCAAGAACTAGAACCAGCATCCGTTGGGAGCGGTGAAGGCAGTCTTAGGACTATCCTCGGGTTTGACAGGTATCGGCCAGCAACCGTAGCTGAGGTCAAGTGATGTTAGGACCTTGGCACGGCCCAGGTTGTTGAGTGAGTCTTTAACGTTGATGAATGGAGGCGGTGCATTTTCTGTGATGGGGTTGAGGCGCAGGAAGTCTATGCAGAATCTCCAGGTCCCGTATTTTTTCGGAGCTAAGGTGATTGCAGAATTGTAGGCACTGTTACTCGGTTCAATAATTCCTTCATCCAGCATTTCTTGAATTTGCTCCTTAATGATGCGGTGTTGATGTGGTTGATAACGGTGGGGTGCTGTGTTTACTGGTTTTGACTGCGTAAGAGGGATGCAGTGTTCTGCCACATTGGTTCGACACAGGGGGTCAGCGGCAGAGAAAATGCCATGCCGCTCACTTAGCAGGCACTGGATTACATCACAGTAATTGGCTGGTACAGCAAGGTCAATCTCTTCCAGCTAAACGTCCAGTATTGCACTCCTGTTAAGCGGATCTAAATTAACATAGTCCGGCATTCCTTCTGTTTGAAGTGGATTCGCCTGGCAGCTGGTTCTACCACTGTGTTCTGCTCTGTTAGCCATGGTACACCTAAAATTGCATCCTATCGCAAGTCATTTGAAACGAAAGCTGTTGTTGTCTCAATGTCCTGAATACGCACTGTTATGGTTATTTTGCCTATTGTTTCACCAATGTGGGGGATGGTTGCAAGTTGCACTGTTTTTATTGGTTGGATTTATTTGGCCCACGTCCACCAGGTTCACACAAACAAAATTATGTGAAGCAGTGGTGCCTATTAGAGCATGGCATTGTTTATTGTTTAAAGAAACAGGAATACGGATAACTTGGTTTTTACTGCTGCAGATTTGTGAGATGAGTATTTGTTGCAGAGTCTGTCCAGGTTCACTATTGCTTACCCGGGCGTAGGTGACGTCCGGCCGCTCTACGCTGCTCACTCGTTTTCCGGCAGCTGTTTTGCATCATGTATCTTGGCGGTGCTGTTTGGACACTCGTCATGCCAGTGCATATGCTGACCATCACAGTATCGATAGGCAAACGGTGGTGGGCCACATTCTGAATGTGTTTGCACAGTCTCACTTTGATTCTTTTTACCCTGAATACGCATGTCACTGGGGTTTGAGGTTTTGCCATTTTTGTTGGGTTGGTCTGAATGTTTGTTCTTGATTTCCTTCATCCCCACTTTCACGTCACTCTCACGGTACTGGAGCAGTAGCTCGGAATCAGGGCATGGCTGGGCAGTTGTTATCACCGACGTCTGTTCTAAGACCACTAATAACCTCATAAAGTCATCCACTGGGTAGTGAATAAGTGATGCGAGAGTGCCCCGGAATTGTGGTCGTACTGTACCAGCTACCACCTCGAGCGCTCCCTTGGTTGACATTTGTGGATGGTATGTCTGCACGAGGTTGATTTTTTACATGGCAAATGTTGAGAGGAGCTTGTCAGGTTTCTGCGCCTCAAGAATTACATGGCTGTGTGCTTGCAGGGTGCTGAAAGTACCTGCAAAATGGCACTCGAAGACACGGCAGAATTCTTCCCACATGATGCCATAGTGTGAAATGCCATGCTATCACTGTCTTGCATCACCACTGAGGCAGTCACCGATGCAGTTGGGCCAGTCTTCTTCCTCGACGCTGCAGCTTTGTAATCTGCTGATACTGTCGTGCAAGAAGGCCGATGGGTCTTCGGTAGGTAGGCCTGCAAACCAAGGTAGTGATTCGAAATGGGCGGGTGTAGACGCTGGTGTTGCTGTGGAAAGAGCACGTGGTTGTATTGTTGATGCCACTGTAGGTGTGGCGCCATGTGGTCTGGTGGCCACATGGAGGGGAAGTGTAGAATGTGCCAGAAGTGTGGCGAGTGGCGAGGTGCGGCTGCGCAGGCCCTGGAAAGTGCATTGAAGAGACGAAGTTGTGGCTTGCACTGTTTGCACACAAAATGGTCCTTCCCGGAATCACACCACTCACTCGCTGTGACGCACTGGCAGTGGGCTCTCATTCTACAGGTGTCATAGCACGTGAGCTCAAAGCTCGTCCCTTGACAGACAGTTTGTTGACATCGCACTGGCGGGCTTTGGTTGGCGATACCAAAGATGGCTGGTTGTTTTTCATGGAAGAAAACAGGTGGTTTTGGTGGTTCTTGACACGGCTCACACTGAATAAAATTCTCGGAAGTTACAGTGGCAAGTTCCATAGGTGACACGCACTTGTCATGGTACACTCAATGACACCGATCACATGAAAGGGTAGCTTGGGAAAGTTCGTCACATCGACGCACATTACTACATTTCCGCACTGTTCTATGGAACTTAGTCGGTGTTGGTGGCGATTTGTTCAGCATGACGCAATTGCAGTATGCTGTGTCACGGACAGGGTCGACGGTACCCAAGACCTGGCGAGGTCTTACACAGCGTTGACACGGATCGGCCGATTGGCCCGCGGTAGTACGGACCACTGACTCGGAACAGAGTTCATTGTTTATGTTGTCAATGTCCTCGTGCAGTCGCTGGGCTTCCACGGGATTAGTACATTGACAGGTGACAGATCTCAGTTGCACTAGAGTGAATGGATCTGGGTTCGGTAGTGGGCGCACACACTTCAAGCCCAAATGTTCCACAATACAAATCAAGGTGTGCCAGTCCATCAAACCGCTGTCACATCGCGGTTGGTGGGGAAATTCCATGTTGCCCAGCTGACCTTCGCCGAGGTCAACAAACCACGCAGCCTGCGGCTGCCTCTCCTAGGCCATGTGCAGAAGGGGTAAACTGCCCGAGCGGATGGAGGGGTGGTGTCACCACGCATGCACACCGCATACGTACTGTTGGCTGCTGCCTCCCTGTCTCACCCGGAGGGGTGAGAGAGGAGTGGGTAGATGTTGCTCCACAAAATGGCAGCAGAAGATTCCATGGCTGGCTTCTTCACTGCGTAGCTCAACAATAGCATGGCTGGCTGATGATTGCCATGATGCTGGTGAAATTCCCCTTGCTGATGCGAAGTTCCATGGAGTTAATGTTGGCATGGCCCCTTATGGCGTGTAAAGGGAAGGTTTTAAAGAAAAATTGCCAGAAACTTGAATTTGTCACAAAAAGTTACAGAAATTTGACATATAAAATTGCACTTGCAACAACAAGAATGTGTAAATCTCCAGGTTAGGCATACAGGCAGGTAGTTAGGTTTGGCAGAAAAATGTTGTACGAATACTTAGGCATTTAGTTACATGCTTGGGCAAGCCACTTGTCGTCAGGAAATGGTGTAGGAAAAAGCACGGCTAAGGTTTTGAGCAGAAAGTGGCCACATGAAGGGAGCAATTTGACAGGATGTCATGGGCTCAGGAGCGGGTAAAAGGTGTTGGAAGTTTGCGGCAACAGATTTAGAAGGCTTGTTTAGGTTAATTATGATAGTAAGGGCACCAGCTCGGTCGAGCAGAGACTTTTCTCTGATCCTGGACTCACCCCGCGCTGACAATGACATATTATTGAAAGATTACACCGGTCTGCCTGCCTAGTGGGGATGTAGGACTCCTCACACACCCCTAATTTCCGGGTGAGATTGTTATGGCCATCTCATATGCCGATTGAACTTAAGTGACCAACAATCACGTCAGTCATGGGGTGCGGTGGTTCAGTGGGTAGATGACCAAAAATTATGTGGTCGTAAAGCGGCCGATAGTGAAATAAAACACCATTAACCAAACAGTCTTTTTACTCACTGCAATAATCCTCCTGGGACGCACTTACGTAGTTCCAACAGCTCTGGTGTGTTGGAAAACTAAATGGATAGAAAAAGGCGCAAAGCCGATGAACAATTATAGGTTTAAACAATCCCAGCGCTTTTGAGCTGGCGGGACTTGGGCGTGGTACTGCCTCTGGGTGACAAAAAGTAAATTACGGTTCCATATTAATGAATGACTATTGCAGCTATGTGCTGATTGTTGCAAAAACGGTGAAGCCCCAAAGAGACGCGATGCGCGACCACCCCCGGCAGTGTTCAAGAACCAATTTAAGAAAATGGCACAGGTCTGCCAAGACTCAGTCCGAAAGCGCAGGAGAGAAACAAGAAAATACAAAACATATATTACAAAAAGAACAGGTACACTGAAACATCATGACCTCTGCATTACAAAACAAATGAACCCTTATTAATTAGCTTTAAAGAACCAATTACGTACTGATATAAAAATGTGTTGCCAGAAAACGAGTTAAGCAATGTATTGTTAAAAAGCTCCGGGGCTGTCTCTCGCAGTTTGTTGCCTCGTTCATTAAATTAAAAACACAATTACACTGCAATAAAAAAACTTATAAAATAATTACTCTTTCAAATTTTACTAGTAAAATGGCATTGGGTGGCTCGAACTGGGCGAGTCCATTTTCATCCCAGGAGGGGTGTGGGTAACCATGCCTGAATGGCTATAAAACAAGGAAAATTCTTTAACAAAGTTATTTAGGTTGAATTTGAAAATGGTTGTATATTAAGAAAAATTGCCTGGGTGTAAGGCCGTACTCGCACTCCTGCACATGCACACACAGGGATGTAACATGTGTAGAGGGGGTGCACGAAGGGAGTTGCAAGAACTCTAGGGCCGTTGTGGCCCCCTCGCTGCATTCATTTCCCTGGTGGCAACTTTACTGGGAGGGTTGTTTGGTGATAATGGTCGACCCGAATTAATAGGCCCTCAAAAGTTGCCTCTTGAGGATATTAACGTCGGACGGTCACCTAACTCCGGCAGTGCCTCAGATGTCATGCAGGTATGGTGTACTCCTAGTACACCACGCCAAGGCAGGAGTTGTGGAGGTGTAACCGCCACGTTCGGGATGACCACCCAGCAGAGGGCACGTCACAGCTGAGCAGGTGTAGTGAGACGAACGGGCTTAGGGAGGAGGGATGCGGTTTGCATCAGTAGGTATTACATTTTGAAAACAGTCCTACTCTAGAAACATACAACAGATTTAACTGCTGCTAAATGCTGACTTTTACTGTAGTATTATAAAAATTTATCGAAAATGTATTCAACAATGTCTTTTACTTTGCAAAGCCTAGACATCATTGGCCTACTTTCTCTTCTGGCAGCATAAGGAGGAGACACATATAATGCCCAAAATATATGCAAGAAACATTCAGTCTTCTAAAAAAAAGTCTTGCAGAGTTGTCTTTCCTTCTCATTAAAAAAAAAATCATCATTAAAGGCATAATTTATTCCAATTATATATCTGTCCACCCTCACAAAAATGGAACGTTGCTTCAATGGCAATAGCTTGGAAATTTTTTGTTCTTCATAGGCATTTGTTTCTGCTGCAATTTGCTGAAAAAGATTGACACTGAAAGAAAGTTTAACAATTATCAAGTGTTAGTTGTTTTACTATGGAAAAGTGGCCTCTGAACTCTATTGCTTGAATCAAAAGTAAGACAAACAAAATCACAGTCATTATTATTACATTCTTTCCAACCATCAGAAACAGGAACTTGTGTTGCACTCTCTATCACTATTTCCATCACTGAAAATATAACTGCTATCATCAGATAAAACAAAATCAGTCTCTCCATCATTATCTTCATCTTAATCACTATCATAACATTGTAAATCACTTTCTTTGCTTGATAACATCACTGTAAATATTACAGTAGTGATTCCATACACAAAGACAAAAATAACAAAATATATTCACAGTACCTGTCCCAGAACTATGAACTACTAATCCATGGCAAATATTTGCTAAAGACATGTACGAAACACATTGAGTATTATGGTTGCTTTCCAAAACATTCATAGAGCAATACAACCCAATTCTAACGACTGGAGAGCTAAGCATAACAAAGGATTGGAAAAGAAAATTAAAGATTGCAAACCTAGCTAAACATAGGAGGCAAAGGATTAAAAACCTGCCATTAGAAAACCAACTCTGACACAGTGTCATAAACTTTAAAACAAAATAAGGGCAACAATCCCAACCCTTTTCATGTAATAATTTGACAACACATACAGGTTTATTTTTTTGCATTGGTTGAAAATCTTAGTCCAATCACATATCATGAAGACAATCAATGTTCCTTCATAAATACGTGTTGTCATACGTACATTAAAATAGTGTTTCAACTGCAGTTTTAAAAATATGAACTAACCTTAGGATTTAATTTGTATTATAAGTAGTTGTTAGCTTTCAAATCATTTTTTGTGAAGAACCTGCAGATGGCGTTTGTTAGTGAAATTCAAATACACCTTGCACATGATAAACAAGAAGTCTGTGACTGAATAGCTTAATTAAACTTATATTAGGAAAAGAAACAAAATAAACCATTCCCATCATTTGAAAAATTTTCAAAATTGCAGCCACCTAAAACACCATAAAAAAACTGTAAAATTAAGGTAAACACACTGTAACATGTGGTTACAGTGGGTAAGGTAACATACATATCTATGCACTTTTGTTTTTAGAGGTTGTTGATTAAAAGAAAATAAAAATAAAATGGATGACAGAAAATATTGAATTTTAAAAGAAAGTATCATTTCCAAGTTTGGATTTTTTTTTATGTCAACTTTTTGTACCAGTGGTTATCATTGCCAAAATGGCTTCACCCAATGTTCATCACGCTGATGAACTAGTTTTGTAAGTTAAAAATATCACATTTTAAAATACTTACTATTTGCCAACATTTTAATAAAAAATAATAAATTTAATTTTAAGATAGCACACAAACTATATAAATTTAGATGAAACCCTCATTAATTTCTTCAAGCTTTCCATGTTAGTTAAAACATATCTCAGGAGTTTGAAGTATTTCTTCTTAATTTTTGGTTACAAAGAAAATTTTCTTTTGGAATAAAAACCTTTCTTGTTTTAGCCATAGATCTCATTTCCAAAAATTTTAATTTTTTGCCATGTACCTCTTCAGGGTGTCTAGCATAGTAGCTTGACAAAATTCATGTACATTTCCTATGCACAGGTATAAAAATTGAAGTATCGCACAAACATTTCAGAATTCACAAACATCAATCTACTAAAATTACAAATAAATTATTAAACTTTTATTTGCGCTTAAGTAATGTTTTTAATTCATGGTGCCAGATTTGCTAAATATTTTAATTAAAATATTATTTTCTGAATTTTTACCAAAACATTTAAATATTTTAAAAAATTACAAGAGCTAAATCAAAAAATTAAAATAGTACACACTTTGCTGTCTGTCAAACTATAACCTCTTTTCAGTGTCTTTGTACAAAGATTTGGTGACTGCAACAATTTAAAACCATTTGTGGATGAAATATCTAAAGATAAGAACCAAATTCCTTTAAATGTTATATATTTGAAATACAGGGGCAGAACCGGGTAGTAAAAAAGCAACCTTATATTTTTAGATAAAACAATTACACAGTGAAAAAAACTGTTATACAGACGAAAACCCACATATTTAATAATAAATTACAGAGTGAAAAAAATTGTTATACAGAAGAAAACCCGCACATTTAATAATATGTATTGCAGCAAAGCGTTCCATATATTGCTGTTACTCAACTTTTACGCCAACAAAAATTTCTAACTGAAACATAAACTAGCAGTATTTTGATAACTTTAAAGCTTTGAAACTAAAAATGAAAATCAATTAATTCAAACCTTTAACTTAAAACAAATTTGGGACAATTTATTATTTTATTTAAAAACACTACCAAAAAGAAATTTCCCAAGGCAAGTAGGTTAGGACTGAATGTGAGTGCAACCTGAGTATTGGAATTAGGGTATGTTATAGGAATGGACATACTGTAAACATCCCACATAATTTGTATTGGTTAGGATTATTCATTGATAGTGAAACATATTTGTGAACAGTGTGATATATTCACGTTTGTGTAATTTATAATTTCAGTTAAGGGTCATGCCAGTGAATGTTGTCAACATTACTTAAAACTTATGGCACAAGTACAACTGCTATAAGCTCATCACTAACATAAGTTATACTAGAGTTCAACTGCTCTGTAATTCAATGTTAAAAATTTACAATCCCTAACAATTATAAGCACACACCTAATAATTGTGTACAGCTATGTTCTTGGGGCCACGGTGGCTGAGCGGTTAGCCTGCTCGCCTCCCACCAAGGCAAAACGAGTTCAATCCCTGGCCAGCTCACTCCCGGATTTTCGCATGTGGGAATCGTGCCAGATGATGCTGCTGGTGAACAGGTTTTCTCTGGATCTCCCGTTTTCCCCGCCCTTTCATTCCAGCGCTGCTCCATACTCACCTCAATCACCCTAATCGGCTCTCAAGACTTCAGTGTTAAGAGCCGCCCAAATCTCTTCACTCACAGCTATGTTTTTTTGTTTACTTCTGTACTTTGCAAATAACGAGGTTTCAGAATGTTTTACAGTGACGTTAGTTGCAAAAACTGGAATGAAACTAATTCTGTATTTTAAAAAGTCTATGTTTAATTGAAAAGATTTGTTTTCATGAACACGGGCGAATAGAAATGCCATTAGTTTCTGCAGCAATCAGATAAACACACTAACGGCATGAAATGTTTAGTCAAACCATTGTGCTTGTAGTCATAATTGTACCAATGCACTTTAAAAACACATAAAACATACATTGACTCCGTCTCCAGTTTGGCCATTGCAGAGTTTATGAAGTTATTGCCATTGCGATTGTTATCCAGAACCAAGTCTAGGTAATAATGATGGTTAGCATTGTGAATATAAAATTCCCATCTCTACCATCTCCCAGCAGTTATTTTCATTATGGTGTTCATCTTATTCACCTTTCGGCGATAAAAACTTTAAAACCTAAAAAGAAATTAAAACAAAAAAATCACACACGTAAGATATCTCTCAACAAACGATAATCTAACTTAAGATACACTTGCAAAAGACTGCCATTTGAAGACTGGACTGGAATGGAACAAGACAAAAGGATAACTGTAACAGGTACGCCAACATAAAAAAAAACTATTCTCATTTTCTTTCAAATAATTACAAACTTGCATTTGTAATAAATTAGTACACCTTAGTATTTATTCTGTGCCCTAACAGTGATGTAACCACTGCATATTTCCAAAACTGTAAAAGAGAAAATGAATGAGCAATCTTATTTCCACCAATAACTCGTGTAGCTACAAGAAGCCCTTTCTGTTACAGTATTAATCCCGTACATGTGAAGAAATTCTAGTTCAATTCCAGGGTGCTAAAATTTCAATACAATTCCTGGTTTTTCCATTTTTCCCAGTTGCTACACACACTGGTCTTGAATAATGCAAACATATATTTATTTCTTGGCTCTTAATTCACCCATATATGTCACAAGAGCAAAATCATCCTACCAAAGCAATATCTTCAGGTGTTTGTTATAATTCCACAAAATTCTCTCCCTCATATGGCTCACTACTCTCATATGATGAGACTAAAGGAATGGGATGATCATCTTCTTCTAAAGATAATGTGTCATCTTGCTGATATTTTTGGGCTTATAACCTGACTTTCAGTTTATCTTCTTCAAACTTCTTTAATTTTTTTCCTCTTCTCTCTTTATTAATTCTTTATGTAATATTCTTGCCATGCTTTTGAGCTAGCTACAGTCGGAACCTTTTTCTTTGGAGCTCTCTTGATAATCTAAGGTTTTTTAAGCCCAGGTCAAAACAAAGCCCACTTGAAGGGCGATGGAATTATTTTCCCAGACGGAGTGTATAAATATATTTTTCGCCTGATGGCCTTTGTGAAATTTTTGGAACACTGGTAGAAGATGGTTTTGTAGATGTTGAAGGAACACACAGAGCATCATTAATTGGAAGAGCAACTGGCAATAATGTACTATCGCCAGTGTGACATGGGGGTGTAATCGATAAAGCAGCAGGCACAACATAAGATGTGGTCAATGGATCAGATAAAACTGTGGTTGTACCATTGACAGGTAAGTCTATAGAAGCTGAGGAAAAGGTGAGCGCATTATAAGTGACAAGTGCAACATCTAGTGGCCTCATGAAAAGAATTTATTGAGGAAGATCAGGTGAGGAAGTTGCACAACTGTAACTAAATGTAGATTGCTTGTTCTCCAAACTTTTAAGGTACTTCCAACACTGGAAAAGTGACATGCCACTTACATCCCCATTCCAAACATCTCCAGCTGAAAAAACACTGGCAAAATGTATTCATGCCCAAAAATTTCAGTTGTAGAGAAATGCCAGGGACATCACACAAAATAAACTGAGATGTTGATTGTGCTGTAATCTGGCACAGTGCAAGTTTTCATAATTATATTGCTTGTCTCAACTGCTGATGGATCCCAGGGATACAATGCACATTTTCTGAATGCATTATGTAATTGTTCACCTGAAACAACATTATAAATGGTTGTGTCTAGTATGTGCAAAAAAAAATTTTTTTTTCTTCAATGTTATGACTTTATTGTTTTACAAAGAGAGGCAAAGACGCATTATAAGATGCGGGGATGCCCTCGCAATGTTTTTTTTCTCCTAAATATTAATATGAGTTCCTTGTGTTCACCTCATAACGTCACCTTCATTTCATCCCATCATTTAATTGTTATTGCAAGTTATTGTATGTCTAGTATATTGTTAACTTTTTCAAGGTATTTTATTACAAGGGTAAATCATTTTTATGCAAGTAATTTGTTAATTTTAGCACAAGTAACGAGTTTCGGCCCGCAGTTTGTCACCAAGCCACGAGTGCATGCGCCCACAATGATCAGTCGTCGTCCAGCAGTCCAAGAGATTGGCACGCATCACATTGTGTTACGGGTGCCATCACATTTTCACGCTAATCACTTAACTGCAATAGTCTATGTTGCTTACTGGAACCTCCTCCTTTTCGCACCCGGAGATGCCACGCCACCCCTTCTTCCCCGGGATTAGCATCGCCCGGGGAAGATTCACTTGCAAATAATCTATTTACTGCACACTTGCATAAATAGCAATTTAGCCCATCTGGTGGGTGCGCGGCCAGAGTCCATTTTAGTTTCACCTTGTGATGAAATTTAATTTGTGCAAGGATAAATATACGCTAGTTTGCGAACTACGTGCTTCATTTTGAGCACCGCCTATTAGGTTAAACAAGAGTAAATTCCAGAGTAACATACGGTGTGCACAGCACAGCACATGGCACTAGTTTTATTCAGCCACAAAGGCACATCGGACATTTAAGCAAATTCAGTTGTCAGAGTAATCCATACTGTGCACACCGGCCAGTTCCCATCAAAGTCTGGTGCCAGACTATAATATGCAACTACCGTGCTTTAATGGGCTGCAGATGAATGCAATCTAATAGAAGGAGATTACGCTCCTTCCAATCACGGTGGGTGGGCGTGGATACCATCTCACCTATCAACAGCATCATACAGAGTTGAATCTACATGGGCTACCTTGATGGGGCAGAGACCTATCCAACCTCTATGAACACACTTTGTAAACGAGTCCTCTTACTAGGTGAACCGATGTAAACAAAACAACGCCGCTCGCTCATTCCACACCTCGCTTGCCGGTCTCGACTTCAATTTCCTCTACATGTGACACGTGCTACATGCCGCTGCTAATCAACTTACGAGGGTTATTCGGAAAGTAAGGTCCGAATCGCCGTAGCTAATAGAATGTTGCGCGAACATTGTAACGCACATGCGTACCGACTCCCGGCATGCCTTGCTCATCAAACAATGCCATTTGCATTGGTATTGTTGCAGTGTGCTGTTTACAGTGTCAGTTCAAAATGTTTAAAACAATTGATCAGCCTGCCGACTGTGAAATACGGTCAGTGATTCGGTTTCTGACAGCAAGGAACGTTTCGCAGTGGAAGTTCATTGACATATAAGTAAAGTGTATGGCCCCAATGCGATGAATGACAGCAAGTGCATAAGTGGGTGAGAGCTTTCAAGGACGGACGGGAAAATGTCCATGATGAACCGCGATCAGGCCGACCATCAGTGATCACAGAAGATTTGGTCAAAGCTGTGGACGAAAAGATTCGTGAAGACCGGCGATTCACAATTTCAACTTTAGCATTAGAATTCCTGAATGTGGGTAGAACAACTTTGCACAAAATTGTCTCTGAAAATTTGCAATTTCACAAATTGTGCGCACTTTGGGTTCCCAGGCTTTTTACTGAGGAACACCAAAGAAAAGAATGGCTTGTGCTCTTGATTTTTTGGACCGATATCATAAGGAAGGTGAACAATTTTTAGAGAAGATGAAAGGTGAAAGAAGCAGTTACAGACTGGTTATCCTCACAGGCGGCAGACGTCTATGACTTAGGCATACAAAAGCTTGCAGACCGTTATGACAAATGTTTAAACAAATATGGAAACTATGTAGAAAAAGTAAAAAAAAACATATAAGGAATTAAATAAAGTTTTTTTTTTTAAACTGTGATGGTTTATGTTTTATAAGAAATCGGACCTTACTTTCCGAATAACCCTCGTATCACGCAGCGCATTACGGACCTGTGTATGTGTTACGTTCGTGGCTATGTCATTTATCACTTCGCACCTGCACGGAGAGACAACAAGAGAGCTTCACCCTCCCCTCTACCGCAGCAACACCTCACACACAGGAGCTGGGTGTTGGAGTGTTGGAGCTGCAGCAGTCCCTCCGCCTTCCTCAAGTCATCACGCTTGGGAGCGCGTAGCGGGCCACACTCCTACCCTCCCGCGGCACTCACCATTCATCGACCTGTCAAGCAGCGACGCTTTGAAAAAAACATCTGCTCCTACACACTTGTATCTTTCAAGTTAGCAGTGTGCCTATGAAAAGCCTTTTGGGACGTAAAATCACATTCACACCATTCCTCATTCATACATTCTTCTAATTTGTAGTGTCGTGTATTTCTTGTTTCAATGTGGCAATTAATTTCTTTTTGTGTTTTGTTATTGTTAGAGCACATTCCCCAAGCATAAATATTTGAATATTTTCAGCAGGTATAAACGGAAGTTCAGTCAGTTAACAAATGCATATCAGAACATAAACACTGTTCAAGTCAACTTGAAAACTCATTGTTTCACTCCGGCAAGTGCCTGTCATTCATTGTGTTTTTTGTTTGGCAACTTTGTGCTCCTGACTCGTCCCATTGTCAGCATCGTACGTCTGACTTATCACCCATACACTTCATCACCATGCAAGCGGAGATAATCTGAGGGTAACCAATCCCCCTCTCCGCATGTGGTGTCATCTTTCATCACCGTTTACATTAAGTTATTTGGTGGGTACACAAGCTCCCCTCCGCACATGGTGTCATTCCTACACGTGCAGAGAAAATCTGAGGGTATTCAATCCCCCCTTTGCCTATGGTTCACATAGCTGAGACGTCCAGTGCCCAGGTGAGACAGCCAAACCAGACACCCGCAAGTGTTCCAGACAGCCAATCACCATTCACACTGCCATCCTTGTCGAAGTGCAACACAGTGTTTTCATCGCAACCTAGCAGTGTAGAGTTTACCCCACACCTTCTTTACGTTTGTCAGTTTACGTTTGTCACCTAATTCAGAATTTACCTCAGTGCTCGTATATTGGTTTATTAGTTAGGGTTTTTGTGCTCGTTATTTCATTTTACTTGTTGCATCATCCACTGCCATTTTAAATATTTGCTGCACACGCAAATTATGTCATGAGTGCCACGGAATTTCAAACACAGCAAGCAAGAAAAAGCAGCGCGGCCTACCCACGTCATGATGCCTAGCGTCGCGGCACCCACCTGGATGGGGAATTACCCCCACCCTCACCGCATCAGCTCCGGGTGACACCCCAGAACCTCCTGACACACTGTCAACGGCGACAGGGTGGTTTCCGGTGGTGTCCTCTGCAAGCAAGAGTGTGACGCACTGGGGCAGTGCTACAGCAAGGACATCATTGCTGACCAAGGGGTAACCCCCAGGTGGTCAACCCCCTTGGTCACTGCCAGCCCGGGTCACTACCGGCAGCAGTTGAGGTGGTGGAGTGTCAACAACAGGAGTGACGGCGGGAGCGAGGACAACAACGCAGCCAGCTCGCCCCTCCCCGCCTTTCGCGACCACGATGCAGAGTAGCGTGGGAGTGTCCGGCCTGCAGTGACATCATCCCATTACCCACTGCAGCCAACCGTCCGTGCCTAGCCAGCTAGGAGTTCCACTGCACCCAGGACAGCAGCAAAGTGCCGTACAACCTGCGGCCTCGGCGCCGCCGGACTAAGGCTTGCTTCTGCTGTGCCTAGTGGCGCACGGCCCGCAGACGGTCTCCGCAGAGGGGGGCGTTTGACCAAGGACGGCATCCTGCTCTCCAGACCGTCTGTCACGCTGTGCGCCCCACGTCAGTGCATCAGCATGCACGGTGTGCATGAGTGCATGACGCCCTCGTGTAAGATAAGTATAGTGTTGTGCAAGTGCGGGCAAGGCAGTGTCGCATTTCACCCACCCCTTACCCTCCAGAGAAGGGTGGCACAGAAGGTTTCTTTATCAGCAAAATAGTGGGGCAGATTAAAAGTTAATTAAGCTTATTTTAAAAGAGATGTAAAGATGCGTTTAAGACGCGAGGGACGCTCCCGCAGTGTTTTTCCTTTTCTTAAATATTCATTCCTTGTGTTTACCTCATAACATTACCCCTCATTTCATCCCATCATTTAATTGTTATTGCAAGTGTTTGTATGTCTAGTATATTGTTAACTTCCTCAAGGTATTTGATTGCAAGGGTTAATAATTTTCATTCCAGGAATTTGTTAATGGTAGCACGAGCAAGAAGTTCCGGCACGCAGCTTGTTGCTAAGTCGTGGCTGCGTGCGCATGCCATGATGTCATTGTCCAGCAGTCCAAGGGGTCAGCACGCATCACTCTCCGGGTGCCTTGACGTTTTTGCACCAATCACTTAACTGCAATAGTAGCTTACCAGAACCTCCTTTTTGCAACCAGAGATGGCACCCCTTCTTCCCTGGGATTAGCATAACCCGGGGAAGCTTAACGTACAAATAATATATTTATTACACACTTGCATACAAAGCAGTTTAACCCATCTGGAGGGTGCACGGCCAGAGTCTGTTTTAGTTTCACCTTGTGGTGAGGTAATTTAATTTGTGCAAGGATAAATATACGCTAGTTTGCCAACTACGTGCGTTTCATTTTGAACACCGCCTATGAGGCATTTCGGGGAACGGGTCCCCTACAATCTGCCATCAAATGTATCTCAACAATCACCTAAGCTTGGCCAAGTTACTTCATTCAGTGTTCATTACAGTTTAAGGCGTGTGGGTCAGCCTTAATAGACCCAGTTCATCGCGACATAAGTATTAAGCACAAGGAGGTATGCCTTCACCAGCGCCATTGGGGCAACTTCAACAATACAACCATCGAGGGAACTACGTAAGTCTGGGCGGTCGGCCACATGACCCTGAGATTACCAACACCTTCACCTTTGACACCGCTTGCCAATGGTGTTGGCGCCAAGTCTGGTCACCCTTACCAACAATCACTCCCTTCACAGCCCCAGCGCCCGCATTAAGGTAGACGTTTATACTTGAAAGACAGGTGGTGGACATAGGTTCCCAGAAGCATTTCTTGTTACCAACACTGTAAGTCACTCTTTTTCATCCACATTCACTATCTGATAAATACTGCAGTTACCTTTTTAAGCAAATACTTTGCTGCCTTTAGTGTTAAAAAAAAAAAGCAGCCTCATCTCCATTGAAAATTCTGTGTGTATCTGATAAAACAGTTTCTAGTCTATTGTCTTTTAAATATCTCTGTACATCTCTGACCATTAAGTGGTGTGTTCTTGCCTGAGTGCTGCGTAACTTGAAGTAAAATTTTGCAGCGTCCTTAGGGTCAGGGCCAGATTTCTTCTCAGAAAAGATTAGCACCACTTTCTTCCCGGACAACCATCTTTGAAAATAAAATCTCTGTTCAACTCTTTAGCAAATTGCTGAACACTATTTTGCAAGTCTTCCATTGTAATGGCAAAACTAGTCTTTGCTACTGAAATGACCCATTCTACTAACATTTGCTCCTCTTCCTTCGTAAGGCACTTATCTAGGCACATCTTTCTCCCAGGTATAGTTTTCCCTTTTTTTTGTATAAAAGTGTGTTTCTGGGCACACCATTATTTTCTGCAGATTTTTTTATGCTCATGCACACTTTAACATCATCCAGGGCAGCTGTCGTGACAGATTCTTCGTAGAGTAGTATTTATTCTGTGACATTTTCACTGCAATAAAAGAAAACCATATGGAAACATTTATTACAAGCTAGCTGAATAAAAATATTTAAGACCAGCAAAATGCTGATTTAAAAATAATATTGTTAAATTAATTTGCTAGTTATTTAAGAAAACCCATTTTTCATACAGAAATAAATTTAAATAATCATAATAATTTAACTTTACATTTTGAAGGCCAAATTATGTCAGCTCATTCCTCAAGTTGAATTAATTTGCCTGTTCTTGCAAGTTTACTCAGCCCTGCCAGAAAATCTGTGTAGTGAAAAATGTAAGTGAACATTTATTTCCAATGCCTGAAGTCTTCATATACATGCAGCAGAAGTCATCATATGCATGCACCACAAGTCATCATAAACGTGCACCAGAAGTCGTCATAGATGACGCTATTGAATCAGATATTTGAATGCTATTTTTGCTTAAAGTAACCTATTAATTGTTTATATCTGTACTTAACTGAGTCATATATAAACAGAATGTTAAAAACTGAATAATCAACAGTGCTCGTCAGAGATGACAAAGAGTGATGAAAGTTAACACTTTGTTACCCAGTAATTATCACCCACATTATTACAAACACTGATTGACACTGTTGATATATTAACTCTTCCAACCCTTTACTGTAAAGTTAATAGCATGCTAAACTATAAACTTTACAACATAACAAAAAACACAAACATTTAAATAAGTTGTAATACACTCACCTGCTTAACAAATGCCAGAAGAAAATTGCCATGCAACACCAGGGGTGGATTAAGAAGCCCCCTCCACCCCTCCTTAACAAAACTCAGGTCCAAAAAAATTTTTGGTAAGCAGTGGTTGGTAAATGTGGAATTTTTATAATGCAAATACAGATGTTTTTCATAAATGTTGGCTTTGAATTCTTCATGTGAAATCCAGTTATTTATTTTAATGGGTAAATTGCTTATGTAATCTACCAAAAGTGTGCCCAATATTTTTACATCCCTGGATCCATCAAATAGTTGGCACTTAATTCTAGATAATAAGTTCTTACCTTATGAATCATTCATGGCAAACCGGGCACAATAGCAAGCCAACAGCACCAATGAGGAAAATATGATTAAGCCTGTATGGCTATCTCCAACTTGTAGAATCATATTTTGTACCAGTATGCAAACATTTTTTTTGGTACTTTAGCAAACAAAAGCTTTAAACTTGTTACATGAAATGTTTGTCTCTCTGTCTTTAAAATTAAGAGTTCATTTGGGTTAATCTTATTTTAATATTACGCTCTTAGTTAGGGAACCTACAATTTCAGTTCACATTGCAGATACTGAAATACATACACATACTGTAGATGTGTTCTAGTTACCTAACTTGTCACCTTCTGCATCATAATTTTTTTTTACAAGAAATCTTCTGTTACAATGAAAAATATTTCTAATTTCTTATTTTACCTGTTGAAAAGTCATTTCATAGAATATAATATTATTACTCTAAAACACAGTATATTTTAACGCTGGATAATAATATTTATAGTAATTTTTGTAAGTTAAGAAAATGTAGCATAGGTTTTGGAATTTGAAATACATATATTTGCAAGAAATATAAATTTTTGGTACTACAGGGCAAATTCTGTTGTCTGAACAAATGTTTTAAATTGTTACAATTTAAACAAATTGGAAATTTATTTTAGATAACCTCAGTGGCCAAGTTTGCTAAAATATTATCGCTGGACAGAGTAAATTTTTAAAATACCAGTAAACCATGGATGTTTATGCCGTTTTTATAACATAACTTTAATTGGTTTTGTACATAAATCACTCCCAAAAAAACTTAGCCTTGCAGCTTAAAGCGAGGGTGTTTTAATTCAAAGTAGGTTTTGGAATGTATTAAAACAAAGTAGCCTATTAATTTTTATAAGCAATAAAACTATACATTTTTGTTTACTATTGATATGTGATGGTTTATATTTAATAGATTTGCTACAATTTGCTGGAAATGCAAACACAAAATTATGCAGGATACTAATTATATATCTTGCCTTATCCTAAATATACATAAAATAAAATTTTTTTGAATAGCTATTAAAGACTGTAGCTTACACTGAGAGTTTAGTATGTGTTTGTATATTTAAATCAAAATAAGCAAGCATGTATAGAGAATTAATTTTAAATGAAAAACAATGCACATGTTGCCAAAAATTTATTTAGAACTCCTTGAACAATTCCTTTCCTTCAGCAACATCAGCAAACACCTCTATCCCAAAATGTAATAATATCCTTTGCCATTCAGTTTGTCTACTGCATTTGCAAATACTGGGATATTTAAAAACAGGGAACAATAGGTCATGTCTATGGTTTGATATTGATCAGGCCCAAATAGTAACAAAAAGGGTGTGTATTCTCTATATATGAATAAATATTTATTACAAATATATAAAACTGTAATACTCACATAAGTGACAATAATTAATTCAGGAAATACCCTCTGGCTTTCAAAACTGGTTTCGGCACAGTGGCCAGGGAAAGGTTGCATTTGCAGTGAGCAGCCTAGTCTAGTATATTTTGTCTCATTTTTATATTTTCTGGCCTAAAGTGAGCAAGGAAACACATTTATATGTTCTGCTTTTAAATATTTAAAAACCATCAGTGGTCATAATATCTATCGCTTCATGTTCATGTGCCAAGGAGATTGAAGCGATAATGGTTTGAGATGTTCATAAATGTCACAATTTGAGCACTGAGTCGGTACCAAAGACCTTATATAAGAACATATGTTAGTACACATGTGGTTCAGAAACCAATTAAACCAGAAGGTTTCAGGTCATTTACTCTATGTAAAGATGTGACATTAAACCAAATACAGTAGAACTATTAGTTCTTCAATATGCTACTTTTGACGTGACAACGTCTTATAATTCGATAGAGCCGGCTGCACGCACGAAAAAACATGACTCATGCGGCGTTACCTCGCTCTGAGGCGTTCCATGTAAGGCTTGAAGTGCAAGCGAGAGCGCGGAACGAGCGAAAAAGAAGCACAATCGGCCTTTGCGTTCGGCAGCGTTCGACATCCGTCTCTCTCCTACTTGAGTGAGCGATGCGTCTGCGTGGACAGCTGCTATACTATAGTACATTTACATGTTTTGATCGAGTATCAAGTGCAGTGAAAAGTGAATGTGGTGTCAATTGTTTATAGCAACGATAATTACAGCGATAAAGGTAATGATTCTTTCGATATTAATTATATATTCAGTGATACATTGTCGAATATTCGTGCTTTCATCATTAAAATGAATAGCATCGGTCCGCTAGTGCAGCGATTGAAGGTTATGCTATAATTGACAAAATTAAGTGTCTGAAATGACAGGTTGGACCAGCCATCCGTCAAAGGGAACATTTTCTCCTATATCAAACAC
>NQII01000167.1:297505-321666 GCA_002778355.1 Clitarchus hookeri
AACGTCTTATTGCTTTAAACTTGACGTCATGTTTTAATAAGATTTTATTAAAACTTTATAGTAATTTAAAACTTATTTAAATTTTACCGATAAATATATTTTATGACGGGAACTCCTAGGTTTTCTGCTAGCTAGCAAAGCAGTATTCGGTTACGAGAACTCAGTTTACGCGTTTCGGCATTCTACATACCACTGCTGACAAGCAATTCAATGGAAAGTACCAGTTTGCTCCCTTTCTCTTTTCTGTATCTTCAGAAGAAATTAGAGGTGAGCAATCCCGTTGGTGCTCAGCCTTGCGGCAAAATCAGACATTTTTTAAGTTTGTTCTCCTTTCTCTTCCATCTGCAAAGAATGCCTAATAGCTTATGAAAATAGTGTTTTATATACGTTTTCTTATAGGGCTTCGAGTTCTTAGAAGCCCCAGAAAAATAAGGAAACGAAATAACGCAACTAATTGGTTTAAAACAACTCATAGGTATTAAAGTTTTCAGCGTACAATGAAATTTAAAACACCAGTAGTTGTGTACTGGTAACGAAAATAGTTACTAATAGTTGCTTTAATTTATTTAAGACACTTTAATTCAACATCAGAATCTTCCCTGCTTTTTCTCTTACCTGTAGCGTGTAACTACATCACACCGACATACTGCAGCAGCAGGTTTGTAACAAACAACGGTAGCTCTTTTTCAAGTTGTGGAATGCCTGCAGGTCTGCAACACTCATTTTGCTTAAGAACCAGAGGTCGTAAAACAGTCATCTATTTAAATCAACCCGACGAGGAACCTAGAGTATAATAATGCACACCTCCAAGCATTTCAGTTATTTTTACATTTTTCCACATCATCATTCCTCCACTATGCTGGAATGTTAATTCATTTGAGAACTCAGATCCACAAAACGTCAATTATCTTTCTTCGTATACTTTCGAAATCAATGGCATGTAAGTTGGCAAAGGTTAGGATTTTTACCGATAGCTAATAGTTTTTCTTCCTCACTTGAACCCAGAACCTAGTCACTGGAGTTTAGTGCAGCACCAACTTAATTTACTCTAAAATAGCATAAATCTGTGGGATATTTTTTTAGTAAGTGGGTGTGAACAAATAGTTATTTACCGATAACATACTCAAAAATCTATAAAAGTAGAGGGAAAGAATCAGGAATTAATGCTACTGTACTTATTGGTTTGTAGAAGGCCACCTTTTTCTTAATCATTGTACTGAGTCCTATTTTCTCTAAAAATAGACGGCCAATATATCACAAAATAATTACATTTCACTTCAGTGGCACAAACAGCGTTATGGTGAAACACTATAAGTCGCGACATTTTATTTCTATCAAACATTTCATGTTACCAGCATTTGGGCAGCTTGTTAGGTTTAGCCTTGCATGCAATTCTAAAAATTTAAGTTTGTAGTCTCATGTACTATTGATTTCGAACTATCAACCAATTTGGCAGCTATACCATGAGCACGTACACATAGAGATCATGGCCACCAAATCTCCTGCTCAGAAAATTTTTTTCTTTGAATATTATTATTAAATACAAAACTTTTATGCAATTTTTTTTAATTATGACAGTGGGTAAAATTAAAATTAAAGTAAATAAGTATGCTTTAAAATACATTAAGTTAGTGTAGTACCACCCAACTTCCATTGTATTATTTTGTATACCAGTTAAGACTTTTTATTCATGGGCTCAGAAAACAGTACACTTAGAATTATAACATGTAATTAAAGAAAAAGTTAGTTTCAGAAAAAATGTGTACAAAATTGTGGTATTTGAGGTTTTGACAATGTAAACAGTTTTTTATATAACAAAGACTTTGTAAATATTGTCTTTTGCACACATAGCCCTCTCAAACTTATATAATTTAAATAGTGTGCATTCCCATATATAATTTTCATCTCATTTTCACAAATGGCACCTCCCAAAAGTTAGTCTTGGATCCACCTTTATGCAGCACAAGAATGTACATTTATTTCAGGACTGCCCCAACTATGTACTTCAAGTGGAAACCTTCCAAAATTAAATGGGTGTATTAATAAATACAATGTTTGATGAAGATACCACAGATTTGCAAAAATAAATATTGTCACTGTGTTAATTTTTGCTGCCTTGCTGAGGGCTGTTGTTTAGAAATTTCTTCACCTCACAAGTAGGGAAGGGAACATGCTTGTGTTTTGCAAGTCGGTGGAGAACTGTAGAGTGGAGAGATTTGGGCGGCTCTTAATACTGAGGTATTGAGAGCCGATTTGCAAGTTGGTGTTGACTTGATGAGGCAAATGCTGTTTAATGTTTGTACGTGCACCCTGGATTACCATGAGTTCGGGGGTGCAGTATTATGACAGTTACACAGTTTGCGCTTGTTTTTGTAAACTCACCTTGTGAAATGGGGCCGCTGCGAAACTGGCAAGGCTGGACGAAACTGCTTGGTCAGCGACCTCCACCAATGTGCGGACACGGGTGTTAAAGCCCTGTTTTGTTTAGGTAATTGAGGCTTTTTGTACTGGGGATACCAAGGTGACCTGAGCCATCAATGAGAATGAGACATAGCGTAACAGCAGACTTTTGCCCACTCCTGGGTCCCGCTGAGAATTTATGAAGTGGGAGCTATCCAGTTTAATTTTACGTTAAATTAGTTTTTAGTTCGATAATGGCTTAAGGAAGCGCAGATTATGTTGGTTCACCCTCATTGCCCTCAGATATCTTAGATTCATGTTTCAGTCTAAGTTAGGTTTTTAGTTATGTTATGCCCTTCTGGCTCATGCGCCCTAGCCATCATTTGAAATGTCAAGTTGCCCTTCAGTCTCTTGAGCTCTCAAGATGTAGAGTGATAGCACTTAAATTGAAAATTGTGAAAGAGTCATAACGCCAGCCAGAGTTAATTAAAGCTCATCTGTATGGACCATTGTTCCATTAAATTTAATTTAATGGCTTGTGAAGTTCCCAAATTTTTTAGTCTTGAACATTGCCCAATTAATCTGTTTAATTTGAATCTCATCATCACAAATAATTAGTTCCTTGTAAATCGTTATAATTCAATTTATGTATCAAGTTTTTATTATTTAGTTAATTAAAATGTTTGATCTTTATAAATTTTTATCTGGTAATTATTTCATTTCATTTAAGTGAGAATTCCTCCCGCCCTTAAATTGTGCTCTGTTTGATTATTCATTACATTATGTTAAGGATGTACCAGTTGTTACTGGGGTCCTGTTGGGACCTTTAGTGTTTCTTCTAGATTCCTGTATCATTTCGTGATTACGTCTGAAATTTTTTTGAGTGCCTATATCAGTAGCCAAGCGATTAAGTTTAGAGGGAGGGTTTGCCTACCCTCCAGGCTCCTAAGGTTTGGTAAATGTCACTCAATGTGGCATTATTTTGGTGGAGGTCCCGGGTACCTGTAAAAGTCCACTGGATGGCATGTCTCCTTTTGCGATAATGAGTTGTGAGTCATGGGTGGGTGTTGAGTTGTCCCCCATCTCCCTTTCCAACTTCACACTTTTTCGCCAAAAGGTGTGTGACTTGGGAGGAGAGTGGGAGAAACAATATGTGGAACTGTATGCAAGATTTTGCCCACAGAGACTGGGAGTTTTAAATCTGAACACCACAGTGAACTTAGATTTTTTTTTTGTCATTTGAACATTTAAATTCATGAAGTTTTAGTGCTGGATATTTGGTTTAAAGAACTGTTACAATTTCTGAAAAGTCAGTAGGCTGAACGTGGTTTGTTAAGGGATGGAGATCTTAATTAAATAAAAGAATTAATTATAATTTCCTCATTTTATTTACAGTAGCTATAAACAAAATTTTCTCGACCCAATTTCTTACAATAAATTGATATCACTTGCTGTTTACAATTAATGAATTCAATCAGTACAATTAGAAAGAAAAAAAACAGTCCCAATAGACAGTGTATGAAAACCTATTTAACTATTATATAAATTATTTTTCCATATTTGACAGTTTCAATATTTACAATAAAATCCATATTATATGTTCATTCAGTCCCACCTCAGATAAGTCCAGTTCCCACCAGTCCGCAATGTTGTAGAGTTCTCTGAGCACTCTCACGCACAGCAACCTTGACTCGTCGGGTATCATACCCTCTTATGCATTCATACCACAAACACCTCGTCTGCCGTCTACTCATAATCTAATCTGCTGTCATCCATCACCTTCGTCAATCTCTCTCGCTGCACACATGTTGCCCGATTACCACTCTCAGCCAATTGGCTTCCACAGAAAGACTGCCAACCCTTGGATCACTGCAAAATTTATATGGTCAAAGGCCATCGCCCAGAAATTTCTCTAAATGCAGTGTTGTGCGGAGGGTCCTAGTTCCCAGAATATTCTTGCACATCCTCTAAACTCTTCAGTTTCTCCAGCAGGGGGGAGGAGGAGTGGCTGTGAACTCAGCCAGGTCGCCGCTGTCAATCATTCCCCCTGCTGATGGGCAAGCAACGGGACAGCGAGCGTGTCTGCCTGGAGGAGGAGGGGGTCGAGGTGGGTCACCCCCAAAGAGCCGAACTGCGTATGGAGCTCGCATTTAGTGCAAGCATCAGCGTGTAACACTGCCACCTCCGTAAGTATGTTCCTCTTAAACAGACTCTCCAACATCTGAACCTTCGTATAGCACCAGTTGGTCAATGTGGACAACCTGGAACTTTTCTTTCAAAGAGTCCTGGCGATAGATCTGGAAGGAAGTATCACTTACCCGCTTCAAAATTTTGTAAGGACCTTCCTAACGTCCTAGGCACTGATATGTGTTACCCCGAAGGTGTTTCCTTTCATACAGCCAGACTAGCCATGCTTCCCTGAATGCATCGCCCGCAACTCTCTGACCACATTGAGTGTTTCTCTTGATGCCAATAGACACTGTAATATGTTAGTCTCCTACCTCCTGGCTGTCTTCCTTCTCCTGAAGATGCATATGTGCAGCTTGGTCCGTTAACTGGACTTCTCTCATTTCCTCATCTGTGTCAACTGCGGGGCCACTTCTTAGGCGGTCCGACTCCAGTATCCTTGTTATTCTTACCACCATATAGCGATCTATCTTCGTTCCCTCAGATAGGATGTTGCCAGTAGTTTCGATGGGACTGTGATTTGGATAGGCATTACTGTGGCTGTCAGTTCCAATTGTTTGTGCAGCTGTCCTTTGGCCAGATCCTCTATGAATAGTATCGGGTGACATCCCTGGACACCAGGCTTGTAAGTGTCCCTCCTTTCCGCAGTTCCAGCATTCTCAGTGACTCCGCCAACGAGAGATAGGTGTCGCTGCCTCTACAGAGTTCAGAAGTTCCTCTACCATAGTCTCCAGTCTTCTCAACAAGCTCTCGGCCGTACTCATGTCTGACTGTTGGGTCAGGCAGTTCCTTTGCAGGCAGTGGACCCTTAAGTGTCCTGTGTGTCCACGCTCCCAACATTCTCGACGCATAGGTGGACAAAAACTGGGTTTTCTAGCACAGACTCTGGCAGCAATGTCTTTTACTGTAGTCTCCAACGTCCTCAAGGCATCCAGGATGCTATCTCCATCGTCAATATTGCACGGGGTATCTAACTGTGCTGCAAACCGGAACATTGGAACCTGCTTCGCTGATTCCATCTCCAATGCTAAGGTCAGGGCATCCTGCATGTTGTGTGACGATGCCAGGCGTACAGCTGTGCACATCCGGAATAGCATCCACAAAAAAGTGTGCTGTGATGAAGGTGCGTGCCTTCTTGAGGTACCCTTCCAGAGACAGGTGTGAGAGCCTCACGATGTCCTGCCACAGCTCCTGCAGTGGTTCCCCTGGTCAATGGATGTAGCTTTGCAGTTGGGCGTGGTGGGCATGTCGCAGGTATCGGTTGCCGAATCACAGCTACAAAGTCGACACCAATGTGGAGTATTCAAGTCGATGTAATTCTGGCAAGGGTCTGCAGTATACTGAGTGCAGTTCTCCTCCGTGAAGCCGCCAGGTAATACGCCCGCTGCTCATTAGTCCAGCCATTCAGGCAGCAATAATCTGGAACTGGTGCCGGTATTCGCGCCAATGTGTCTGTCCATCATAAGGGGTGGGATTTATTGTGATGCCTTTACCCACCCCTAGCTTAGGCATATCCACACTGAAGAACTGCTGCGCCTACCCTGCAATGGTGGCACTGATAGTGACCACTACCTTCTCCTCGCTGCCCACAGTTGTCGGCTCTGTGGGAGTCAATCTCTGCTCTTCCTCAGCCGCTGCATATCTTCTCCCCTGCTGCTGTAGGAATTTCTGCCATTTCTTCTTGAGGGTGCACACCTCCTAGTCCACTTTCTCTCGACTCTTTCAATTTTCTTGTCTACATAATGATATTTTATTATTTACTAATTCTCTATAATCCTCTATCTTTTGGTTCACATTGTCTATTTTTCTGCCCACATTTCCTTTCACACTGTCTATATTTCTATCCACATTTTCGTTCACACTGTCTATTTTCTTATCTATCCAGTTTGTCGACCATCTCACTATCAGTCTATTTTCCTGTCCACCACTTTGCTAACACTGTCTATTTTCCTGTCTACCAGTTCACTAACACCATTAACAGATTGATTGACACTATCTATTTTACAATTTACATTTTCGTTTACACTATTTATAGATTCCCTAACATTACTAATCTGACTATTTACACTAATTTGGCCACTTTGTCCTTCGATTAACGAGCGGAGTGCTTCCACATCTGCTGAAGTTTTCCTAGTTGGCATCCTAAACTTTGTAAATAATTCCTGGTTCAATTACTATGACTGAGATTATATTTACAAAATAATCCAGCTAGTTAATATTCTGCTGTGATCTAGGTTACAATTTTTCTTCTTAAATGAAATGCCTTCACCCTACTTCTGACACCTGTGTTACAATTTCTCAAAAGTCAGTTGGCTCAACCAGGCTTGTTAAGGGATAGAGGTCTTAATTAAAGAGTTAATTATAATTTCTTAATTTTATTTACAATAACTACAGACAATATTCTCTCTGCCCAATTTCTCACAATAAATTGATATTGCTTGCTGTTTACAATTAATGATTTCAATCAATACAATTTACAATTACCTCAAAGAAATAAATGTAATTAAATAATTAAAAATCAGTTCCGATAGACAGTGTATATATAGTAATACCCATTCAATTATTATATTAATTATTTGTCCACATTTGACAGTTCCTATATTTACAATAAAATCAGTATTACCTGTTCATGCAGTCCCACCTCAGTTCAGTCCAGGTCCCACCAGTCCGCAATATTCTGGCGTTCTCCAAGCACCCTCACGCACAGTCGCCTTCACTCGTCGGGTATCACGCCCTCTTGTACATTCACACCACAAACACCTCCTCTGCCATTGCCTCGTAATCTCCCGTCGTCATCCGTCCCCTTTGCTGATGTCTCTTGCTGCACCACACGTCGCCCAATTACCACACTCAGTAAATTGGTTTCCACAGAAAGACTGCAGACCCTTGGACTGCTGCAATATTTATATGGTCGTAGGCCATCGCCCAAAAATTTCTCTAAATGCAGCGTTGCGCCGATTGTCCTAGTTCCCAGAATATTCTTGCACATCCTCTAAAATCGTCAGCTTCTCCAGCAGGGGGGAGGAGAGGCTGTGATGCCAGCCAGGTCACCGCTGTCAATCATTCCCCTGGCTGCCAGGTGAGTGACAGGGCAGCGAGCGGGTCTGCCTGGGGGGAGGGGAGGGTCGAGGTGGGTCACCCCCACATAGCCAGACTGGACATGGAGCTCGCATCTAGTGTGACTGTCAATGTGTAACAGTATTTTTCAAACTCAGCGTGTGTAACTTCTTGTATTGTGGAAGCAATTTAGAGACAGTGACCCCTAGGAGTTAAGGGTGGTATATAGAGACCCCCAAGCTCATCGTTGAGCTCGGAGGGCTGGAAATACGGCATGCCAGGGTGGACTTTCAGGGCCGGGGCGTGGTCAACTCAGGGCATGAGGTGCCAGAGACTCGCCCTACCCTCCCTCAAGCCATGCGTCATTTGCTCAGCGATAGGCTAGGGTAACATTACGGACAACTCCAGACTACCTGTTTAATACCCGCGCTTGCAGTCCAACCGTTCAGCATAATAATAGGTTAATGATTATAGTCTGTTCGCAGTTTATTCACAATTTTTGAATTAACCCTTTGAAAAATCACCCCATGTAAGATGTGATTGATGGTTTCTGAAATAATGCAATGCATCACAAATGTTTTTTAAACTTTTGTAAACATAAAAAGTACCTTTTTTTTGTTCAATCAAACTTTTAATAATATTTTATATATCAATTATATTATTTATTTTATAATTAACATGCATAATACAGGGAGAATGTAAGTGTGTTGGTAATGCCTAGTAAAAAGTCATTCTTATGCAAATTATTATATTAAACTGAGTGCACATGAATGCGGTGCGCTGTCCCTTTGATGTCATTTTCTAGACTGGGTAAGCTGTGTTCACTTGAGGCGGAGGACAATCTTGGAAGTAGAACTTTAGCAGGGCTTCAGAAAATTAGAAGTATCTGCGAATGGACTAAATTTTGTGAACGAAAAACGAGTGCATGATGAGGTGAACAACATTATTAGTGGTTGTTAAAATGAATATGCTTGTCTTGCATCCAGCCAATCACACATGGTTGTATATTAATATGGTTTTAACAAATTAATGTTTTCATACTATATTAAAACAGATTTATTACTCTTGTGGCACCAGCATGCACTGAATTCCGGCATTACTGTTCTACAGTTCAAACTAATCGTTACCTACTGTTGATCATCGATATTAGCTGTTTATTACAGTACAACATGTAATATTTCAAGTGAGTTAAAATCCGCCTATCATAGTCACACATGTCCATCATAGTGTTTTTAGATAGTTCAGGCTTCTGCAGTTGGGGCGATCTAATCTACTCATTTCTGGATGTAATGAACATAAGCTGTGAAGGAAAATCTGTCTTAAAACCTGTGTATATTTGAATGCAGTTGTGCTCACTATGAACGTACCGTTACTTTGAGAGACTTTGAAAATCAGGACAAGTAACCGCAACATTGTTATCCTATATTAATCTATGTATATAGGACCTAGTTCATGATTTACCTGTCAAGCGAACTTCCATTTTAAAGTAGGAGGGTTCCTCCATTTAAAAGCAGGAGGATTACGCATAGCTTTGTAGCAAGCTGATTTTTTTTTTAAAGAAATAAAATTATTACAAACCTGAACTCCCTGGCAATGACATTTTTATTGGTTGTCTGTGATTGGTCACTTCTTTTGTTTCAGATCTGCTATAGGAACACAAACCTTCTACAGTATGTCAAATAAATAACTGGCCGAATCGCGACAGCAATGCAGATAAATAATAAGTCCAGCTTGTCCCAAAATGAATCTGTGAAATTTTCCAGTCATTAGAAATTAGTAATGAAAATGGAAGTTTAATTTATGAACTGCTTGAATCCTGCTGGAGAGTTTTCCATTTACTAATAGGAGCCATTTAATAGCTTGAATTATTGCGTGCTGGCATTCTATTTGTTGGTAGTATCATTGACCACATTGAAAAAACTATGCTGGTTTGATGACAAGTAGTGAGATTCTGATGTACTGTAGACATCCCAGCCTTAGCTGTCAGTTGGTTGACTATCTTCCTTGGTGAGTAAAAAACTGTTTAACGCAAATATACGCTGCAGTGTGTCTCTACACAAAATAAAATGGCAGAAGACAATCAGTTCAAGCCAAATTTCCATTTCTCTACTCTGCTACACAATAGTCAAATTTCAAGAGTTATTATGGTAGAAATACACAGATACTATTGGAGCATGTTTCTTTGCAAAAACGAAATGAAACACAATGCATGTGTGCCTAATTCTTGCAAGCAGTCCAAAAAAAATGATGTAAAACAAATTTAGTACAGTCTACTAGCATTTTTCTATGCACAGATTTAACTTTGCAACATAAGCAAATGCACCAGGAAGAGGTTTTCCAAATTATTGGCTAAAATTTCTCGTCCCGGGCGAGACGTACTTGGGACACTGTGCTTATCAGGTAGAGTCCTAATCACAAACGGGCTCACATGCCATACACAGATGAACATAGTATTCCTTGTCAGGCAGTTTTCGAATATCATCTACTGTGAGAAACATATTAATTTTTAATTTTATGTTACATTTTTCCAGTTTTGCAAGTAGGTCTAATAAGAAAACCCTTCTAGTAATTGGATTATTTATATTTGAAATAAATTTATTTCCGACAATTATATAAGTCAGAAAAAAGTGTTTTTTGGCTGTGTATTCAAATGCCAAGGCTTAAATTTGAAAAATTGAGCAAGCGTGTTACATCGAAGATGGCCCTATAAATGTAGGCTATATTAGGTTTATACTTATATTTTTGTTAGTTGCAATATAAAAAATAAAACTTTTAACATTGCAAAATATGCATATTTAGGCATGCAAACCAAATCTATATTTAGCTTTTATCATTCAATGAAAGTAATTTTATAATTCAAAATGTGTAATTTCACATACAAATTGCTACAGAAATGTTTCTTTATTCAATATATTCCTTGTCGTCAACCTCAGACGTGCAGAAAACTAACAGTTGAATTAAGATTTGGCTAACAATGACTGAAAAAAAAAGATAATAATTAATTTGATATGAATGAATAAGTTAGGTAAGACTATTAATTTTTTTTATGTAACCTAACAAAAATTTGCATTAATGCATTGAGCCAAGACTTAGCAATTGTGAATTTTTTGGTGAATAAGTTTGTCACTAGTGTTAGCAGATTTTTGTATTTACTTACGCAATTCAACATTATGCCAATATAAAAATACATATTTTTAAAAAATTTGCTTAGTAGGCATTCTGCACAATCAAATTAAATGCAGAGATTTGTATAAATAACATTAAAGTATCTCTGTGAAGATTTGAACAGACATGTTTGTGCTAGCCTATACTCATTATTTTTTCAACCTAACTTTTCTTGTGGACGATAATTGTAAAATCACATTTGTGAACGTAACTTTACTCACGTTGTTAATGTAAAATGATACTTTCAGTGAAAAATTACTTATGCCGTCAATGTAAGTAACTCAATTACTTTAACACTTTTTTAGCACATGTTTACTTAAGTATGGTGATTGAAAAATGGTACTTGTGTGTATTTTCATGGTAATTTTGCATCTTGAACATTCATTGTTCAAGTGACGCAATGACTTTAATACAGTGATACAGTAAGGATAAAAATGCAGTATATGTAATTTAATTCATGATGGTGTATTTTTACACAAATATTAAAATTCATACATCATTGTTAATAAATCTATTTATGTTGGTATAGCTACATTTGAATTCCTAGCAATCATCATATGAATTCAACTTTGCAACTGTCTTTGGAAATTACTCATACCAAATAGTAAATTTATGCATTAATTTCATGTGTAAATACACACATTTATTTCTAAGTGTAGCTCATTTCACCTCAGATTGTGTGGTATTCTGAACTTGTTTTCTTGGAGATTTGTTATTGGTGTATAGTTCTTCACGGTGTGTCTGAAAAAAATTGTGACCCATTTGCGAATGTAACTCCATTACATGCATCCTCGAATTACAGCACGTCCTCAAATGAGTCCCAAAGAATTCTCACAAGTCAGTCCACTATCAAATTTTTAGTTAGACGCCAGACAAATAAGGTAGTAAAGACAATTCGAAATGTATAATTTTTTTGGGATTGAAAAAATTAAAGGATCTGTATTCTTACATGAAGAAAGAATTTCCTAAAATGTAATATTTTTTAAAGTAATCTCATATATAAAAAACAGCCATTTGGTTTAGACGTGTCATATAAAAATTATGAGACAATACATTTTGACATACTTTCCAATAAAACCAACATGCATTTATATCAAATGTAAATGTTCCAATCTGTTACAGCAATATACAGTAATCATTATGCGAATTAAATAGAAGTAAAGAAAAATACTATCTACTACACGAAAGTAATTATGTTAGAATTTTGTATGACGTAACAATTTAAGTCACACTTGTCTATCTGATATATATAACAGTAGTTAACATCACATTATAGATCTTTTTAACCCTTTGAATAAAAACAATTTTCCATCAAAAATCTCAGTCTTTGAACATAAATAATTGTGACTTTTGCTTTAAATTAACAGATAATAATGAGTAATATTTTCTCTTTGTCAATACTATACAATAAAAAGGCAAAACTAATGTTTTCTAATAAATTATCTGTGTGTGTTTCCTCAAGTAATTACTACAGAAGACTTTGCGCTGTGCTGGTACCATTTTGAAATATTATTGGCCCACATGACCAGTGGTATCAGTACAGATGATGCATGTGCCGCCAATCAGATTTCACAATGTCACCAACACAGAACAGCAATCTACTGTACTATGTCAATGTGTCTGGACCCCAAAATTTCCCAACCTTTCTGAAATAAAATTACTGAAAAAATATGTATTCTATGTTTAAATAAATTCATATTTCTGTTTACAAATAAAAACTGTTTAAATGTAAATTCAGAAAGCTTACACTTTTCCATATCATATAATGACCAATTCCAATATAATCTTAATCTTATACAGTCAGTTGAGATCAGGTACTTTTTAGACTACTTTCCGAAAGAAAGCAAGGCTTATAAGATTAATTTCGCATGTGTGTAAGTCCCCTTTCAACTTTTGAACGTGTGAACCACATTACACCAAACTCGGTACACATATAGTACTAAATAATGACACCTGACTCTTATAGTTGTAAACAAAACCCGGCACTTACTTTCAAAATGGTGGCCATTTTCAAATTTAGGGTGATATGTCATATTTCAAAAACCATTCAACAGATTTAAACCAAATTTTGTATGCTGACAAGGCAAGGTGTATCCACTGAATTCCGAGGTAAATATTGTTGTTGGTCCGACATTTTGGAAGATAGCACCATATGAAAGAATAAAGCTTTTACGTTATATCTCGAAAACTACTCAACCAATTTTGGCACATAAGTAATACTATGATAGGCCAGATAAAAATAAGTAATTGAACTTCATTAGGCACTTATTTTAAAAATGACGGCCATACAAATTTTTATGTTTATTTGGTGTAACTACCATACCGTTTGACCAATTTCAACTAAATTGTATGCTGACAGTATCTATTACAAGCATCATAAAGGCCAATACACCACAAATTTTTCAAGCTATTTTGTTAGATAGCGCTAAATGAATAAATACATTTTTTGTGTAATATCACGGGAAACAATTTACACATTCCTACCTAATTTGGCAAACAAGTGTAATACAGCAGTTGATATGAACAAACATGTTTCAAGTATGTCAGACACATTTTCAAAATGGTGGCCATCTAGTTATTTTAGCATAGTATGCTATATCTTTGAGACCATTTAATAAATTCCAACTTAACTTTGTAAGGTGGCTGTATATACACTAAAGAGCCAAAAAAAACTGGTATAGGCATGCGTAAGCAAATAACAGAGGTATGGAACCAATCAGAGTAACGCGATGCGGTCTGCAGCTAGATCGGTTACTGCTGCTACAATGGCAGGTTATCAAGATTAAAATGAGTTTGAACGTAATGTAATAATCAGCGCATGAGAGATGGGACATAGCTTNAGCGATAACATTTGGATTTTAGCGTACGACCATTTCACGAGTGTACCGTGAATATCGGGAATCCGATAAAACATCACATCTTAGACATCGCTGCGGCCGGAAAAAAGATCGTGAACGAACGGGACAAACTACGACTGACGAGAATCATTAAACGCGATAGACGTGGATCCCTTTCTCAAATTGGCGCAGATTGGATTTGTGGACCTCCCTGTAGGATTCATGGTGTGAATTGCTTCCTGCATACCTTCAGACATTAGTCGAGTCCATGCCACATCGTCTTGCGGCACTTCTGCGTGCTATGGGGGCCCTACACGATATTAGGCAGGTGTACCAGTTTTTTTTGGCTTTTCAGTGTATAACAAAGATCATATGTGCCTACATGGAGCCTCTTTTGTCCTCTATTTTGTAAAATAGTGCCACACGAATAAATAAATTTTTACGTCATATCTCTGGAAACAACTGACCTATTCCTACGAAATATGGACAACAAGTAGTTATGTGGTAGTTTATGTCAACTTATGTGTTTAAAGTATGTCAGACACTTATGTTCAAAATTTCAGCTATATAGCTATTTTAGTTTTATATGTTATATCATCGAAAAACCATGTAATTAATTTGAATGAAAGTTTGTATGCTTATTGTATATATTACAACCATCTAATATGTCCACACAAAATCTCTTTTGTCCACCATTTTGTAATATAGTATCACATAAATTAAAATTACGTGATGTCCCCGAAAAAACCACAGATTTCTACCAAATTTGGCAAACAAGTAGCACTATGGTAGGCTACGTAAACTGATAAACTTTGAGAGGGTCAGAGACACGTTTTCAAAATGACGGTCATACAAACATTTTAGCTTAGAAATTTTTATCTATGAAACTGCAAAACAGATTTTAACTTAACTCTGTATGCTGACAGTACGATTTATATTCATCAAAATTGTCTACGCAAAGCCTCATTTCTTCGCCATTGTGTAAGATAGTGCCACAAGATATAATACAGTTTTTATACTGTATCTCGGGAAAAAATTAACCAATTTCTTTCAAATTTTGCGAATAAGTTGTACTGTGTAGGCCATATCAATTTATATGTTTTAATTGTGTAAGTCTCTTATGTTCTGAATGGTGCCAATATAAACATTTTAGCTAAGTGTGCTTTATCTACGAAACTATGGTACAGATTTAAATTTAACTTTACATATTATATCCATGACAATCATTGAATGTGCTAATACTTTTTGTCCTCCATTTATGAAGATCGTCACAAGAACAATGGACGTTTAATGCCATATCTCGAGGACCAATCCACCGATTCATACCAACATTTCACGCAAGTATTGCAACAGTATTGTAGGTAAATCAACATGTGTTATGTGCGGCAGGCATGTTTTTATGGGGGTTTATATAAATTATTTAGAATAATTTATTATATCTATGAATAGTTTCAACAAAATTCAACCAAATTTGTACGCAAACAGTATTAATTAGAAGCATAATTTATGTATACAGAGACCCACTTTTACTGGATTTTTTTTTGCAAAGTAGTGTCAGGTGAGTAAATAGAACATTTTGGCATATTTCCGGAATAATTCAACTAATTTCCACCAAATTTTGCACACCTACAAATGGCCATGTAAAATTACATGGTTTAAATGGGGTCAGACAATGATTTTCAAAATGGTGGCCATATAAATATTTTGATAATTTTGGCACATCTATTTAACAATATACAATTTCAATCATCCTTTTAAAGCCAATATTATCTATTAGAAACATCATGTACAGAGTCTCTTTTTAAGCAATTTTGTAAGTTAGACCTGCTTAAGAAAATATGGTTTATATACCATATCACCAAGACCAATCAAACAATTTCCATCAAATTTTTCACATAAGTAGCGTTATGGTAAGCCAAACTTATGTGTTTTTAGTGGCTCAGACACTTATTTTAAAAATGGTAGCCATGAAAATATTTTGGGTTAGTGAACCCCACCCTACCATTCAAAACATTAGACTGATTACATACAAAGTTGATGCTCAGAATCCTACCTCTGTGATGCAGTTAATTGCAGGCTAGCTTAACATTATGAATTTTTCTGAATTCGAATCCCATGTAAGTCACTTATATACATTTTAATTGCCTTGGTTCTGTTTCACATGTTTCTGGTTTCATCTCTAATGATTTTGCTGTCAATGAGATGTCAACGCCTATCTACCATCTAAGCTTTTAAGAACTTCACTAAAATTTATTTTTTGTACCCATATAGAGGAAAGTAGGCTCATTAGTTATCAGTCACTTATTGTGTTTTTACTACGAGCCTTGCAAATTTGGAGAAAGAAATAAGGCCTAATTGTATATAATAACAACTTTACTCTGACGCCGCAACAGATACGATTGGAGGCGTTTGATTGTGACAAATACTTAAAGATATCTCAAAGAAAACTTTTTATTATGATAAAATAATAAAAATTAGGCTTGCTGTAAGCATGCCTTGTTTCCCTCCACTCTTTTTCGGTAATAGGTTTAATTAAAAGAAGTCAGAAACATATATTACACACACACAATAAGCTTATCAAATAGATAACAACTTCTGTATGCAACAGTTTTTATAGGTGTAGAACTAAAAGATCAAAGAATTAGTTTCACTGAAATTTTTTTTGGCATAGTGACTAGTTTAATGACAACCATACATAAAGCAAATAGATAAAGATTCTTTGTATATTCAATACTACTTATATATAAAACACAAATTTTTTTTGTTCTTAGTGAAATAAATGCAATGTTGCAAGATTTTCCAGACAATATAATTTCTGGGTGTTTATTGGTTGCATGCGCCGTAAAAGGAAACAGCCATTATTTATGAGTTAACCTAACACATACACGGTAGCCAGCTTCTCATGATTCTTCAACACTAATATGCATACATACTTTCAAAATCGTAATGGAAACATTTATTTAGACGAGTGCTATGTTGAACTTGCTCAAACCAGCTGTCAAGCCATACTCGGTCATCTTGGTGACTCAGTTATGAAAACTTTTGTCGATTAAACATTGAAGTCAAACATTTTGTTCATAATAAAATTGTGTCTCTTCGTTATTAAAATAAGTGAGAAACAATGTTAAAAGTTGTTTCCGCATTATGACAATTTTCAAGTCTTTTTGTGTTTGATACTGCAAAAATGTGAATAATATAAATGGAACTGTGGATATTTATTATGCCCAGTTTAATTCATATTTAAATTACAGAATAATGGTAACTTATTTAGTTAATTAAATTTCCTCTACCCTCTTTAAATAGTTTATAAAGCAAAGTTTGGCAATTAAAAGAAGATGAAATTTTATGTGATACAAAAATTTTCAATAACATGATAAACATCCTTTTAAAATCAAAGTTTTAGTCTTTTAAGAGTGTGATGCTTCACCCCTATCATATTAGTTGTGGATACACCAACAAATTTTTACGAACCGTAAAAAAATTTCATGCATAATGTAGTATTATAACAGTAATTAAGAATTATAAGTTAATTTATTGCAGCTTTCACTCTTACACTAACCACTGGCCAAATAAATTTTATCTAGGACATAAAACACATGCTGATATTTCATACATGATATATATGATCCGCCATACAATTTTGTATTGTCAACATTGCAGCAACGCTAATGTATGCTTGTCATCACCAGCATCGGTGAAAAAATGTATATAGTATGAGAATAAACATTCCGACAACTCAATCATTTGGTTTTAAAAAAGTGCACTTGCACTTGAATATGTTGATTCTTTGAAAAAGTTATTGGTTGTGCAAAATGTAATATAAAAGAGGCAAGCTATTTTCAGAGGTACTTATAACATGAGCACCCAGCATAATATGAGGATCAATCAGCAGCTGAGACACACATTGGATGTAACAAATAGACGGAAAGTTATAAAAGCATATATTTTTAAAAAATATATAAAATCTGCTAGGGACTGAAAGCAAGTAACAAAATAGACAAAACCTCCCTTACTGTTGCCATACGATTCACAGGGTAGCACTCACTATCCCACGTATTTCCATATATAGGAATGGTAATCACGCAAAGGTTCCACATCCGCATCTCCATATAGCTATCGGAAAAAAATAATTAAAAAATATAAAGTAAAGAAATATAAATTAGGCACACTTGAAAGGTAAGTTTGATAAACTTTTGTATACTTGCATATATTTTGTAGTCTTTATAATGTTGTTAGCCTGTAAATAGTTTTAGCTCTTATATTGTAAGTAAGAAGTTTATATAAGTACTAGACAAGTTAACCTGGCTAAGCCAGTTCCATGCTTAATTTGAGAGTTTAGAGATTTTGGGCAGTATCAATAGTCTTGCATGAGAGCCAGGGAGAATGAAATTGAGAAGGATATGGAGCAATGCTGAAATGCAACACCAAGGAAAACGACACACTCCTGAGAAAATCCACCCAACAGAAGCATCTTCGAACACTATTTTCATGTGCCAAAATCCGAGCTTAGCCCCGTTGGGAGTTGAACCGAGATTGTGAGAGATGAGAGCCCTAGCCACTATGCCAACCACTCACCCACGTTCAACTTGGAAAACACAACATTTGTCTACTTGTATGTCAAATATTCTTAATTATTTCATCATTCGTACATCAAACTATGCTTCAATAAATTCATCGCAACTAGTGGAAAACATTTCTATGTTCAGTATTTTGATCAATTATGGCTCAAAAATGTGTCCCTAAATATTTGTTCTTGGAAGAAGGCAAGGAATGCAGCAGTATGAAGCACGTCAACAACCCAGTATTGCAAACAATCGTGCGAGCAATCTCTCAGAATGTCTCAACCCTACAGCCCAAGACTACCTCCTTGGGCCCGTCTAACGGACACGCCTATCCTTGAAAGCAGCCAATACCTCCCCTACTGCAGCAGGTCACTGCCAGCCATCACCTCCCTGCCCGGCCAGCAGCACAAGACAGGCCTCAAAATGTGCAAAACATACTTACAGTTTTGGTTAAATTTCTTTAAATTCAATGTTGTGACAATACATTTTTTTGGAATGATTTTACTCAGTAAACTATATCTGATTCCACAATTACTTTTGTTTCAAGTATTTATTTTCCTATTAACTGAAAATCATGTGAAAAGTTATGCAATTTCACCATTTAAAAAAATATATTTAACACTGTTAGAATGGAAAAGTATAACCATCCTAGCTCGAACAAATCAAGTTTTAACTTATACGGGAAAAATTTTCCTTGCCATATCTTTAATAGTTCCAAAATAATCATTATTACAAAACCACTCTGTGTTTCTCAATCAAGATGGGACTACTGTTAGCGTCAAATGTTGTGAAGGCTGGTCCCCTTAGTCCTAATCCACCTCCCACTCCCTTTGCAGGCCAAGGGTTTGGCCTGTCGCGTCCCCTCCCCCTTCGACCACAAGGTGTACCATTGAACAACGTGCTACGCGTCCTGCAAACATTCGACTGACCACTTCAAACAGAAGAGTTTGAAAGGTACATCAACACGTCTATTGCAGACGTTTTTGTTTTGTAGCATAGTTTGTTGCGCGCCAGCATACGGTACTAGATGATCTGGGTTTAAGTCCCACGCAAAGTGTGGGTGTATTAATTTTTTCAGCTATAAGTCTTTAAAAATGTATTGACATGAAAACAAAATTATTACAAAGGTGAGTGGGGATAACCTCAATATCATAGTCAGTACTAAAAATTAATAAGACACATTTTTACTCAGTTTGTCAAAATATTTTATTTAGTATCAAGTGCTACCAGCAAAAAGCAATTTAACATAAATGAAGCAGTTTCACTGTAATTGCATAACTTTATATAAAACTACGCATTACCTTTAAAAACCAGTAAGCCAGACAATTGTGTGAAAATATGGTTTGCAGAAGTTGGTGATACAATCAATAGACATATCGTTACGAAATTAGTTAACTTATTAGTTCGCCAGTCAGTAGAATATTCCTGAAAAGTGGAACTAAAAATAGTCTACTTATAATTAAAATCTTCAGGATTCCAACACCTAACTGAGTTAGAGTTTCAAGTAATCTTGCTGTATGTTATTTGTTTATTTTGTCTTTATTTTCTGCTTGTGCAGTTAAGTAAATGTTTGCCTTTTGTACCACTGAAGTACAGTAAATATGCATATATTTCAATAAACAAATACAAAAACAGTTATAATTCTATCTCAAATATATGTACAAGCTATTTGGTAAAGTGAACTGACTGACAATAAAGTATTATGACACACAATGACTAATTGATTGATTGATAGGTTTGGATGAGTCTTAGCATAAGAGAAGTCTTCAGAACCAATGTGGCATGGGTGAGATGAGATGGACATGGAGCAGCGCCTGAACGCAAGGTGGGGAAAACAGGAGACCTCAAGATAACCCACCAACCATGATTGCCACATGCAAAAATCCCAATTGACATCGCCAGGAACCAAACCCGTATCACAGTGGTGGCAGGCGAACTGTCTCAACCGCGGCTTTCGACATGCTGTGATAACATTTGTGAACTGAATACTTTTTTCAAGAAGCAGCTTCCAGAAGTCAAACAGATGAACATTATTTAATAACATAAATAGTTAACAACACTAATTTACAAGTGTTATATTAGAAAACTTTAAAATTACTCAACATAGATTGAAGAGACAAATGACGATGAATAAAAATAAAAAATCATTAGGCCTCCAAAACACAAAATTTTAAAACTGCAGTGACATAATTAGTTAACAACCACCAATTTAAAAGTATTATAATTTAAAAAGTAAAGAATAACAATTGAATACAGTTTGATAGTATATTATTAGAACAGAATGATGATAACATTAAACAATAAAGACCCAAGATTATGATGTGACAAATAAGCATAAACAATTAAAAATACTCAGGTACAAGTATTCAGTTGTAACCAATTATTACTGAACAAGACATGAGCATATAATGTTAAGGTACATAGTGACTGTAAGAATGAGCAATGATACCAAGATCATGGTGTGGGGAACAAAAAGTCAAAATAAGGAAAAATATACTGAAATATTCAGCTTAAATCTACTTATTTTCAAGTATTCAGAATTAAAACTATTAATTGTTCAAACCATGTAACATTCATGATTCCAGTTGCTTCGACAAAAAAGATTGTATGTAATAGTATAAGTAAATATAAAAGAAAGATAATGTATGTAATAGTATAAGTACAAATAAAATAGGATAGCAATTTTACAAACTGATAACACATACTACTAATATGTATGAACATAGCCTTGTTAACAACGTTTATTAACTGTTTTTGAGGAAACTTAGGGAGAAGAAAAACTATTCATAGCTCACTAATTAAAAAGTGATTAAACAAAACAAATTAAATTAATGACACTGTAGAGTACATGTATCAGCAATATATAATCTAGTTTCAATATTTACAATGGATGAGCTAAGCAAGAGCTATCGCTATCACATTCACTAAAAAGTCTTGCTCACTGCAGCTGTCATGGTGTGAATTTTTTGCTCTTTCATCATCTGTGTTATTACTGTCAGTATCCAGTTTGATTAAAAACTCATCTACTGCAAACTCCATGAGGCAGTCGTTCTTCCAGTAATCTTCTTCAATTTCTTCAACGTGTTTGCAATATCCCACCCAGTCTTCCTTTGTTATGGCATCTACGGCTTCTATTGTTAGCCTCTGTAAGACTTGCAGTGATAAATCTCCAGTCGTGTTGTGAGCTCAGATGTGGCGTTTAATCTTAGTCCAGGCTAGTTCTATGGCATTGAAATCACACATATAAATAAGGTGGCAATCTAAGTACAGTACGGCCATGTTGCTGGAATATCCTGTTGACAGCGAATATTATTTTCTCTTGGTCGATGGTTTTCAAGCAATTAAATGAGAGTAGCTTTTCTCATTGTTTCGTCGCAACAGACCCCTTTTCCTTGTAGCCACGCCACGATTTCATTATTCGCGTCATATTTTGACGGTGGCCTTTCTACTTGCTTAAAATATGGTGCATTGTCCATATTTATCATGGAATTTGGTGGCAGATTTGGTAAAACTTGCTGTAATATCCACTTCTCAAAATTCAGAGCATTCATCTACCTGTGATAATCACCTGTCATTGAATTTGTCTTGTAAATTAACTGCCTGCCAAGAAGAAAGCCTTCTTGCAACCCGATATGCACAACAATAAAACTGTTTACTGCATTACCACTTTCTACCGGAATCCTTCTACGTCACCTTTCTTTTGTCAGCACTTCTTAAATGCCAAATTAGTGTCAATCCACGTTTCGTCAATGTAAAATATGTTCCTGCCTTCTGTTCTCAGCTGTTTCATTGTTGTCAAATACTTTGAATGCCACACGATGATGTCAGCTCTTTCAACAAGAAACACTCACTTCTTTTGTGATCTTTTCCATAAGAAGCCCATGTCTTTGAGCAGTCTATGTAGAGACGACTAACTCCAATTCCACCCAATTTTTTCACGCAGAACTGGCATAAGTTTACCTACAGTTGGTACGATTTTCTTTACGACGTAAAATTCTCTAATAGTGTCCCTTATCACATGCCTGTCAAAGCTATCACTAACAATTTTCGTAGTTTTTTTAGGGGCCTGAAATGTCAGAAAAATTTAAACATAAACTTATTTTCTAGGCACTTTGTATACGGTTTACTATACACAATATAAATATATAAATGTATACCGGTAATGCACGTCCCAAAGCTTCTGAACAATAAGTAAATGAAAGAATGAACTAATTTCACTTCCCTCTGAATTTGTTCTCTTTGAAATATTTGGATTTATTACCATAGTTCTTTGTTTGATATACGTAAATAAAACAAAATATCAAAGGTCTTTTCTTTGAAAAAATATGTTTTAAATTAAGTTTTGATGTGCGCTTATAGCATTANAAGAAACACTCACTTCTTTTGTGATCTTTTCCATAAGAAGCCCATGTCTTTGAGCAGTCTATGTAGAGACGACTAAATAAAACAAAATATCAAAGGTCTTTTCTTTGAAAAAATATGTTTTAAATTAAGTTTTGATGTGCGCTTATAGCATTAAAAATGTACGAGTAAAAGTACCACAAAATAATTTTTCCAGTTAAAATATATGTGTGTGTATATATATATATATACATATATAGCTTTTGGACTGCCAATTGCGCAATTAACATCAATATAAAAATATCCATATTTAGTAAATTTTTACAGACACTTCTAGTACTTAAATACAATAATGAGTACCTTCAACATGTACATTACAAATTGCAGTCAAATAATTATGAGGACTACGCCAAATTTACAATTTTTAAATAAAATCTGTTGAATGGTTTTGGTTGGCTGAATATATTACTCGCAAATATTACTGAAAAGTCACGGATGACACTTTACTATTGGTGCAATGTTTGAAAAGCTTAGCAGTTCAGTCAAGAAAATAAATCTTGCTTTGATGCTGTTACATGAGGTATTTATCTTCATCTGACAAAGTAACTAAAAATTAACATAAATTCATCACATTGCAGATGTAATAAAGACTGTCTGGCGTGTGAAGTGCATTACAAGGGTTTGGTACAAAACACATTATTTCTAAACAGCTGGTTTGTAAGGAGCGTCAAAACACCATGTTAAAAGTTATCATTCAAACTCCAAGACTTATATTTGACGTAAAAATGGGTAAAACGGGTACTTTCAGAAACCGTTTCAGCAACAGATTTTTGTATATAAACACTTTAGACTTGTCTTCAGAAACATATAGTACTTTCTTCTTTATTAGTGTGCATTTAAAATAAAAAGGTTCACTGCTGAAAGCCACGTGTAGGCGAGTCGCCGGCAGAGAGAGCGCATGCAAGTTGAGCGCCTTGTGGGTATAGGTAACGAAACTAGTGAGGAGTGAGCAAGAGTTCGCCTTAGAGTCCGCCCGTTTTGAGGCGGAGATATGGTGAACAGTATAAGCATTGTGTTCTTACCTTCGCTTTCTTGGAGTTGTTTGAGGCTTGCCAGGTCTCTCTCTGCTTTGTTTTCAAATTCTTTCGATAGACGCCTTACTTACTCCTGTGTACTTTGCAGCTCTCTCTGTAGCTTTGTTAATAGGAACCAAATAATATTTATTCCTTGCCTCTTCATCCCAAGCTTCTACAACACTCCTGATGACTTCTCTTTCCTTGCTGTGTATAACTTGTTTATACCTCTTGGACCGCGTGCTACTTGCCATTGTCCACAGTCCATCACTACTGCAAGGAGCAAGGGATAATATGTTTTGTAAGGCACGTAGCACGGCATGGAGGCGTGGCCATTGCCTTCCTAAACCCCTAACCCCCCTTGCGGCAGGCCTTCCTCACCCCTGCGCTGCGGGCCATCACGAATCTTGGCGAGAACAGTATATGCCACTCTTAACGGGTGAAGATGCAAGTTTCACATGGACGTACTGTGGGTGACTGTGGCTAGGGGTGGAAAGGACTGGTGGCTAGAAGCTGGGGAGGAAGTGTACCCCCCCCCC
>NQII01000167.1:321671-463743 GCA_002778355.1 Clitarchus hookeri
CAACCCCTCATAAAGTTGGAGCTACACTGGAGAAGTGGAGACCCTGGTCCAGGCCAATGGTTCAAAAGCGGCGTTGGTGATGGCTGCCTGGCGGAACTCCTCTCGCTGGCTTGTTGGCGTCCGAAGTCACGTAGGTGATGACATTACATCAAGTGCAAAGCCCGATGCAGCATCTCGGGATGAGCTGGAAATGCTTTGCTGAGGCAGAGAAAAGAAATGGCTTCGCCTGCATTGGCGAGATCATCGTAAAACCACTCCCCTCTCCCTCCCTATGTTGTGTGTTGCTTTTCCTGAGTGGACGGGGTTAATTTATTTTGTTGCTCGTTTATTGGTAGATCTTATTTATTATTTTTGTGTACTTTTGAGATTTTGATTAGTGATAGCTGCATTTTACTGAATTTTAGTAAAGTGCTAGCATCCAGAGGTGGTGAACTTGAAGTGTAACCTGGTGTAATAGCCATTTGAAGTGTTGATACCTGATGTATTTTGTTACAGTAGCATTGGATATAGCCGGCATTGGCGGTGCTACTTCGGAGTGTGAGTTCGGAGGTTGGTTGCTGCCCTGGCTATACAACCTGATCTTTACACCCAATGGAGATAGAGCATCTGGTGAAGGTGTGAATTTAGTCATGCTGTGAACTAGGGAACATAAGAGCCACGTCGACCACGGCTGGTATCTGGCCATGTCGTTGAACTAAATTTTTGTCAGAATTTACCTCTTAGAAAATTCATGTAAAGAAAGCTAGAGGGATTATCTATGTAGTACAGGTACAGTACTTCTAGAGAGTTCCACGTGGGATTTTAATTTGAAATTTTTTTTTGTTTGTCTCACAATTGCTCTTGTTTTGCAGGCACCCAGAGGGAACATTTGACACATGTATAAAAGCTCTGTGACAACATTCTACACACTTTGTGGTTGTAATTTTCTGAGCATTTGTGAGCAGTGAGTAATGTCACGGTGCTAATTTTCACTGCCTTCCCAAGGGCTGTCGTTTAGAAATTTCTTCCGCTCGCAAGTGGGGCAGGGGACATGTTTGTGTTTTGCAAGTTGGTGTTGACTTAACGAGGCGACTGGCTGTTTAATTTTTGTATGTGCGCCCTGGTTTATTGCAGATTCAAGAGTGCTGTGTTATGGCGATTACGCAGTTTGTGCTTGTTTTTGTAAACTTCACCTTGTGAAATGGGGCCATCGCAGGCCTGGCCAGCCTGCGCTGGACGAAAACTGCTTAGTCAGCTGCCCTTAACAGCGAGAGTGTTAAAACCCTGTTTTGTATAGGTTGTTGGGGCTTTTTTGTACTGGGGATGCCATGGTAACCAGAGTCATAAACGAGAGAGAGACATTGCCTAAGGACTGAATTTTTTCCAGCCATGGGTCACGTTGAGAATTTCTGTGGTGGAAGTAATCCAATTTAAATTTAAGTTAAAATAGTTTTTAGTTCGATAATAGCTCAATACCTTGGGATAGGGAGCATAGATCATATCGGTTCACTCTCGTCAGGCATGAGTGCCTCAGGTATTTTAGATTTAAGTTTCTGTCTAAGTTAGGTTTTAAGTTATGTTATGCCCTTCTGGCTCATGCACCCCAGCCATCATTTTAAATGTCAAGTTGCTTTTCAGTCTGTCGAGCTCTTAGAATATACAGTGATAGCATTTAAATTGCAAGTTGTAAAGCTAACCAGAGTTAATGAAAGCTCATGTGTGTGGACCACTGTACCATTTAATTTAATGACTTGTAAAGTTTCCAAATTGGTTAGTCTTGAACATTTTCCAATTAATCTGTTTTATTTGAATCTCATCATCACAAATACTTAGTTTATAGTAAATTGTTATAATTCAATTATATGTATCAAGTTTTAATTATTCAGTAAATTAAAATGTTTGATCATAATATATTTTTATCTGGTGAGTAATTATTTCATTTTATTTAAGCACGAACCTCTACCCTCTAAATTGTGCTCATGTTTGATTATTAATTAGGTTATGTTAAGGATGGATCAGCTGTTACTGGGGTCCTATATGGGACCGTTAGTGATTGTTCTGGATTCCTGTATCATTTCGTGATTACCTCTCACATTATTTTGAGTGCCTAAAGCAGTAGCCAAGCAATTAAGTTTAGAGTGAGGGTTAATCTACCCTCCAGACCCCTATGGTTTTGTATAGGTCATTCGAAGTGACAATATAATGACTATTATTCTAATAATCAATATGTTCTCATGAAAGTGACAATTCCTGGAATAGTGACAACTAATGTGTTTACCTTACTATCTGTAATATGTAACAACACAGTGTAAATGGTACTAATGCTAAATTATAATGATAGAAAATTCCAGTACAAAAACATTATTTACAAATTACAATATATAACAGTAAAATGTACACTTATAAAGTGGCAGTACATACCTCTTTTAGAACAGAACCTATGAATTCTTTTAGAACAGGTACATTTGTTTCTGTTACAATTTCTGATTTTGCCATTTTTGGTGATTTACGAATCCGCTCTGCCTGCTTCACTTGTTTCGATAAGTCTTTAACCAACTTCTGGCATTCCAATTTATCAATATGTTTGAAAATCATGTGCTAAAAGATAAAAAAAATAAATTATAAATTGCAATAAACACATAACATCAATAAACAATGTCCAAGAAACTAAGAAAACCTAAAATGTATAACAATAACTTTTTGAGCCGATTTTTTTAAATTTAAACATTAGCATTCAGACTTGCCTGTAACTAATTGCAAAGATAAAAGTTACACATTAAACACTAAAAGCTGAATTATTGTTCAATTAATGAAAAAATTAACTTTACTGATTATTAAGCACCACAAGTGTAGATGATTTAATCATAATTAGAAGTAAAACAATAAAACAAAACCATTATACAATACACATAAATATAACACATAATTATACAAATAAAAAAAAAAGAAACAAAAGACATGTGGTGAAAAACCATAAGTTGCACATAGAGAATCCAAAACAAAAAGTTCCAGTATATCATCTACATATATTAAGATACCATTACATCTGTGTTTAAGAATTTAACAATACTGTAAAATAAATTTAAAATAAAATATTATTTAATTTTATGTTCAAAAACATTTATTGATAAATCTTATAATACTAAAAGCAACTTATTTTTTAAATTAATACCTAAGCTTTCAACATTTTTTGTTTTTTCGTTAACCTACAAAGAATAATACCCAGTGACTTATTATATCTAGTACAATAACAATATGCAGAACTTTTACTTTTATAATTCTTAAGGCTCCAGCCTTCCTGGAGCTTTTTTCCACGTTTGAGGTCGAGAAGCGCATGAGCTATAAGGGAGACACTGACGCATATAAAGTGCACCATTGCCACTTAGCGCAAGACTCTGAACTGGCGCGCAGTGTTCTCGTCACTCTGCATGTACCTATGGGACTTTTCAGTGGTGATCCTATTATCTTATTGCTGTAAAAGCTGTACGAAGGTTCGATGAAGGGCCCTTAAGTAATTTTGTATATATCTCACACATATTTTGAGATACACCACTTTTAAAAAGCAGTTTTTAGCCATTTTGGAATACTCAAAAATGGTGTTTCTAATATGTGTAACATCTTGAAAGCGCTCAACAGCCCTCGTCTGAAGTGTGCAATTTTTTCATAGATCAGCAAATTGGACACACATTAAATGGTTTTGTAGAAAAACATGTATTTCAAACACACTGCAATGCAGTTCAAGCTCCAGGTAAATTTTAATAAATATAATACAGTAAAATCCCGATATTTCGCATCCCGATTATTCGTATATCCTGTTAATTCGTACAAATTTGCCGGTCCCTTGAGAAAATCCCTTTAATTCGTAAAAAAAAAAATGTATTCCGGTCCCCTTGATAATACGTATTTATTTTGGTGCTCTAGCTCAATTAAAACGTCTTATAATTCTTATTTCCAACTTAAAAATCTTGTTAACTTGTAATGTTTTTAACCCTAGACTGTACACCAGCTCTAGATTTATGCAATTCGGGCAGGGTAAAAAAGACCGGAAGGGTACTGAGGGACGTAGGAGGGTTTGAAGGGCAGGTAATGACGCCGAGTAGGCTGTGAGGCGATGTGTCTGTGATTCCCAGAACTAAGAGGTGCCTTGGTGTCCGGCCTAGGGTTATGAGAGGGTAGGAAGGAGCAGAGCGAGTGAAACGTTAGTCAGTTCGGTCTTAGCCATGCCTCTGAAAAGAGCTAACAAGTGTATTTCCATTAAAGAGAAAAAAATAAATCATTAACGCCGTGGCCGGTGGTGATAAAAAAATTGACGTGTCCAAACGTTATAACATTCCTCCTTTCACAATAACATCAATTCTGAATAACAAGGACATAATCGTCTCCCAGACATCGGACATCAAAGTAAAGCACTTTAAGACAGGTGAGTATCCACAACTAGAAGAGAATTTAAAAAAGTGGTTTGCGCAAGCACGGAATTCGAATGTACCAGTTGGAGGAAACATTTTAAGAGAAAAAGCAAACGTTTTCGCTGAAAAAATGGGAATTAAAGTCTTTCGTGCGAGTGATGGTTGTTTTGATAGGTTTAAATAAAGGCACAGTATAAAATTTAAGAAGCTTAGTGGGGAAAGTGCGAGTGTATCGGCCGACGTTTGTTCTGAGTGGAAAGACGAATTGGGAGAAATAATCGATTCTTATGAGCCCAAAAACATTTTTAATGCCGATGAGACGGGGTTATTTTATAAGTGTCTCCCCGACCAATCAATTTGTTTTAAGGAAGAAAAGTTTAATGGCGGAAAAAATATTAAAGAACATGTAACCATATTGTTGGCCGCCAACATGGATGGATCTGAGAAATTAAGACAGCTCATGATAGGCAAATCAGCCAAACCAAGATGTTTTAAAAACATAAAAACTTTTCAGATGACCTATCGTGCAAACAAAAAAGCGTGGATGACGGGCAAATTATTCAAGGAATGGATACAATCAGTGAATGCTGATATGAAGAAAAGGCAGCGAAAAATTTTACTTTTCATGGATAATTGTACGGCCCACAACAATGCCCCACCGCTCAGTCATGTTAATGTTGTGTTTTTGCCTGCCAATACTACTTCTAAGCTGCCGCCTCTACACCAGGGCATAATTAAAACGTTTAAAACCTTTTTCCGCAAGGAAGTAGTGATGCAACTCCTTGACAGCATCGAAGATGGGAAGGATCATAAAATCACCTTATTTTCAGCCATGAACATTGCTCACAAGGCGTGGTAAAGTGTTAGTGAAAGCACAATAAAAAACTGTTTTTGTGCTTGTGGATTCACGAAGGTGGAACTTTCATCAGCAGTTACTGAACAAGACTAAGAATGCCCTGTGAATTGGAATTGTCTTCCTCAAAATGAAGAAAATTCTATAAAGTTTGAAGATTTCGTCCATTTTGACGATGGCCTGGCGGTAGCGGGGATTCTAACTGATGACGAAATTTTGGCTCCATCTCAGGACATTGATGGTGAAGGTGATGACGAAGATGATGTGCCGACAATTACACCTAAAGTGGCTAAACAATACATCAACAACGTGCGCCATTTCTTAGCGAAACCAGACGTTGGCGATGAAGTAATTTCTGCTTTGAACATGCTTGACAAAGCCATCGACAATACCCGTCTGCAAGGCTTGCACCAAAAGAAAATTACAAATTTTTTTAACATAAATTTTTAATGTGTTTTTAATTTATGTAATTATTGATTTGTATATACATATGTGTACATAATATATAGCCATGCATTTATCATTACATATTAATGCAAATTTGCATTAGTCTCGTTATTATGTTTTTTTTGCTCCCGATTATTGGTAATCTCGTTAATGTGAATATCCCGATAATTCATATTTAACATTAAGTCCCTTGACAATACGAATTTTAGGGATTCTAGTGTAATTTAAATACATATGTGTTTATAATAGTTATGATACATTCCTTAACAAAAAGTGGCTTACAATGAGCACAATACACACAATTAGTCATTATTTCTCTTTTGTAATGTTAATACTTCTTGTACTTTTCTTTTTCTTCTTTTTTTTGCAATTTTTTCATAGTCTAATGTCACTCTTGTAATGCTTTAGAAGTAAAGTATGCTATTCTCAAATAAATACCAGATACAATATCTTTTATACCTCTAAACAAATGAATAACTCTTGACAAAGTTAGTTAGTTACAACATAAATAACATGTGATTCCCAAGAAAACTTGCTATCTACATATAGCCCTAATATATTCACAGATAAAATTATACACTCTGCCATTGTTATTTAGTAACAAACCATTGGCACAAAAAAATATTTTTGCTTTACTTAGCACTAGGTATACTACTAGCTGTAATTAATTTAACTTAATACAAGCATTTAATAAAGTGATATATGCATAGAATACTAGATTTAATACAATAATTTTAAAATGTGATATCATCTGCATATAATACTTATTTATCTGACACATGGCATTTGAAAAATTTATTGTAACTAAAAAGAAAATAGGCCCCAAATTGAACCCCAGGGACAATCCATAGTTAATATTCTTGAAAGCTGATAAACCACAAGTATACACTGACAGCTTTCATTAATTTTAATAAAACTTGAATAAATATAGCTCATTTCACTAATTCTATAGTACTTTAAATACAAATCAAATTAATACATGAAATATAATTAAAAGCCTTGCTCCAGCCACAGAATGTCCTGAGCAAATATATAATTTTTAGATTATAACAAAACACTTTTATAATACATCCAACTGCCCCCATGGTACTTCTACCTTCCTGGAAGTCAAATTCATTTTGAGAAGAAAAAATAATTTGCAGGGTAAGAGAGAAGTTGCTCTACTAAAGATTGTGAGTTGTCAGTGCAACTGTTAACACCTCAGTAGCTGAGATGAAGTAATTATTGAAATAACCTGCATGTGATGAGATGGCAACTTCAGGTCTACTTGCAAGATGAATGTAAAGCCCAGCTCCTTCCTAAACAAGCCATCAAAATTGATACTTGTTACCAGATGATTCAATTAAATTAGCATTAGCTTCTAATTTGGCCCTTATAGCTACAGTTTTATAGAATTTACGATAAAAATAATACACCTGTCTAATGATGGGAGTTAGGTTAAACTTAGAGATTGTACAATATATCATAAGCCTGCATTTCATTTATTTAAGTTCAGGTGAACACCACTTTAAATTTGGTATATTAAATCTTGTTTGCCCATTGTTTTCAATATATTTCTAGAAAATATAACAGAAACAGTTTCAAGAATTTATCAAAAAAGCATTATCTAGCCAGTGGTCAACAATAACAGTCATCTGTTTCATTAATGTAAATAGTCAATTCCTGCCAAAACGGGGTCAAGAAACATGAATATGGCATCAGATTTTTTTTTTATTACCACTTGTTCCAAGATGTGTTTGTGCGTTTGTGCGTGCGTGTGTGATCTCTGTGTGTGTCTGGATCTCTTACCTATTAACTCAAGTGTTTGTTTTATTTTTTTTGTTTTTCATTTATAGTCTACTTTAGGGGCATCTTTTATCACATTCCCCGAATGGTCAGCAAGCATAGATGCATTCTACTTGCCCTGATATGTTTTTTTCATTGCTGCGATGACTTGGTGGAAGCACTCTCCATGCTTGTCACTCACTGCACCATAATTGCTTGGAAAGCAGTCCAAGATGAGAGTGAAGGAAGTAGATCTCAGTTGACATATTACAGCCTAACTCTTTGTCCTTAGAAGTTCATTAACAATTACATAATACTTTTAAGTTCTTTGATTTCCTAAGAAATTACAGCAAAAGATTTGAAGGCTTCCCAAGCTGCTTTCATATTCTCTTTAATTAATTAAAGGTTTTGTCTTTAACCGGTTTATGAATCTGCAGGCTATCAACAATTCCCTCATTGATCTTAGCATCACTGATTTGTGATAATTTGGTTTTTAAATACTTGAAATCTTTTCCTTACTCTATTCATCGGCTTCACCAAATTCTTCATTAGTCTGAGTTTTACATGAGAAGGTGGCAATAAGATTCTATCATTGATAACTAAGAAGGTATATTCAATATTCTTTTTTCCAAACTCAATCATTTTCCTTTTCGGTAAATTTTGTTGTATTGTGTGTGAAGACCTATCCTAACTGTCCAACTTGCAGAGAAAGCAGCAATACTTAGAATATATTAACCGTGTTCTGAGTATGATGGCAATATACTTCAAATTTCCACACATCTGCTATTAATGGTTTTCATAATTAATTTCATCAAGAAACAACTTAACATTTTCATAGCTCCCCTTCACATGTACATGACTTATGCCAACAGATGGCAGTGCATTTCCGTAATGAAGCAAAACTGCTTTCAAACTTAACTTAGACGAGTACATGAAGTCTCCAGTCTTGTGGATTATGCTCCACCATTTAGATCACGCAGGCAGCAAGGTTGTTTTCCATTTTGAATAATGGAGTTAAGTATTTTTCTTGGTTTCCGTACACAGAAACTTTCACATTTTCCTCCACGAAATTCCACTACTGAAGTCTGGTGGCAAAAAGTTCAGCTTTGTTTTTTGGTACCTCTAGATCACAAATTAAATCACTTGGTTAATGATGAGAAATTGAATGTTGTTTCCTAGACAGGGTCGATTCTAGTGTAAATCTGGACCTGGATCTTCCTGTTAAGACTCGGGCTGCTCTTAGCAACCACCCTTCATATCTTCATTGGACTCTAGAACAAATTCTTTTGATGGAATAGGAACAGACAGATCATCTCCATGTGGTACTGGTCGTGTAGCTGATGTCATATTTGAATAAATAATGTGCCATTTTTTATTTCTTGATATTCCATGTCGAAGAGGAGGCACCATGCAGAAATAACCATCACTGCCCTGATTTGAAGGTTCTTACCATGTCATAGGAATGATGAAAGGCATTGGCCATACTGTATTGTTTAACCAACCAGGGAGATTTTTCTCACATAAATTACAGCGAATGTGTGGTGCCCATGATTTATCCTAGTCTATTTTACAATTAAAATAACGGTAATATACTGTCTTTATAATTGAGTAATTTTACATTTCTGAGATGTGAAAGTCAGCACCACACACACAACAAAAGTTATCCAAGTTAACATATTTATGCTGCCAATTCAAATTAACCTGAAATCTTAAGAATACCACATGACAAATTAGCTAAACAAAATGTTGGTTATGTGACTTTCTTAAGTAACCTTGAAAATCAAGGTTTGTACTATTTACGTATATTTATTATTTACCCTTGTAACCGACTGTTGATTAAACTTCAAAAACAGAAAATTTATTGAGATATAACAGAATAATTGCATATTTTAGGTTTTTGTAAGCATAATAAAAGACATACATGTAGTCAAAATAGCTTCTATTGGGATAAAAGACTGTTCACTCAGTGTTGCCAACCTAAATTTGTTGTTAGCTAAAAATTACAATTTTTTACTATATCATAAAGTTAAATCCTGCTTATTCATGCAAATGAGAGCTAACTAAAAACTTCAAATGTCATATTGTCTTCTTTCATATCAAAATTAATATGAAATTACTATTTTTAAGTTGGAAAATATTTTGAGTTTTGAACAATGTAATTCATCACCACTGTTATTATCTGTATTAAGGAAGACTTCATCATAGTTTATTTTTGCCAAGATCTCTTTGAAGTATTCTAATTGATTTTGCTTAATAATGTGTTGGCACACAAATTTGGGCTTCTACAAAATCACTTACTTAGGTATTTACCTGCAAATTCATTCATACAGCACCAGGACTTGACAAAGCAGATATAGTTACTCCACTCAGATATAGTTCCTGATAAATATATGTCGTGATATTGTCAAGACAGCAATTGTATTGTGTATATTTGAAAATATAAAGTACAATAAATTTCAAATTGCTTTAAAAGAGTGATTAACTCAACACTTTCCCTTGTATTATGGGACTACGGTGGTGTAGTGGTTAGACTACTTGCCTCCCACCTAGGCGAATGAGGTTCGATTCCAGGCGGTTAATGCTGCTGGTTGGTGGGTTTTCTGGGGGATCTCTCATTTCCTCTGCTCTTTCATTCCAACGCTGTTCCATACTCGCGTCGGTTCATCCTCATCAGCTCTCAAGACCTCTATATTAAGAGACACGCAAATCTCTTCACTTACTCTCTTGTATTATGTCTTACATTAATATTTATAACAAACGAATTGCGGATATAACTAGTTAGATTCCTTTCTTTAAGGTCCTTCAAGAGTGAAAAATGTTTTAATATATTTTGATGATTTTATGGTTTTGTGATGTATTAATGAGAAATTCATAAAAAATAATAAATCATTAGAAAAATTACATTCATAGAGGTTTTTAGTGTAAATAAGAGAATTTAACGTTAAAATGTTGATTCAGACACATGTCATAAAGATATTTTAACATATAGTTTGTTTTCAGGTTAAGGTTTCTTGAAATCACAAGAGTGTCATTTTGCAGTTTCTTTGACTTGGTTAACCTGTGAGTAACTTTTAACTATTTTGATTTTAATATTTATCTCAACAGCTAAAATTGAAATACACGTGAACCAATTTCCAAGAAAATTATTTCTCAACATTTGACAAATTATTTTCAGGCTAGTAGAGAGTGTGAACTTTTGTTCCTACAGGGGTGCACTGAGGAGAAATTGAACACCCGGAGTTTTGACCTGCCGGGAGGCAGAGGACAGTGGGCAGAGTGTATTGGACCAGACAGCAGTCGTGTTAGCAGGTAGAGCAACTATGTATTGATACATATACTGTTTAGTGTAGTAGACTGTAGAGTTTATTAAATGAGTGCATACTCAGCTCGTGTGAGTCATCATTTTGCGTAACCACCCTTCCTGGCCGCCATATCCACCCCCATAAGGCCCATCAGCCCAGCAGAAACTTACAAATTTGGTGTCAGAAGAGGAATAGGCGAGAAGTCGGGTAATTGTGTGTTTATACAAAAGCGTGGAGAAGCGACACGATCAACACAATGCTTGTTATGGCTGGTCTGGAAAAGTTCGTGAAAAGTAGCAGCTACAAACCACAGGCTTGCCAAAGCCCCCTCAAGCAAGGCTAGTGCACCCTACTGCTCTTCTGCACTCGCAAAAAAACATGTGGTTCTGACAGACTATGGAATTAAGGGTGTTCGTTACTGTTTCGTGATGAGTTATTATAGCTTACCAGATATGCGTTACCAACTACGCACTAACAAAGATATATACACCAGGTCTGTCCTATAACGTAATTTTGCATACATCAGCCACATCACCACCAACATCTAGGTCTTAAACATTATATTAAGTTATTTAATTGTTTATCATCATCACAGTTAACATTGAAGGTAAAGAAATGGACCTTTAAGCAGACTTTTATAGTTTGTTGGCACAAGTTTAAGATTTGCACAAAGATTTAGCCTTGCAACAACAGTTACATCTCAGACTGAAATTTCAACACCCAGTCACAATGAATCTTTCTTTCATACGAAACTTTAAGTTAATTCTAAGCATTCCAATGTTTAATGTCTTAGTGTTCATAACTAAATTGGAACAAGCTGCTGAGATCTGGACAGATCAGGAGACTCTGGCAATTGCTAAATTACATATTTCAGAAGAAGCTTTGGAATTAATTTTATCTGACACTGCTTACAGGGAAGCTTGTAATCATTGAGCCCTAAATACATGTTTGTTCGATCAATTCATGTGCAAGCATACTAGCCAAGTCTACCAGGAACAGTTAAGCAAAAGGAAACGGTTAAGGAATTTGCAGACCGGATTCGTAAGATCAATGTTTATACATCTGACCTTGGCATTGACAACACTGTGAATGTAGCAATAAAATATGAGGCAAATCAGCATGCGTTGGATGGTATCTTGGGAGAACTTGGAAATTTACACGCTTGGCCAAGCCTACAAAATTCGTGAGCAGTAGGGTCAGTTGATAGTATCATTGAAGCTGACCAACGTGCACTCAATGAAAATACACAGTCACGTAAATCTGTTTTCCATTTTGATAAAAAATCAAGTTACTTGTTAATTTTGTCATATAATAGGTTATAAGCAGAGTCAGAGTAGAAGAAAAGCAAGGTGCATGTTTCACTTGTGGTAGCAAACAGCATTTGGCAAAGGATTGCCAGAAAAGCGGTAGTAGTACAAATTACAAGCAATTAAGCCTGAATGGGGTTGGAAGCGCTGGAATAAACCAACCCCCCCCATAAGAGTTGTGCCTGATACATCAGCTAACATTTCTGATAGCCAGATTAAATACTTGGTTCTTTCATTTACTTTTAAGGGTAAACTATGCGACTTGTTAGTGGATACAGGTGCTCAAATCTCGTTAATGTGGCACAGGATGATTCAAGACATGCAGAAATTGTCTGCACAAGATTTACAGTTATAGGCCTGAATGGTTAGTGTGTATGAAAATGTGATGTTCACATTTTAATTTACCAATATGCATACAACTTATGTATTCAGGTAGTTGAATCATCTTGTAACCAGTATGATGACATTCTTAGCTTAGATTTCCTGAAACTCAATCGTGCCACTATCAGTGTCGCAAAGCACAGGCTTTACCTTCAAACAAATTGTACGTTTTAGGAAGAGCATTTGATAAAGATTCAATAAGTATGAGAGGTGTGTAAATGGGAGTAGTTAACTCATCTCAACCTACTGAACTCATACAGGAACCTGTACATCTGAAAGCTGCTGAGGACTTGCTGTCAGTCACAGGAAAATGAGTCCAAGTAAATGTTGTACTGACAGTGACGTTCTGTCAAGCCTGTTTTGGAAAACAATTTCCTCAATATTAAGCATTGTTAAGTTACCAGAAGCACTAGCCATGTATCTTATGTCAATGGTAACAGAGTGGTGCCATTGGACATTGTCAACATGAGTCAATCAGCAGTAAATATTCCTTCAGGTACTAAGTTAGCAACAATGCAAGTGTTGAAACCTGATAATATCCTCCCTTGTGGTGAGGTCAATCTTATAGTTGCCACAGAATTTTAAATTAACTTCAAAAAGTCAGTGTAAACATCAGTACTGCTAGACGTGTTCCACACAGTGACCCTAGTAAAACTGAAGGCAATAGTGAGATGAACTTTACAGCTGAGTCCCTTGTCAATTTAGGTCAGACAAATTCTTGAGCTGGTTCTCATGAATTTGCAGATATTTTCAGAAAACGATATAACCTTTCCGTCACCCCATTTGTGGAGCATAGGATTCATACAAGAAATGTCCCACCAATATCCAAGAAAGTATACCGAGTACCATATCAACAGCAACAACTAATTCAGGACATGGATAATGAACAGTTATCATAAGGTTTCATATTACTTTGAGAACCTAGTGACCCTCCATGGACATTTGCAATTGTTATTGTAAAGAAGTTGCCGTCTGGAGAGCCTAGCTTGAAATTTTGTGTAGACTACTGGCCTCTTAATAAAGTGGCAATGCCAAACATTTATCCACTCCCTAACATAGTAAAAACAATTGATAAACTTGGGAACTACAATGTATTTTCAGTTTTTGACTTTACATTTGGATACCATCAAATAGAAATTTGTTCAGATAACCGGGCTAAAACATATTTTTCACCACAACAGGAGTTTACAAATATGTTTGATTACCATACCGGCGCATCAATGTATCAGCAACCAGTGTACTTAGGGGACTGATACCTTCACAAGCAATGGTATACACTAATTATGTTACTGTCTTTGCTATAGATATGCACGAGCCTGCCGAATGACACAGAGCTGTTTTTTAGAGGTTACAGGCTGCCAATTTGTCTCTGTGCCCTGAAAAATGAAAATTCACAGTGTCAGAAGTCCAGTACCTTGGTCACATTATGTCAATATAAGGGGTAAAACCAGATCCCAAATTGATAGAGGTGGTTGAAAATTATCAAGCTCCAACAAATGTCAAGGAATTTTGGTCATTTTTGGGCATTGCCAACTTTTACAGGTGCTTTACCAACAACGATACATTCATTGCAAGGTCACTGACTTGACTGCTGTGAAACGATGGTAAGTTTGTTTGGACTCCTGAATATGAAAAAGCAATGGGGACATTAAAAATTTCACTCACTTGCTCACCAGTGTTAATATAGGTACCTTGATTTCAGTCAGCTATTCATCCTTTCTACAGATGCAAGTAATGTTTTCATAAAATGTATTTTGTTGCAATTGGGTGATGGAATAGAGCATCGTATTGCTTATGCATCTAGACAACTAAATAAAGCAGAACTGAATTACTCAGTTACTGAAAAAGAGCTCTTAAGCACAGTGTGGGGAATCAATCATTTTTGGTATTATTTATATAGGAAACCCTTTACAGTAATTACAGACCATTCCAGTCTGAAATAGCTTTATGGGCTGAAGGACCCAAGTGGATGTCTCATACGTTGGCACTGCGACTCAGCAAATAAACTTATAATGTGATGCATCATCCTGGAAAGTTGCATGGAAATGCAGATGCACTGAGACGTAAAGTTCATTTTGAGGATATTGCTATCAAAGAATACATGCAGGCAGCCCAACAGCAAGTTCTTGCATTTCATGAATGGATGCTACAACCCCAGTTTGCTAGCATTGATGGTGTGCTGTACAGAGAAACCAAACATGGCAAGAGAATTGTTGTGCTCGAGTCCAAGCATACTGTAGGGTTGAAGTGTCATGACTCATTGTATGCATGCCACTGAGGTAGGAAAGCAACAAATCAAAGAGTTGCATAGAAATACTAGTAGCCTGAACGACAACAATATGTTGACAATTATGTGGGAAAAAAAAAAAAAAAGCTGTGTTTCATGTAACTGACTGACTGATCTGGGCAAAATACAAGCACCACTGATTGAGTTGCCTGAAGCTACAAAATCTTTTCAAAGGATTGGAATTCATATCATTGAACCATTACAAAAACATCCTCTGGAAAAATTAAATCCTCACCATTATTGACCATTTTTCAAGATATCTTGTCATGCACATTATCAGAGATGAAACTGCAGAAACTGTAGTTAGTTTTTTTTTTTTTTTTTATAGATTCTGAAGTACGGTGTTTCAGATGCCTTTGGATCAAAGGACTAATTTCATGTCTGAGCTTATGGTGCAAGTCTGTAAGTTGTTGAAGATCACAAAATTATACATCACACCAGGACATCCGTAAAAAAATGGACAAAAAGAGAGAGTTCACCGCACTATGGCTGTAATGAAAAGTCATTATGTTAATAACCACCATAACAACTGGAATATGTACCTACCAAATGCTGTGTCTGTATACAACACTAAAGTTCACACCAGCACGAAATTCAGTCCTTACGAAGTGGTTTATGGAAAAGTAATGTCACCTCCCTTTGACTACATCAAGATCCCAGCAGATATCAGTAATGTCATATGCTAGAACTAGCAACAAAGCTACAGGAAATGTGAAATCAAGTGCACAAAAATAATCATAGGGCATTCCTTGAGCAGTCTGCACAACATGACAGAAAAACAGTAGAACGCAACTACCAAGAAGAAGAATATATCTACTTGAGCAACTCAATGTTAAAGAAGGGCCAGGTGAAAAAATTTAAAATGAGGGGGAAGGGTCCCTACCAAATCCTAGAAGTGAAGTTACCTCTAACATTGAAACTACAACTACCCTTCATGACCATAGTTGTGCATACCAACCGTGTGAAGCCACATGTCAACAGGGGGTCGCCTCTCACTAACATCATTGATGGAACAGACTGACCCTTTTGAAAACTAAGGAAGAAGCAATCAAAGCAGCAGCCCAGCACATCAGGCAACCTCAGAAGGCACCACCAGCATCCCAGTATTCAGACTTCACAGCAGAGTCTTCAGTGTGGTCTCGATAAAAGTTCCCCATCACCACCAGTGTGTCCCCCATGTCCTTTTCAGCCGATTAGTTGCAAGAAGAATTAAAGCCCGCTGATTTGTTAACGATAATGAAGTGATTAGGGTGCCCAGGATCATTTTTTAGATTCAGTAGAATGAGTGCATCACAACCAACAGTGGAATAGTTTTGTTGATACGTTACATAGTACCTAAAATAACTTAATGTTAATAATAAATTTTGATTTGGTTGTACTCTTTGAATGATGTGTTTGGTATATATTTATTCAGTTTATTTATTGAAGCTAGTGAAAGTGTTAAATAATGGAAGATGTAATTGTAACTTTGTTTTGCCAGGTTGTGTGATTGAACGAAAAGGTAACTTAATAGTTTGTATTGCTGTGTGAGTGTTCTCATTAGTTTTAGTATTTCACAAATTTCCTTGTTCATTGTACATAAACATGACCTGAACCTGCTACAGACTTGATATATCAAGGAAACTTTCAGAGTTATTACTTCTCTCTATTTATTGCATAACTGTACAATTAAAATTCTGTAAAATCAGTTGTGCTGTAAGAATCAACTTACTTTTTGTAAGGAGGGGTGAATGTAAGGGTCAAAAGTGTGGTGAAACACTGATTTCTTGTCCAGTGCAGGTGCATGAAATGGTGGCGCAGAATTATGGCCAGACTAGTAGACGGTGTAGGCTCTTGTTCTCGCATGGGCGCACTGGGGAGAAAGTGACCATCTGAGGTTTTTGACCTTCCGGGAGACAGAGGACAGTAGGCAGAGTATGTCAGACCGGACTTGAGAGCAGTCGTGTTCACAGATAGAGCAGTTATGCAGTGATACATGTATAGTGTAGTGGACTGCATAATTTATTAAATGAGTGCGAACTGAACTCATGTGAGTCATCATATTGTGTGACCACCCTTTCCAGCCTCCCTTTCCAAAGAACCCCTGTAAGTCCCATCCGCTCAGTAGAGACTTACAATTGTCACATTGTAATTGCCCTCGTTATCACTACGGTTATTTATTATAGTCAAGCTGAGCTCTTTGGCAGCATTAATAATTGCATTGGACTTTCAGATGTTCCTGAAGGGGGCAGTCACAAAAATTAATAACACTATCTGTAAACCAACTGTAAGGCCTTGAAGTATACTTAAAAGCTAGTGGATCATTAGGTAAGAAAATATATAAACAACCAGGCTCTCAGTTCAGGAAAACCACCCATTATATTTGTTTACTTTCTATATGCTACATATGCATGACTCAGTACAGCTTTCAAAGTCCGAAACCAATAAAAAAAATTGTAATACTAACAACAGACTCAGAAACAAGTTAATATTTTAACTATGGCCACAAGGTGTCCTACATGTTACTACATAGTTCTACATATTACTACATATTTATATCATCATAGGCCTTTTACACAATATTTATGGAATTTAAAGAAGTTATGTCAACATTTTATAAGGGGACCAGTACTCCTGTGAATTAAATTATCTTAACCATTATGTATATTGGTTAGATATTTTGTTGATTATATCATGCAGAAAGGCATAACAATTTATTTTAAAGCCCTTAAGGTTATTTGACTGGATGTTTTCTAGTAGATTACATTTCTGAAAATCTTAAATTTTTTACATTATAATTGAACTGAAGTTTTCTTTTAACGGCACCGAAGCATGACTGTGGATGAAATAGAAAAATTCATGAGATGCAATCATGTTTGAAAATTAGTCAAAAGGAAGACATTTTGATCAGTGAGCCACAGGCATAAGACTGCACCACCAGTACGACTTGAATCCCTAATTCTACAGAGTAATTATGAGACTGTGGCCCTCTTCCATGCCATCGCTCAAAAGTCTAGACTAGCACCCGCACAATAAAGAAGTGCCACGTTCCCTTCCCAAAATTAAAGTCTAGATCAGCTCCTTGTCATTAATAAGGAGCCACGAAGAAAAATAATAGAGATTTTGAAGGGGCCAAAAACTACATTACTAAAATGCAGTCAAAATTACATTAAATTTCAGTTCATGAAATGCTGCAAGCTCTAAAGAATATTACAATAAAAGAAAACAATAAATGTAGAAATTGTCTCTTTTCTCTCTCTCTCTCTCTGTTAAGTAGTAACATTTAAATATATATATGAGAACTACTTTCTATGTCGTGGCACTGCAGGGTTTAACATAACTTTTAAGTCAGTTAAATAAGTTACATGTCCCAGAGTATAAACTTAAAAAATGTATAATGTCACGACCTATTAACACTTTCAAACAAACAGAAATATCAGACATTAAATTACATGTTGGTAAAAGCCATTTCACAGAAGGACTAGAGTAAGCCAGTGTACATATACTCAAGCAGCACAGGAAAAATGGGAAAGACAGAAGTACCTAGAATGGATGGAAGAAATAAATGGCATTGAAAAATCATTGAATTAAATAATACTCACTGGAAGATTTACACACAAAAGAGGACTTATATAACAGACAACCATGTCAAAATAGATTCATGAAAATCTAATCACCTAATGCATTGATTATTTTAATCTTTTACAGTTCATCACTCATGAGTACTATTCATTTCATGAGCATTGCTGTTGTAGAAAGCACCATGTTCTGCTTAGTTGTTTGTTTGTAGAGATGTTAGCAAAACAAACAAAAGTTATTAATAAGGATTAAAAATTAAATAGTCAATAAGAAGGAAAAATTTAAGTTCTTTATAAGCAATATTGGCATCAGTCCTACAATATTTGAAATAATAAAGGTAGGTGATCATCTACATGACAAAGACTCAATCAGTTTTATACTGTAAGAAACCATTCTGTCATGGACTAAAACTGATGGAAAACGGATTCAAACATTGTGAAATGCAGGGTAATATAATAGCTATCCAAGTAACACAAAAATGTTTGATTACTTTTGGACTGAAATACGAATGAATGAAAAGTAAATTCACTTGTAACAAATTTAATAACTGACATGTTATTACTTATGTTGTAGAAGTGGCTATAAATTTTTAGCTAGTAAAAAATTACTGGGGAAAGAAACAAATATTGCTAAGTGTATAATTGTAATGTATCCATTTTCGGGGTTACAGAAATTTGAATTCTTGTCACGATGTATATGTAATGCGGGATTCCATGAATAAGTAAACAAAGGAATTAATTAAATATTACTATATTGTTTCTTAATCAACACATTTCTTTTCAGTCACATTCAAATTCTGATGCAGATTCTGGCCCTAATAAAGCTAGTGTAAACAATATTCAAACAATCTTTACATAGCAGGTTAAGTTGCTGATATAAATTGAACATACAAGTGGATTTGTGGAAAAAATGTTGGCGAATGTATAATACTTCGGTGATGATAAAATGTGGCAATCCTGTGAAGTTTGGTCAGACATGTGATGTGTTTACTACATGATTCTGTATGCCACTCATTTTAAGCAAATAAAACCACAGAAGTTCATCATACACCATGTGAAACATTCCTCCCACATTGTTACACTCAATGATTATTTGTTGTATTTCTGTTTAGCCATATACTCAAGAGCTTGGGCAGAACTGATGTTTATGAGTGTGTCGTACAAGATAGCATCAGTTCAAACATTTCCTCATATGCTCGCTATCAACAGCATTTATTTTCTATATCAATCACATGCTCAAGAGTAGAAGGCACTGCTTTACCACTGCAGCTTTCAGGCCACAATTGTACCAGCCAGAAAGACACTTTCCTTGATAAATCTTGGTGCATCACTCTTCCTGAATACATGGCTTAGCTGCAAGCATGCACCCAGTGAAACATAAACAGCATGAACTGAGTTTACACAAAATATATGCACTTTTGTGTCTAGAAAATTCAGTATATTTTAAGAGAAAAAAAACCTAATACATTCAGAGATGTTAAATGACTATGCTCATACATCTGAATTCCAAAATTATTTCCTGAGTGTTGGTCATGTGGATAGCCAGGGCACCTGAGAGCCTATTGCCCACAACAGCAGCAGCAACAACAACAGAAGTTGCAGCAGGAAAATAGGCAGCGAGAGACAGGTGAGAATACAGCACATTCGGAAAACTTGTAGACTCCGATCTTTGGAGGCTAAGGTCGGTGAATGCTGTAGGAAAGGCACTAATGTTGTTATATGTACGGTCGGTGAAACAGGATTTGGATGCAATACTGGTAGAGGGAAGTCTGAATGGTATTCCTTCCCAGATGGTTGTCGACACTGAGGTGACCATAATAGTAGTAAGACCAGACATCCCCTGGCCTTCCCCACTAGCAATCGCATGACGATAGTACCGAATGATGCTATTTGACTATGGTAACAGGTGAGACCACACCAGTTAGAGGTATTAGAAAGGTGAACTAAAAGCTTGGTGACCTTGGCCTAGAGCATAATATATACATAGCAAAATAGAGGATGAATGTCTTTAGGGACTTGATGTACTACGTAGGCTGGGGTGCTGTATCGATACTTGACTTGGTGTGCTACAGGTAGGCAGTACAGAGATGGTGGTTTCAACACTGCACAATTTGTCCTCCCCAATTAGCTGCCCAGTAGTCTGTTATCAACCCATTGTGCTACCCTCTTCCTGTGAAATTGTCATTACAGACAGATGTCAAGGAAAGTTTGTCAGACGATTGGGTTTAATTAATCCAGCAGACAAAGGTGGCATCCTGCCAGGTAGTGTCATCATAGCAAGGACTTTGGTCTCTTCAAATTCTGACAGTTTGCCTGTTAAAATGATATAATTTGTCTGACAGTATCATTTATCTTGAGAAGGGGGCCATGATAGGTGTTTGCAAGCAGGTTACACAGGTACTTCCAAATGTTTCAGAAGATTCTAGGGTAAAACAAATTGAATGTCCTTTAAAAGAGGTACTAGAGGAACTGCTGGTAAGAAAAAACAGAAACCTTAACTGGCACCAGGAGAAAGCTGTCACTGAATTACTGCAGAGAAATAGGGATGCCTTCTTGTTTGGACCAAATGACCTTGGAAGGACTAATGTGACCTGCCACCACATTGATACAGGAGAAGCCAGGCCCATAAAGCAGCCGTCAAGATGACTGCCACTAGCTACACATGAGGCAGTTGAGGGAATTCTGAAGGAAATGGAGAAGTTATATGTGATAGAACCATCAGTTAGTCCATGGTATTCCCCGATTGTACTTGTTAAAAAGAAGGGTAGCTCTCTGAGGTTTTGTGTAGAGTATCGCCAGCTAAATAATATGACAAAGAAAGACTCTTATCCACTCCCAAGGATAAACGACACACTGGCCCGCTTCACAAGTTCGCAATGGTTTTGTATTTTGGACATGAAGAGTGATTACTGGCAGTGCCAAATGGCCCCAGAGGACCATGAGAATACTGCATTTTGTGGCAAAGGAACCTGGCAGATGCCTTTTGGGTTGTATAATGCCCCTGCCACCTTTGAATTCCTGATAGAAAAAGTCCTGCCTTTAGATATATGTCAGGTTTACCTAGATAACATTGCGATGACAGGAAAGACATTTTAAGAGCACCTTCACACTTGGACTCTGCATTCCAGAAAGTGGCAGAGTCAATTTGAAACTATTCCTATGAAGTGCCACCTTCTCCAAAAGAAAATAAATTTCTTAGCACATGTAGTGTCTGTCCACAGAATTGAAACAGATGCTGAGAAGACCAAAGCAATAATAAATTGGCAAACACCAACTGACAAAAACGAAGTGTGGAGTTTTCTGGGATTATGTGCCTACTATCATACATTTGTACCTGGGTTTGCCACGATCGCCAAGTCACTACATGAACTGACTGAGGCAAAAAGGAAATTTCTTTGGACCACTGTGTGTTAAGTTGCTTTTATTAAGCTAAAGGAAATTCTTATTTTTCCCCCAGTCGTGGGATTTCTGAAGAGTAAGTGCATGTTCATTTTGGATACTGATGCTAGTGATGTAGGCATTGGAGATGAGTTATCTCGGATTCAGGATGGGAAGGAGAAACCACATAAATACTTCAGTATTGCACAAGCCCGAGAGAAATTACTGTCTGACATGAAAGGAGCTTCTGACCATGGTGAAGGCTATTGCACACTTCCACCCCTACATTTATGGCAGACATTTTATTCTAAGAACTGACCATGCTTCATTAGGCTGCCTACTCAATTTCAAGAACCCCAAAGGTTAANCTATTGCACACTTCCACCCCTACATTTATGGCAGACATTTTATTCTAAGAACTGACCATGCTTCATTAGGCTGCCTCCTCAATTTCAAGAACCCCAAATGTCCATTGGATACATCATCTTCAAGAATATGACTTTGAAATACAACACAGATCTGGACGCCTTCACAGCAATGCAGATGGACTTTCCAGGGGGCCATGTGAACCATTCTGTCATCATTGTGGACACCACGAAGAAAAGTGTGGTGAATCGCTGAAGGTACAGAGGACAAGAATTCAAGGTTTTATATCTTGTGATGGGTCACCTACATGGAGTGATGACTGTATTAGATAAGATCAGCTAAATTATCACTTTTGCATCCCTTATTAAGGTGGAAAGAAGCTGGCTGTCTGCCAAAATGGGAAGAGATATCCAGGGTGAGCACAGTAGTCAAAGCATATTGGGCACAATGGAATTACCTCATACTGAAGAATGGCGTACTGAAGAGTTACTGGGAAAGTAATGATGGAGAACACAAATGCTTACAGTTGGTCCATCCTGAATGAAGGGTTCCTGAAGTCTTCAAGGAATTGCATAATGTGGCAGCCAGTGGGCACTTTGGTGTTAATAAGACCCTCAACAGAGTTCGACTGAGATTCTACCCGCTTCATTGTCGGGAGGATGTTGAGAAGTGGTGCCAAATGTGTGGCACCTGCACTGCAAGGAAGGGCCTAAAGACCAGCAGGCAAGGTCACCTCCAGAAATACAATGTTGGAGCCCCATTTGAGAGGATGGCAGTTGATATTCTATGACCCTTGCCTGTCACAAAGAAAGGCAATCGGTATCTACTGGTGTCCCAATATTACTTTACTAAGTGGCCTGAGGTCATTCCCCTCCCAAACCAAGAAGCACGTACTGTGGCCAATGCACTTGTCGAGAATGTTTTCTTGAGGGTGCCACAAGAACACCATTCTGATGAGGGAAGAAATTTTTAAGCTGCTGTGTTCCAGATTGTAACAGAGATTTTGGGCATGAAAAATTCTAGGACTACAGCCTTACAGTCTTACAGCCTCCGTCAGATGGAATTACAGTGATTCTAAACTGCACTCTTAAGCAGTACCTGTTGATCTTGGTGCCAGACAACCAAAATGACTGGGATTCAAAGGCGTCGCTTATCCTTGCTTACCGCTCAGCAGTTCACGAGTCTACTTTTAAACACCATCCAGGATGCAGTTTGGACACCTCCCTAGTGACCTGCAGTTTGGACTGACAGAAGAGGAAGCTGTTGTCCTGGATTATGGCAACAAATTATGTCACACATTAGTTGACACTTATGATTTTGCTCGACAGCACCCCAGAATAAATAGTGACATGATGAAGATGCTGTATGACAGGAGAATGTCGGGTGACATATTTCAAGACAGACAACTTGTGTAGCTATATAACCCATAGAGGCAATGATGTGGTAGCTCGTATTTGTCGTAAGGGCTCTCGGGCAAAGCTGAAGGTTGACCACATCAACAGTCTTGCGCTCTACAAAGGTCCGGATGAACAGACTTTGAGGAAGGGGCAGTGTTATGTGCTTGCCGCTTTGCATCACTTCTCTTGACCTGTCCCACATGAGCGAGCGAACAAGGAGGAGGACAGAGTAGTAATGTGAGAAGTCTGCTGCAATTTTTCAAATGCTTGCCACCGTGTGGCGCCATGATAAGCCTATCACAACTCATGATAAGCCTATCAGAATTTGTACGTACCTGACATTCGGTGGATTGAATTTCTGTGGTTATATGAAAGAATGTTCTAGTTCATTGACCTTGCCTCTCTCAGCGTGACTCTGGGTGCAGGGAACCTTAAAGATCAGGCGACTGAGACTATTTAAGCTGCAACAGACCTCCAAGCTGACAGTATCTAAGATTTTAAGTTTGGAGTTTTGTGCGACATTAAGCGACAGGTGTGCGAAGACAATGCAGTGAGGAGCCAGCAGAGCGATGAAAGTGACCAGCGGGAGTGAAGTTCGCGGACAGCAAGCATCGCTGCAGTGGAGAGAGAGAGAGACTGATGCGCGGGACTAGTGAACTGGATGCATGAGGGTAACACACTTGGAATTGTACTTAATTGTAATGGATATTAACAAGATGGATATGTGGTATGTATCATTTAAGTGTAGCACCCCAGCAGATATATTTTGATGAATCACTCTACTGTAACATGATGTGAATTTCTTTAACGTAATACAGTCTTTATTTACAAATTTATAAACTTAAATTGTTTGTAAAGAACAGTCACAATAATCTACAGATAACAAAATCCACAGTAGGTTTTGATTTGGGATAGGTTTCTTCAAAATCTCTCCTAAACCCAGGGGGGTAATGTAATGGTGAAGTTAACACTGATTTTATGGGAACATTTAATTTGTAGTGTTAGTATGCGTATTTGTCGTGACTTTGTTTTTTCTGAATTTGAAGTTGGGAATAGGTGATAATGGCCATTAAGACGTTCAATAGTATTCTTTCTTTGCGAGTATGTATTCAAAACACAGATGGTTAATTTTTCGGCCTAATTCAGCTCACGTAGGAAAGTGGTTGCGACTGGGTTTGCACCAGAGTCCCAAGGGACTCTTTGTACCACAAAATACCTTTTTAGGTAGTGATTGCGAGGTGCGATAACAGTAGTACAGCACAATGCCCTTATTTGGGTATGTTTATGGTACAGTGGATGTGAGGGATGAGGATGGAACGCTGTGGCATTATTAGCCATGAGCACATGCCGTCATCTCGGAGAAAACAACAAACCATCCAACATGAAACTTCAGGAGTGACAAATATAACCCACACCAGCAAGCACCCATGACCGTCTATTATTTTCATCTCGTGCTAGGCCGAACATTTCTACAAAATTTCTCCTGCCAGTGTGTGAGGTCATTAGGGTGCCAGGTGGGAAAGTTTCCACTTGCCTTTCGGCCTTTCGAAATTTCTCGTGATGCAAGTTTTGTTTAGTAACATGCGTTTATAATGGATTCTGTGATGCTGTTCTCGTAATCCATCTGGCTCGTATCACAAACTGTTTCATGTCTCTGCTGTGTAAAGTATAGTCCAGAGATCAGGAGAAGGTGAGGCTCTGGAATTCGGGCAGGGTAGGTGAGCGGGAGGGTGGGCCCGGTGGGCTGCAATGTCCCCACCGACGCCTCCAACCTGTACTACCAGTGCTAAAACTATCAGTTCGCAGGGAGATTTTCCTTTCATACGACACGCATACAAATATACTCTATAATGTCATGGTATACGCCTCTATTATTTCTTTTGACAGTAACCTTTAAATTCGCCATTTTAGGTGCCCGTTTGCCTGGTGCGCGAAATGTTTTACATTGTGTTTGAAGTACACATTTTTAAAGCGAGCTATTTATTGTACATATTCGCAATCTGTTCCAGTACGAAAATTAATCACATTTCACAATAGTTACAATTGTTAAAACATCTTTTACATTACCAATACTAATTTGAAGACTTTCAGTATGGCCAAAAACAACATTTTTAAACTGTTTTAACTTAAATTGTTTTACTTAAATACCTGCGAAACAACAATAGTGACCTGAAAACCATTTTGATGGCATACATTTAGGGCTAAAACAGTTAAGATCAGAAATTCATAACTTTAATAAAATACTCTGAAAGGATATACTCTTACTGCTTAACTCAAACAGTGGATGTTGTTGTTTGATTATAATTTATTCACTTTCGGGAAGTGGCAGCGCCAGTTCTGATTCGGAAGAGGAAAATTCGTCGTCAGATGAATCACTCGAGCCACAGTCTAGGCATATCACAAAACTGTCTATTGCGTCTTCCACGCGACAGTCCTTTTGCCAGTAGTCTGCTTTCATATTTTGGACTTGCGAACAGTATCCTTGCCAGTCTTCTTCAGCGACGGAAGATATTGCTTCCGTCGTGATTTCCATTAGCTTTGTTAACGACAAGCTAGCAGTAATGTTCTTTTCCCGCACTAGTCTCTTTGTTTTAGACCACGCTAGTTCAATGGGATTAAGTTCGCACATATAAGGAGGAAGTCTAAGAACATCGTGTCCGTGCAGTTTTAAAAGTTGGTCGATACAAAATACTTTTTCAGGCTTCCTGTTCTGCGCAATTAAGTCGAAAAGCTTTGTTTTTCACATTTCATGAGTAAAGGGAATGTTGTTATTTGTCAACCATGAATCCATTTCCTTTTTCACTGCATACTTCGATGGGGTTTATTTTCTTGCACTGAGTGGTAAGGCGCATTGTCCATAATAACAACACACTTTTCCGGTAGGTTTGGCAATAACTGATTATGCATCCACTTTTCGAAGTTCGCAGAATTCATCTGCCCATGGTAGTCCCCCGTAGCTCTGCCTGCTGGAAAAATTAGCAGTGCATTTTCAATTAATCCAGTTTTAGCACCTGCATGAACAACAATTAAACGGTTCTAAGAACTGCTGTTGGTTAACACACCACGTTCAGTATCATTTTGCCAAAATTTGTTAAATGTGATGTTGCTTTCAACCCAGGTTTCATCAATGTAAATTATGGGGCGCCCCTCCATTCTGTAGTGGAGAATTGATTTTAAGTATTTACAACGCCAGTGGAAAATGTGCGGTCTTTCCACTAATAGTTTCCGAGAACTGTTACACCGTTTCCATTAAAACCCCATTTCTTTCAGTATCCGCCTGAGCGTGTGAACATCCCATGGAAAATCAATTTTTTCTCTCAAAGCAACGAGACGCTTAGGACATGTTGGTACTTGTTTCTGTACTAAGTGAAAATCATGAATGACGTCTCTTATTACTCTCCTATCAAATCTTTCATGCAGACGCTTTCGGTGTTTGCCTGGTGTTGACAGCGAACTGTTACAAGCATCAGCACCTTCTTTGCGAATTCTGGAAACACTTCTCATAGAAATTTCAATGTATTCTGATGCACGCAGATTGGATTGAGATAATAAATGTTTTATTTGACCTTCAATAGCTTCTTCGTCACATTTATTTCTCACATGTCTGATCACCTCCCTCGCTTCACTGTGTAAAGTTGTTCCTTTCTTCCTAGACTGCGCCATAATATACCGTCCTGATACGCACGCAACCGACACTAACTCGTGACTGACTTCCAGAGAGCTGTATCTTTTCGGATGACTAGTAGTGAGGGTAACCCATTACTCTGACAGTGGTCTTTAAATGCCGGAAGGGAGCAAGGGAGGGTTTGCGGCCCCGACCACCACCCCGCCACGCAGCCTTGCCTTCTCGTCAGCTCCCTACTGTATGTGGACTGCATAAACCTCAATAAATCTCAGAATAATTTTTTTTGACATTTAATTTTCTTTTGTAATGGCGCCTATATTTACTAACATTTCTTATGCTTCTACTGAGTGAGTGAATCAAGCTGAGTTTCATTCATCTACTGTTTTTGATGGCAGCAACAATACACAATCTGCACAATTTGCAAAAATCACCAGTTGAGTATTATGGGTGTACTACAGCATGGTGTCTGATGCAATGATCTATAGCCGTTTATGAGCTCTGGTCCCATTATGAAGATGCACATTTCCTTCTTGGGACCATTGTCACCAAATGCAACTGACGGTTGTGGCATCATGTTGTATTTCTTCCGCAATATGGCACACGAGTCAAATGGCAGTACGGAGACCTATGATGAAACCTCTTATGAACTTATCTGTTTGAAGGATTTACATAAAACCCCATTTTAAAGGAATTACAATGCCTTGTTCGTTCTCAAGATACACTAACAACAAAAAAACACTCACTTTGTGCGGCAGTGAAAAAGTATTAAATAATGGTTTCACATGCTGGTTGTCATGCACATGGTTTGCGTGGACTAGAAATGGTAATCAAATGCACAATGGGCATATGTTCATTTGCTCTGCATGTTTATCAGTACTGCATTCACGCTTTAATGGTGTGGAATTTTCTCTGTCAGGAAGTGCGTAAATACAATATGTTTCTTTAAGTATATTACAACATTTGAGAGCTGATTCCTTAAAAAAAAATTAAGTACTTGTAGAAAAGATATGCATGGCTTATGATCCACAGTGACTATTAAGGGAGTTAAGCACCACCGAAAATAGGAAAATAACAAGCTTTTAACAAAAATTTTATTAACTATTAACGATGAAAGCAAACAAATGTAGACAAGTCACTGAAATAAGATAAGCAAACTCTGAAAGTGTAAGTGTAAATAACATTCCCCATTAGTAACAAAATACATAGGTGTTGCAATTATCACATCACATTAAATGTACTCACTTGAAGAGTCTCCTTGCTTTCACTGCATCACACACCCGATAGTAAACTTTACTTCTCTGTTTCTACATTTCTTCAAGATCTTCCACTTATTATAATACTGTTTCTTCAAGTATTCTTCAAGATTATGCTTTATTGTTCATTTGCTACATGTTTGCAACTGTTCTTGCAATCTGTTTCAGTACTTAGGATGTTTGAACTATATTTTGTTTGAATGTGATATCCCCAAGTTCACTTTAGGAAAGGGAGTTAAACTTGAATTTTTTTTTTTTGCTGAACATTCATGCTTGCAAGTGTGCTCTGACTTTAGCTTGTTTCACCAACACAGTGTTTGAATTTTGCTGTCTTGAGTGGCGGCAAGTACTGCTGGCGCATCTTCTCCCTTCTCTTGTCTCCCTATGCCTTCTTTTCCTTCTTCCCATACCTTCCCTCCGGACCTGTGCTGTGCCATAATTATCTAGCCAATGTTTTACGTCTGTTTGCAAGTCCCCATTTACTTCTTTATTAGCTTCACAGCAGGCATGTAGTCTTCTAACTGCTATTAGTTTTGTGTTTGTGTTGGTAGGCCCTTTTATGTGGCAGGCATAATGGGGAGTCTGAGGTAACATGTTAATTGCAAGGATTGCATTTTTCCAAATTCCAATTCGATCTCCTGCTATCAAAATTATTAGCCAGCCTTAACATGCAAGTAATATGTAATTATTTGATTTTTTGTCTGTGTTCTTGCTGGTTGCTTTGCTAACTGAGGACTAGCTCTTCAAGCTGCTCTAGCTTGATCATGATGTTGAGCCTTTAGCTATTTATGATGTGATACAATATGTTTCCAGTGATTGTGATTGAACAAAAAATCATCCATGCACAAACCCTGCAATCTCTAATAGTAAAGGGGAGAACAGGAAGGAAAAAAGTGAATGAGAGAGGAAGAGAGCAAAGAGAGGGAAAGAACAAAGAGGATGGTGAAATGAACAGGTGGGGGAAAAGTACACAAGGGTGAGAAAGTGAAAAGCTAGGGAAGAGCAAAAGGGAGAGGGGGCAAAAAGGAGAAAGGTGAGCAAAAAAGGGGAGAGCAAAGGGGAAGAGATTCAGAGCATAAGCAAGAGGGGGAGAGGGAAAGGTTGAGAAAGTAAGGGATGGTGGGGTGGGGTGGAGTGGACAAGTTTAGACAGCTCTAAGCATAAGTGTCTTGATAGCCAATAAGAGTGATGCATGGTTATTACGGAGCAGTGCTGAGATTCAAGGGTAGGGAATCCCTGAGGAAACCCGCCAACCAGCTGCATAATCCAGCATTATTCCCATGTGCAAAAATTTGGGAGTTACGCTGCTGGGAATCAAACCCGGTTTGCTTAAATAGGAGGCGAGCACGCTAGCCACCGTGTCCCCTTGCGAGAGAAAGAAATGGAAGATGAAATAAGGGGGCAAGAGAGGAGGAGTTTGAGAGAACACAAGGGAGAAATGGGGGGGAGAGCAGGAGTGGGAGTGTGGAAAGTGTCTCCCCCGTTTCTCCCTTGTATTCTCTCAATTGTGGGAGAGTTGAAAGCGAGAGAGTAAGAGACCACAATCTATAAAGCAGAGAAGAAGAGATCATCAACAAGAGATGAGGTGGGTACAGCAACATAAACCAGAAAGATGAGGGAGGGAGAACAAGTGAGAGGAAGGAAAGGAAGGTAAGTAGGGCTTAACGTCTCATCAACAGTAAGGACATTAAAGACAGAGCAATTCAATCAGACACGCAGGAATGAGGAAGGACTTGACAATGGCTGGTAGTAAGGAACCATCCCAGCATTTGCCTGGAGTGATTTTAGAAAATCACAGAAAACTGAAATCAGGATGGCCAGACTGGGAATCGAACCCAAATCCTTCCGAATGCGAGTCCGGTGGTTTACCACTGCATCACCTTGCTCGGTAGGAAGGAGAGGAAGAAACTGAGTATAAGAGGGAGCAAGAGATGGGGAGAGAAAGCATGTGAGAGATATTAAGGTAAGGGAGCAAGAGAGAGAGCAACTGGTCAAAAAAAAGAGAGAGAGAGAGCAAAGGAGTACAAGGAAAGCATCAAAGAGTGCAAGAGAATGTGCATGAAAGAGAGCACACAAGCATGCAAGACAGAAAAAATGTGAGAGCATACATGAGTGTGTCCATGAGAGAGAATAGGTGAACAAGAGAGCAAAAAAGAGTGTACATGTGTGTGTGTGTGTGTAAGTGTGTGTGTGTGAGAGAGAGAGAGAGAGAGAGAGAGAGAGCAAAAGAGGCAGCACATGCATGAGAGAAAAAGATCATGCACAAGACAGAAAGTGGTAATCAAGAGAGATCACAAACAAGAGAGAGAACATACAAGGGAGCAAGAGTAAGTTCATGTATAAGGGGGAGAGAGAATGAGAGACTGTATAAATGAGAGAGAGTATGAGAAAAAGAGCATGTGTGTGTGTGTGCATGCAAGAGATTATGTGCACAAGAGAGAGCATCAGAGTGTGTACATGAGAGAATGCATACACAAGAGAAAGTGCAAGATTGCATGTACAAGAAAAAACATGAGAGAGTGCATGCATACAAGAAAGCATGAAATAAGAGTGTGAAAGTGTGAGCACGAGAGAGCACAAACATGAGAGAGCACAAGAGAAAGTGTGCAAGAGTGTGTGTGCAAGTAAGAGCATGTAAGAAAATGTGCAAAGAGAGAGAGGGAGGGGGGGGGAGAGAGAGAGACTGAAAGAGAGAGTGTGTACACGTGCAGGTAGAGGTGGTGTGTGTGTGTGTGTGTGTGTGTGTGTGTGTAACAATATGTGCACATTTTGTATGTGCAAAAAAGAGCATGCAAGAGAGAGAATTCCCAAATGAGAGAAAGTGCACAAGAGAGCAAGTGAGATGCAGAATGGGTGAGCAAGTGAGCAGGAGCATGGGAAAGTGAGTGAGCTGGAGCAAGGGAGTATGGAACAGTAAGAGAGATAGAGCACAGAACAGTGAGCAAGGTGAAGTATGAGAAAGTAAACTAGGTTTAGCACAAGAGAGAAAGCGAGGTGGAGCAGAAAATAGCAAGCAAGGTGGAACATGAAAGAAAAAGAGAGCGAGATGAAGTACAAAAAAGAGAAATTGAAATGGAGCATGATAGAGTGGTATGGGTGGGGTGGAGATATTTGGGCAGCTCTTAACATCGAGGTCTTGAGAGCCGATGAGAATGAAGTGATAGGAGTATGGAGCAGCACCAGAATGCAAGGGCAGGAGAAACTGAAAATCCCTAAGAAAACCCACTAACCAGCTGCATCGTCTGGCACAATTCCCACATGCGAAAATCCAGGAGTGACTTCGCCAGGTATAGAACCCGGTTCGCATAGGTGAGAGGCAAGTAGTCTGAACACTACACCACTGCAGCCCCATGATAGAGTGAGAGTGAATACTAAATTGAGTGTAAGAGAGAAAAAGCATGAAAGAGAGAACAATTAATATGAAAAAGTGAAAAATCACCAAAGATAGGGTGCACGAAAGAGAGCAAATGCAAGAGAGTGTGTGTAAGAGTAAAAGGTGAGTGAAAAATTTGTGAGTGCAAGAAAGAGACATGCACATATAGGAAATTACATGCAGCGTAATTTAAGTGGTGGTGTGTGTAGGTCAAAGTAAGATGCATGAAGCATAAGGGCAAATAAGCATGATAGATATTATAATAAATAATTACTGACTAGAAAATACTAACAATTATAATAGAAAGATATTAATAAGAAAATTACTTGAACTTTACAAAAATGGAGGAACTGTTGAGAAGGATATACAGGAAAGAGTAACAGTAATATTTATAATGTTATAAATACTTCTAATAACTGCACTATCATCTCCAATAACTGCAATAACAGATAAAATACACTATGTAAATAAAACTCACTGGACACCTATTGCTTTTATTACAGTGGAGTCGTCTGCCTGTTTATTACTGGTAAACAGGTGGTGAAACTTGCTTCTGTTCTTCTGGTAATATGGTGAAAAGTTTTTGGTTAATTGGGTCTGTCATGCAAATGATACTACAGCTCACTCCCAAGATGTTCCATTTGGTTCATGTCAGGTTGTTGAGCAGTCCCACTTGACTGTCTCAAAATCACAACTGACCATGCTTTCTGAACAGAAGGATTATTTAACAGATACAGGAAAGGGCCTATTCCAAACTGGTGCCACAGTGTGGGGAGTATGTAATGATCCAACATGTCTTAGTTGAGTTTGACACATCAATTCAACTCATGGCTCAAGCCCAAACCAAGAGAATGTGCACCAGACCATCACACTACAGCCACCAAATTTCACTGTAAACACGACACACTAAGGTAAATACTGCTCCCTATGCATCTGCCATGTTCACACATGTCCATCCAAATGCCCTTCTTACAACACTCCACTGTCCATTCATATGGGTTTGCTTGCACCTCACCATTACAACCTGGTTTTGGGGCATTATGATTGGTTGCTTGCTGTTGTTTGTCGCACAACCACAAAAACCAAGTACTACTTATTACCACCTGGTGGGGAGTTCTATCACTGGCCTCTGCACCTGAGCTGTAAAATAAGTTTTCTGCACATACTGACATGACAGTTTGACAATTGGTTTGCACAACATGTTTCAGAGTTTACCACTCCCAATTAGTTAATTTCTTGGGCCTATGGAAGCGATACTTGAGGCCAGTGCTTCCATGATGTTTCCCCTTAACAAAGCTCATTTAACTAATATCTCAGACAGGCTGCCAAAAGGCCACTATAAACATTCCCCTTTAAAATACACACAACTCCATCTGTTGATTGGACCCTTTGCTTTTATGGCATTCTAACAAACAATTTCACTGGAAGCAAAGGATTTCCAGTAACTTTTGGCCACATAGTGTATTTAAAAATTTAGGTGAAGTGACACCAATGAAAAAATAATAATATTAATGACATTTATAATATTGGCATTTATCATATTGATATTATTTAGTTTATTAATTACCCCATTGATATTATTTACACAGCAATTGATAACAATGATAATACTGATGATAATGAAAAACCAAGATAGCTGTATTTTCAAAAATTGTGTTACCTGCTAATATTTTATTTTTAGTACTTAAAATTATTGATATATCAGGTGAAGTGGAGAAATTTTGACAGCTCTTAACAATGAGATCTATAAAATCAATGAGGGTGAAGAGAGGTGATGTGAAGTAGTACCAGAATGCAAAGATATGAGGTAGCAAAAGATCCCACAGAAAATCCGCTGACCAGCAGCATTATTGGGCATGATTCCCACATGCCAAAATCTGGGAGTGACCGTGCCAGGAACCAAAATCTGTTCACTTTGGTGGGAGGCGAGCGCTTTAGTCGCTATGTGGACCATGGCCCTTTATTGATACACTGAAGCACTGAAAAATCTATACAAGTTGACTCATCTTTGCCATTGCATAATGAATGCAAGCTTAAAACAAAACTTGTAGAAATGAGAATTTACCAAAACCTCGGTAACAAACAATGACAATCCTGAAAAATAACTCAGCATTATGGGTTACTTTGGCAAGGGAAACCAAATATCCAAACACACCCATAAACATAAATGAACACATGACAATATACATTAGTGTATACACATACATTCATATGCAATTTATATAAAATTGCAAAAGTGAGACATTTTAAGAGTATTTGGTACTTACTTCTTTAGAGTGAACCCAAAGTTTTATCCGCTCAACAAGAGCCTTTATTGCAGACACTTTGTTTTCAGGGACTTTGCATTTTGTCTGATTAAATCTCTGAAGCTCTTCTACAAAATGAAATCCTGCATACATGTTGGCCAGTTCAAACATTGGATACGATAGATTTCCTTTCGAGGTTATACTCTCTATGTCATGAATTCTAAAAATAAATAAAAATGTTTACTATCAACATATTATCAGCTGAAATTGCAAATACAAGAACACCCAAACTGTGTTTGACAATTTCAACCATGACATGTAGTATAGCTACGACAGAATTTTCTACTGGGATTTAATGAAACAACACACATGAATGAAACATACTTTGCGTAATACAAATATAAATGTTGCAGTAGGCTTAAAGATATGAATGACATCAAACTAACTAATCCTACCATGGAAAATACAGAGATTTTGTGACCTTTATAATACACACATGTAAACATTACACATGCATAGTAGCACAAAAATGTGCACTAAATGTAAAACTTATTTGGTATCTATATTGAGCAATAATATACAAATTAAATATTTGTGCAAAAATAAATAAATAAATGTATATTATTTGCAGAACAGAGCATGTGATGTGGTATGAACAATACTTACATGGTGTGATTAATAACAATATAAACCATTAATAGAGTCTCAGAGAGGCCAGATAACTAGACTGCAAGAGAAATAGTAGACAGCATACCTAATGACCATAATTTGGCCCATTTGAACTTCAGTCAGTTTGTGTTGGGAGATGTACACACATAAAAGATACTCATACAAGATAGAACAATATCAAACCTCAGTTTGTTCAAAAATTAGTTTAAATATTGATATGTGTTTACAGAGCTAATCAACTAAAGCTATTTTATAATAGGATAGCAAGACTACAAAGAGCTCTGATTGCATTTACATACAATACTTTTTTAGTTAATTAATTATGTTTATCACTTGCATTACACCAGTAATTTTTAGATGGTAAACAAATAATTGCAAACTTAAAAAAAAATGTAGATGGCAATGAACTTTGTTACTTTATACATTAAAACTGTTATCTTTGAGATAGTTTTATACTGAACCAAAATGTAATCACTTGGCAAAAACCAATAATCCAAATCGGCTTTCAAAAATAAAATAAAAAGTATTTACATAACAATAACCACCCCCAAATAATAGAAGGTCATGCATGTACTAATGTAAGCAAACAAAGTCTTTGTCACAATACCAAATTTTTTTAAATATTAAATTATGTTTTACTTGAGCAGAATTTTGGGAACAGTATTTTAGATAGTTTAATAAATTATTTGTTCAAAAAACTTAATTTACAGTTTTGCCCTTATACTACACTGTTACAAAATTTCCATAAGCAGGTCCTTTAAAGGATGGAGATCTCAAAAATAAAAGAGGTAATAACAATGTCATAATTTTATTTATAAACAATCCTTAGAAAATTCTCTAAATTTTTTATTTTGACAATAATGGCTATCACTGGCTATTTACAGCTAATAATTACATAATCGTCCCTCACCTCACAGAAATTAACACAATAAGAAACTTAAAACAAGTTTTTATAAACAGTTTTTTAAAACTTATTGAATTATAATTAAAATTATAGATTTACTATCTGAGAGTTTCAGCATTTACATTCACGTCTATATCACACGTCTATTCAATTCCCACCTTATTTCAACCGAGATATCACCAGTTTTTCCTGTCTGGAACATTTTAGAACGCCCCAGAGTTCCAATACACGTACGCACTCTACTCATAACTTGCTCTCTGCAGCAAACACGTGCTTTGCTTATTGCTGTGGAACACACACACATCCGATGCAGCCTCTCTCACCTCCACCATCGGTCCTCTTCTTCCTTCACCATTTGCCACATTTTGCCAGGTGGCTACCACCTACTGCCAACCCTCCAGGTGCGATGTTATTTATAGGGGCTGGTACTAGATTGAAAACAATCTTCACACGTCCGCATACTCCGAGGGGGAGGGGGGGGGAATGTCTAGAAAGCTCGCGTAATGGGCCATAGCTGCCAACCACTCCAGCAAGGGAGAGGAGGGTTGGAGGCACTAGCTCACATCAGTGTCAATCCCCCCCCCCCTTCCTCAACATAGCAAATCCACCTAAGGGAGGGGCCAGGAAGGAATTAAGGTTTTTTGCTTTATATTTTCCCAGTTATCTTGTGCACCTTTTTTCAAAACTTTTACTACATTTTTTTTTTAACTTTGTGATTTTAGTTAGTGGTGTGCAGCTGTACTATGTGATGCTGCCATTAAGCATGTAACACCATGTAGGTAGTCAATAATGACACTTCTTCTCCCAGCACTTTAGGGGGGTGCTTGTTTTCTTCCATTTCACAGATAAGTCTATTATTGCACACCACATAATGGAACACTAAAAGCAAATTCTTCTTTTGCTGTTGGGATCATCACTTCATAAAAAAAATATATAGTTCAAGGACTTTAAATAAAAATTGAATTTTATTTATAAAGAAATAATACCAGTTTTTTTTTTGGTAGTAAAACAAAATTATATAACCTGATCTGGAATTTTTTTGTCTAGGGTGCACCCTTCTTTTTTTTTATTGTCTAAACTTTTTAAAATTCTTGTTACTGCCAGTATGCATTGCATGTCAGTCAATATCTATTAATGTAATGTTTTTTTTTTTTTTAAGAGAATGTAATTCTTGTACTATAACCCAAATACTCACGTCTTGAAGTAAATATATTTATCCATAAAAAAAGAGAAATCTTAATATATCATGTTTAAGAGCATATGTGAATTTGTTTTTCATTTAACAAAATTTTGAAGTGAAATTTTTTTATTGACCATAATATGTTTGTTAACTATTGTGGTGCGCAGACGAAGGGTTTGCGGGAAGACTGCTTGGTCTTCTGTTACTATTGTGTTCTCTTTTACAGTGTCGTTAACCAAAACCTGATTCACGTTATCATCTGGCCCTTGAGTGGTCGTTCGGGGAAATCACAAGGCATGTTCTTTGGGGTTGTGTTTAGGTATCTGCTGGGACAGGTGGTGCACTGAAACACATTTTGAGCGCCAGGTAGGCAATCACCTTAATGCAATTCACCTGGACTCATGCCTATTACAAGATTCTCTGTACCTTAAAGTACAGTGAGCACTCTTCTTTTTTTACTCACGTATTGTTCAGTCACAAACTCTGTCTGTATTGTGAGTTGCTTACCTGTCTAGCCATTAACCTTCTGTTTAAAAATGTCTGCATGAATTTCTCAAAAATGATTCCTTTAAGAGTGTTCAGACATGAAAATCTTTTCTGTTCATCAAAACACACTGATTCATAATTTGTCATAAATTGTTTACAGTTTAGTGTTACAAAATTTTATGCAAACATAGGATGGCAACCCATATTTACTTAATGAAGGGGTTGATATTACCAACCACATTTTCAGAGATGTACGATCTACTTTATACAAATCACTAATCCAGAATTTTTTATTTAATCGCAAGTACTTTCTGATATTTTTAACTAAATTAGTTGCAAAACTTTATTGTGTTGGGCTCATAGCTACCTTAATATTTACTTAGAATCAGTGATACACTAGTTTTTGTTTTGTATTTTCGTAACCAATAATCTACTGAATTTTGTTGGTGTTGTTCAAATACATGCTACATATTCAGGCTTAATTCATACTAGTAATGTCTGTACTCTGTTTGCATGGTTAAAGTAATTCTTAAAACATTTTTTGGAGTAACAGTAGTTTTAAATAAATAATATATTTTCAAATGTCAAATGTGAGTAATATAAACGTAAAGGGCAATATTCAGTAAGCAGAAATGATCTTTTTAATGGCTAAGAAACAAGTACTTTAGTGTATTTCGGCATGTTTTTTTTGTAATGGTACATTCAAGTATTATTCAAGTTTTGTTTACTGAATGACTCGAAAGAACATGTCAGTAAGAGAAGTATGTTTGTGTGTCACTATTTCAATTGAGCCCAGAATGCTTATTTTGGGTGTAACCCCATTAATGTTACATGTGTCATTCCATGTGAAATCATCAAGGAACTGAAGCTGTACCATATTTGATTTTGATAAAAATTTGTTCCTATGATACCCTATCCTCAAGGTGAATGAAAAACATTAATTTAAAGAATAACCTACAACAAGTGGATGATGGCCATCATTTTTCATACATCCTGCAAGCAAATTTCACTGATTTTGGAGGTTTACGCAACTAGCCATAACTTTTTTAATAGGTCGCTTATTGTAGAATTTTTTGTGTAATTTAAAAGCTTACATAAGATACTATTAGACTGTATATTTATATTATAAAATAAATTTTGTGTTTTCAAGATGATGGCCATCTGCTTTCAGCATTCAGAAGACTGTTTTACCCCACTTTATACCCCACCCTGCTTCACCAAAGTTGCATTTAGAGAACTGATTATTTGTGTGCTTGGTGTCTACATGTAGAACGGTGTGCAATATCAAAGTTATATGGGTTGAAGGCTACCTTCCTAAACAAAAATAGTCTCCAACTTGGGGAAAATAAAAAGAAATTTGCTGTTTTCAAAGATTTATGTGGGGGACAAAATATATATATTTTTTTTTTATGAAAGATACTCTTGAAAAATAGTTATAGGGCACAAGTTGTCCCATTCTGTTATTTTCACTCTTGTTGAGTGCACGGACCTTTAAAAAAAATTGATTTTAAAATTTAATTTTTTGTGCCTCAATTACCCCACGTTATCGTGAATGTCATTACATTAGGGTGACAACGGGTACTCATTTTTAATATAACGGTTTGGGCAGTGCAATGAAACAAAATGGAAAAATTCACAATTTTACAACTACACATATAAATATAAATAAAATATGATTTTGTTTCAGTAAATGGAGATAATCTTGCCATTTTATTTATGGTGGTGACTGGAATAGTTGCAGGCAAAGAAACTGTGGAGGGAAAAGAAGAGTTAAAGGTCATATTTTTTCATCCTAAAAACCCTAGCACTCACTTCAAACTTACAAAGGGACTGGTATAGGTGAAACAAATGAATATTTTAAGAACGTCGTCACCACTCTAATACCAAGGATTTATTCAACTTTTGAAAACCACGTGCACATACAGTATTATATAGTATAAGTTTCAAGTTTCAGATGTTCATCTTTAGCAGACAGCCGCATAGTGAGTTCCCTTCCGGACTTCAAAATAGGTTTCTTCTGCATGAGAAATGGATCACAACACTTATTTCCATACAAATTAAAGAACTTGTCAGCATATTTCTTGTAATGGTATGTACAAATATTTACAACTTTATGTACACCTGTTCCGAGTCTAATTAATGTTTTTATTTCATCATTTATGTGACTTTATGACATGTATCCTTAACAAAACAGCCAACAGAACACTCCATTGTCACTTGAATACAAAACATGCCACCAGGACAGGCAACAAAAGACTGAAGCTCCAGGCAGGATGTGTCTAATCATTCGCTTATCTGCATGATGCAATTTCATGAAACACTTGCATCATCTTCAGACTTTCGGACATTACAGAGTGATTATCATTACATGTAATAACATAACTTAACACATCTCCTCGTGAATTTTGCCTTTGAATTTTCTTAATTTAAACTGTCTATAGTTTTCAAATTATAGTAGAGTAGGTATTTGTTTGTTTATTTTTATTTATTTATGCAGTTACAAAATTGTGACTTTTTCAATTTTTTTACAGTGCACTGCCCAAACAGTGTATTAACACTTAGTACACCTTGTCACCCTAATGATAATGGCATTCAGAATGAAGTGAGATTACATAATGCACAACAGATTCAATTTAAAAATCTACTTTTTTTGTTTTTCAAAGGTCTGTGTACTCAACAGGGATGAAAATAATAGAATGGGACAATTTATGCCCTAAACCTATTCATCAAGAGTATCTTTCATAAAAAAAACTAATTTTTTATTTTGTCCCCCACATAACTTTATTTGGCTTTGAAAATAGCATATTTTCGTTTTTTCCCATGATGGAGACTATTTTTTCTAGGAAGGAAGTCTTGAACCCAGATAACTTTGATGTTGCACACTGTTCTACAAGTAGACACTAAGGACACAAACGATCAGATCTCTAAATGTAACTTTGATGAAGCAGGGTGGGGTATAAAGTAGGGTAAAACACTCATCTGAATGCTGAAAGCAGATGGCTGCCATCTTAAAAATACAAAATTTATTTTATAATATAAATATACAGTTTAATAATATCTTATGTAAGCTCTTAAATTACACTAACAACTCCACAATAAGTGACTTATTAAAAAGTTACAGGTAGTTGCGTAAACCTCAGAAATCTATGAAATTTGCTTGCAGCGTATATAAAAAATGACTGCCATCATCTACTTGTTGTAGGTAAAAACCTAAATCAATGTTTTTTTTCACTTTGAGGATAAAGTAATATAGGAACAAATTTTTATCAAAATCAAAAATGGTGCAGCTTCAGCCCCTTGCATTAAGGGGGAGGGAAATTCTGTAGTTGCATCATCATTTTGAACCAATAATGAAAGGATTACTCCTTCTGTGAGGCACCATGAAATCATATTCTAATAGTGTAACCTACCAAGAGTTTCCAAGATTTTACTGTGGTTGTTCATACAAAATAAGAACCTTTTAGATATAGTGACAGGATGAAGACCCGGTATGACAGGAGAGTGTCGGACGAGATATTTAAAAAAGGAGAACTACTGGTGTCGCTGTACACTCCAAAGAGGTGGAAAGGGTACTCAAATCTACAGAAATGTCAGGAAGACCCCTACAGTATTATGAAGAAGATCAATGATGTGGTCTTTTGGATTTGCCATCAAGGCTCTTGGGCAAAGCCGAAGGCTGCCCATATCAACAGGCTAGCACTCTACAAAGGTGTGAATGGGTCAGAGTCTGTTCGGGACAAACAGACTTGAGGAGGGGGCAGTGTTATGTGCCCGCTGCTTTGCATTGCTTCCTTTGACCTGTCCCACGCAAGCGAGCAAAGGAGAAGGACAGAGTGATAAAATGAGAAGTCTGCTGCGATTTTCAAAGGCATGCCACCACACTGTCTGTTGCGTATTGCTGTGATAAGACTATCTCAACTTGTGCATTCCTGACCTTCAGGAGATTGAATTTCTGCAGTTACCTGAAACAATGTTCTGGTTCACTGTCCTTGCCTCTCTCAGCAAGACTCGGGGTGTAGGGAACCTTCCAGATCCGGCCATCATGACTATTTAAGCTGCAATGGGCATCCGAGACGACAGTTTTGAGAATTATGAGGATTGTGCAACCTTAAGCAACCGGTGTGCGAAGGTGACGAGCCAGCATAGCGTCGAGTGGCAGTAAAAGGACCAGCAGGAGTAAAGTTTGCAGACTGCGAGCATCGGTACAGTGAAGTGTGAGTCTGACGGGCAGGATTATTGAACTGAACATGTGAGTGTAAGACATTTGGAATGATAGCAATAGACAGATTATATATGTTTAAATATTGAATGTGAAATAAGTGACTAACAAAATTGAGATATTGATTAAGACTGTACCTAGAACTGAGATAGACATTAAATATTGCACTCAATGAGAATAACAAAAGTAATAGTCACAATAGAGAATTTAAGGTTATAAATAATAGCTGTGTGAATAAATTAAAATTAGGTTCTCTTATTTTCATTAATATCTCCGTCTCTCACAAACTCAGATACACCCCTCTGGCATCTTAACAGTATCATACAACTTGGGATATGACAGTATGTCTTTTGAAAAAAATAAGCATGCAAGCAAAACTACTTCCTCAAAATAATTAATAATCTAGTAGATAATTTATGTTAAGTTTAATTAATATTACTACTATATTCATCTAACTACACATTTAACTAATATGAAGTACTTACCTCAAAAGACCAGTAGATACAACAATGAATGAGGGGCACATACTATCATGAAAATCAATGTGTATTTAAGTACTTGAAGGATAATGATTTCAGCAAAAACTGATTTGTTTTAAGAATACAATAAACAGTTTAGGCACACTTCTCCCCCTTCTAATACTTCCACTTTTTCAGTTTATTTTCTTCTGCTCTTTCGCCAAGATATTTTAAACATGAATTTAGGAGGGATATACGAAAATGAGGTTTAACATTCTATATTAGCCAGTGATGCAGTTTACTGAAAAAAGAACAGACTGTTATAAAACATTAATAAAAAATAAGAACAAAAAAAGTTAAAACTCCAATTTTTCACTTTTTATGTAGCTTATCTCAACTTCCCCCACCTAACTTTGCTCAGTCTCTCTATTATCAATAACTATGTATACTGTAATATAAAAACATGATTTGATGATGATGTAATTCTGTATCACGGTAAACAACCCCTAAATGCAAAAGTTTTGAAGGCCCCATGGCAAGGTATATGTAGCATGTTTAAATTTGTTTTAACAAGATAGGAACTGGCTGTATTTATAATTAATGTTTTTGTACAATGTCATACATTCTCATAAAAAGAAAATCTTTATATTCCATATGCTTACAAGATTAAGTGACCAGATATCACTGTTATTTGTCCCTTTTACTTTTGATGTCCAGTCTATGTTAAATATGTAAAAAGTATGTGACATCTTACCTTAACTGAAAAGAAATATTCAATTCATGAAGAAAATTTCCTCCAAAAACAAGACAATCTGATAATGTTAAGCTGGCATATATCCATCCAGTAGGAATGAAAACAGTTTCCCCTTTCTTCATCACAAGTTGGTAACAGCAATTCACCTACAAAAAAATTGTACCCTTAATTAATTAAACAAATACAATAACAATGCGGAGGAAATTTTAGATGTAACAAGAATACATTGTAAACAGATTAAAGGGGTATGAATCACAAACAGTTCATTTATTGCAATTTTGTCTTAATAAATTACAGGAAACATCCAACTTTGAGCGGCAAAAAAAGATGTGGTTTTTGACAGGCAATTCCTTGTTTGCTACTTTGAAGCCCTAATTAATTTGCCATGACACTTCATCTGATGGTTAGTAAATAGTCTGACATTACATCTTATTTGTCAGTTACTATTTAACACACACAGCAACTAATTCTAAGTGGATTATTAAGAGGTTGAAGCAAATGTGGTCAAGAAATCAGCAGCAATGTGTAACCACTAATATTAAGTTAAGTTGAGTTGAGAGATTTGGGTGGCTCTTAACGAGGCCGATAATATTACGGAAAACCACACACTTACTATAATTTTATTTTCTGCCCTGGAACATTATCAATTTGTTAAGCCAAATGAATGGTCTAATTTATACTCCCTTTATCTGTGGCCCAAGGGTCAGTGTGTTTGTGGCCAGAAAAGAACCAGAATTCATAAATACTGATGTGTCCCATGTTAAGCCTTCCTGTGACCATTTGTGCCATCAAATGCCAACATGACTGTCAGAGCATCAGTATTTCACCATTGTGCTGCTCCAGTGCATTGAGTGAAATAATGTGTGGTGCCAAATGATAAATAAAAATCTGAAAACAGTGAATAGTGCCAAATAATCAAGGCCCCAGAATCATTTAAGGTCTAAGCTATTTATCACAGTGCTTCAGTGTTCCTAAAAGCCTGACACATCACGTAACGCAGAAATGTATAGTGTAAAAGGCAACCAGCATATTACTGTTAACGTAACCTGCGTGTTTCAAAATAAAGACATGACATAGCATGTCTACAAAGGCATTAAAGTGCTGCAGGGTATTTTGTGTATTAGTTTCAGTGTTGTGTATTGTAATAAAAATGTTACGTAGTTTTTCAAGGAGACATTTCAGCCACCAAGTTGCACAAAATAACCTATCATTTATTCATTGGCATTGTTGCTTTACTTAAGATATTACGTAGCAGATGTACATTAGGCAGTAAGTGCTACTGCATAATTTCTTGTCTGTATTTAAATTTTGTACCATGTTTGAAAGTGCTCATCCATCACGTCATTTTATAAGTGTTCACATATTAACATCCCTATCATTAGTTATAAGTTGCTTGTAATTTTGAAGTGCATTTCTCCAAATCCGCCACACTTTTGGGCTTGCATGTTGTGTAAAGCCGTCAGTGTGAGCGCTATGATGCTAGTTGCAGTCTAGTAGCAGAGTGGGCTGGACGTTGCATGCGGCCTCTCCGGGCCTTCATCAATTTCTTGCCAACCATTTAGTGTATCAATAGTTAACATTTTGTGCCGAAACATTAATGTAATTTCTTAGCCCGGAGAGCATGCCACCCCACACCTCAGGAACTTCCACACTCCTGAGGTGTATTTTTCACTTAATAACATGTAGGCATTATTCAATTTTTTGACGCGTAAGAGTTCCCCGAGCTCTAGTGGGACGTAAAAATGTAAGTGCCTCCTCGGAGGGAAAACGAAAATAAAACGTGGTAATGAAACAAAATGCAAATAAGGACCAATTGTGGATCATGCTAACTAATATAATGATTTTGAAGTATGCCCGTCAAGATATGAATACAATCTGTGGTTCTATATAATCTCTGGAGTCTGCCCTTCAAGATACAGTAGTTGGCACCTTAGTTGGGGAAGTTCTGGCCATAAAAAATTAAATATTTAAGTACTGCCAAGTAGTTGTGCAGATGCAGCGACCACGGGTGCACAAGCACAAGAAAACCACTACAGTTCTTAGGGTTTGAACGATGCAATATAGATTAATTTATGTTGTGGTTATGGTAAAAGAATATAAAAGAATTTGTACATATTACGGAATACACTGAATACATTATGTGTAACAAAAACGTAATTATTATGTTCGAAAGAGTAGTGAACAACTATAGGAAGAGGGAATTGATACTGTACACCAAGAGCATATCAGGTATAGAGACGAAAACGTGTTAATGAGAACACCAATACAAGTACGTAGGTAGCATTATAATATTTGAAAACCATAGATTAAGAGTAAATAAATACTACATAAAATCATTTTATTGCCAAAAGAAATTTAAAATTTCGTTTTTGGTATTTTATTGCAATTTCTGTGAGTTAAGAGAATGACAAGTGTTTTGCAATAAGTTTCTTTAATCTTACACTTACGAATATTCTGACTTAAGTAATTACAATTTTTGTTATTAGTAAAATGACTATTCTCATTGCTTAAGTAAATTAAGTTAAGTTACAAGTTAATCAAACATCCCTTGTTTGTATTTTTTCCTTTAAATGAATGCATTTTTCGAGTGTTAACATATGTTACAATCATCACATTTTAATGTTTCCTCACAGTTACTTGGTCATTAATCAGTTACCCACACATTATATAACATGCATAATTATGAGTGTGTTACATAGTTCTATATTATGTTATGTTCGATTCAATAGCCAACTGAAAAAGTTTAAAAAAAAAAAAAAAAGCTAGTTTGTAAAAATACAATATTCTAACAGTGATGATTTTGCAATGCTAGCACCCGTCACGCAAAACATTTTCTTTGCTTCCAACTCAACGCAGTGGTATACTCTTTGCTCGGCTCGGATCCCCTCCTCTTTCCTCTCCCTCGCTTTCCCCTCCGATAGTGCAACATAATTTTTTATTTCAGTTCTGATAGTTTATTTAAGCTGCTGCATGGCTGGGGCTCTTCCTATTTTACGACCTGCTGTCACCTGGTCGTGTCGCCTACAAGAGAAAATCAAAATAGTTTAACTGCCACACTGGTTGTCCTCCTGGACGTAGATGCCGCGATGTGGCTCACATGAATCACATTTGTTGCCTAAGATGCCGAGCTTTAGGGCGTAATTAACGGTGAGTCATGGACAACATTTTCTGTGTGTTTCTTGGGTTCTTTTTAAATGTTTTAGTGTTTTGTGTGGCATAGTTGTGTTCGTCTTAGGTGAGCAGTAATGCTAGTTTTTTCTAAATTGTGGTTTCGGTTGCCGGTTAAAATTCTGTTTTGGTTGAACTTAAATGTTGTGGTACTGTCTCCCCTTGCTTTAATGTGTCATGTATTGTCTTGTTCGCCGCCCAAGATTATATAATTTTTAATTATTTGTGCTGTCCACGACTCTTGGGTTGGGCTGTTTCACATATGATTTTAATTATGGTTAGTTTGCAACAGTTTTATTCAGTTGGAGCTTTAATGGGATGTTTGACTGGCTCTGCCGAAATAATAATTTTTTAGTAGTAATTATAATGTAAGCATTTTTAAGAAATGGAGGCTTTACTGGGCTTAAATTGCTACCCTCCTTTCCAGTTGGTCATGAAGTGGAATCTAGTCAAGTTTTTTTAATAATTGTTTTAATCGTTATTCAAAGATTGGTACATAATAATTTTCCATTTCTAGTCTTTGCAAGTTGTATTTCAATTTTATCAATTCATCAAGCTTTTATGATCAAAAGGGAATTTTATTGTAATGCTATTGCATAATTTAATGTTTTTTCTATGTGATAATTAATTTAAATGATCCCTCAAGGATACCTTGCAGAGTTTATGTACTTATTTATTTAAAATACAGAGTTTTTGAACTGATAGGTGTTAATGTTATTTGTGCTATGGCACAATTTAATTATTTCAAGTAAATCATGATTTCTTGCCTGACACTTCTTGACAGTTTTCTTGCAACAAGCTTCCAGAGATTTGCAGTCAAAGATTGAGTAGATACTACCTTCATTATCAAAGAAATATTGGCAACAGTCAGCCTTGATGTGTGAGCTGTTTTGTTAGCTTTAATATGTGAAAATGCTTATTCACATAAATATGTGTTCCCAAAGTAACACAAAATTTGTGCAAAAAAACTTTTGTATCTTTGGATATGTTGACCCTAAGTATGAGTATATTTTTGGGATTCCAACTTCTCTGCATTTCTGTTTTAAAACTGAGTCATTCTGCAGATCAATTAGATCCATTTGTACAGAAATGGGAGCTCTTTTCACATCAAAATAAAATGTACCAGCAAAAAATTAAACTCATCTTCTCCTGCCTTCATAACCTTAAAGCACTTGTCAAATTTATCTGTAATGTTTATTATGTCACAGTACATTGACACAAATTTTTTTAACTATTCACACGGATAAATATGCCAGATTACTCTATTTTAAATGATTTTGCCACAGAATCAACTTTTTTGTAAACAAGCCATGTGTATGTGTGATCTCTCCCCTGTAGTTTGATGTTTAGATCATTTAAGTAGCCTATTATATCTACTAAGAAGGGTAGATAATGCACTCATATCTGATTTTTTATAAGTGATACATCCTCACCTTTCATTTCTAGGGATAATATTATTTCTTCCAAAAGTAAATAAAACCTCTTTAGAACATTATAGCAAGAAAACCAACAAACCTCTGTGTAGTACAGCAGCCCTCAAATTAACTTTTCATGTCCTGAAGAAGGAGAGAAAACTGGTGGTGATAAAATCCTTTGTATCAAATGAAGTTCCCCGTTTTTGGCACAGACTTGAGCACATAGTTCATTTTTAGTGTTTTCAAACACAGAATTTGCTGATAAATAATGCAGGAGAAAGATTACAATTTCTGTTTGTTTGGAAACTCTAATGTTGGTACAAATCCTTTGACTTTGCCTGTCATCGCCGGAGCGCCATCAGTAGTCACACCCATGAGTCGCTTGAGTGAAAGTTTGTGTTTTACTAGAATGTTCCACACAATTGTCATTGCAGGCTCAAAGGAAAAGTGCCACTTGTACGATGTCTTGAATATTATTACTTTCATCAAGTGTAATTGAAAAATAATGAAATGTTGATGAAGAGACAAATAGTTGTTCACGCGCTGTCTGCTATCTCCATTACCCTTTCAGTCACTATGTTTCTTGGTAATGTAATTTTTGGGACACTTTCAGGTATTCAGGTCAGAACTTTTCAGCTGCTTTTATTAGAGCATTCCTTAACCAAGCAGTGTTTCACCAGTAAGTAGATAATTTCATAACTGGCTTTCGCAACAGATTTACTGCTTTGGTTAATTTCTGTAAAAACACTTCGCTATATTTTAAGTTTGTTCTTCATTTGGTTTAGTTTTTCTTCTCTATCTACCCTCAAAGTAGGCAAATGTTTCTTAGCGAATTGTATCATAGTGTAATTTATTTAATATTTTATTCTTTGGCAACACGCCATTATTTAGATAGGTTGAGACTAGACACCAGAAGGCACCCTTAACTCAATAACCCCTTGGAGACAGTGATACAATCATTGCAAATAATACACAAAATTTTACCTTTTCCCTCTGTGCGAAAGTAACTGAATTCCCATTTTTCTTGAAATTATCTTCCTTTTTTACCAACATTTCTTTTTCTGTTTGGCTTGGAAAGTGACACTGCCTAAAAGTCATGTTTACATTGGCAGTAGAAAACTGTTTTCATAATGACTTTTATTAAATACTAGCAAACCGGCCCAGCTTCTCCCGGGTACAATTGTGTTTTACAGTGATACATTCATAAATAAATTGGGAAAAGATAATTCATTTATGTGAAAACAGAATTATAATATTGCACTATGTTGCCTTAGGTTTTTAACTGATTACGGCAACCCAAAAGGAAGGAAATATTTTTTACCCGATATTCAAGAAGTAGGGTATTGTTTTTGGAGTGTATCTGTGCAACTATCGCGTAGTTACCACATTTCCTCTTTCCAGAGTCAATGTATAAAAATCAAAACTTGAGTTTCATCAAGTTGTAACTTTAGAAACAATACTTTTTTTACTACTACTTTTTGCGCTTGACTGAGGGATCTCAATCGATCACCATAGTTAAGCAACGTTTCCAGCGGCACACATTTGGATGGGTGACCGTTTAGTGGCATAACATCTGAGCGCTTCCGGGCTTCAGAGGGCACATTAAACATTCGGTCCTGGTTGTTATCAATTGATAGCAGTCGTTAAGCCATTTCAAAGGTCCTTGGGCGGCCTGATAAACTCTGACACCAGAGGAAAAAAATATTTCGGTCACGTTTCCAGCCGTTGCAGAATTAAGTTTTGTTGTTATTCCACAGGAACCGTACAATTTTCCAGGATAAAAAGTATCATATGTCATATTCCAGGACCTAAAGTACCTACATAACAAATTTCATCAAAATCCGTTCAGCCGTAATGGAGTTGAGTGGTAACAAACATGCACGCACACACACAAACACTTTTTTACATTTATAATATGAGTACGATAAACAGATACACTAATATTAGCTCACTCTCTATCAAATTACTTAAATAGTACAAACACTGCAGTAGAATTGTAAGTATTTGTTGACATGCAAAATGACTCCATAAACTAGCACTGGAAAATATTGGAAGCAGCGCAATTACTGGAACAAGCTGACAGCTATAGTAGACCTGCTTCACAACAGATGTCAAATGCTGCAATACTGATGTAACACTTTGCAAAGCAGTTGTACTAAGCATACGTTCTAAGAGATGGCAGATGCAGCGATACTAGTGTACAGTGAGAGTAGTGACATCACAACCACTTCAATAGATTGACCACCAAGGTTTTTGTAATAAAATAAAAAAATTAATTTATAAAAAATGCTTACAATTTTTTTTTTTTACTTTTTATTTTTTTTAATTTGGAGGTGAGAAAGGTTGCAAAAAATGCTCTAGTGAGCTACCAATTTGACATAGCTAATTTAAAATATGTTCATCTGGAAACTAATGTACATTCATACCCATTTTATACACACGTTGGTGGATTATGCACATTTGCAGTGTGATCTGCTCAGCATTCAGTAGGTACATGTGTGTTTTGTCCAATCAGCTTTAGGTACAGCAACATAATGTTTTTCAAAAACTGTTTAAATTCAAAATTCCCTAATTATGCTAGATTACTTGTTCCAACTTCATAACAAAGGGTAAGGATTGGCATTCCATCCCACACAAACATTACTTGTAAATGGCTTATCTGTTGATGTACAAAAATCAATAATGTAGGAAATGTCCCTTAAGTGATCCATGTTCAGTTCAGTTACCTTAGGACCTCATTCTCCATCACAAATCAGGAGGCAGATGGGCATCACTGGCACCCACTTTTAAGTCTTATCACTTCAGTAGATGTTACTCTACACTAGGGTGCACCCGTCATATATATTATAATTATTATAGTCATCATTCAAATGATTATTACATGGTGTCATACAAGTTGAGCTATGTTTACACAGTTTTGTGATTTTCTGGTTTCATGTTCATTTAATTTTTTTTTTTACCGTTGCTTACTAGCTCTTCACTTTATGCCTACTGGTTGATGAGAGAGATGAAGGCAGCTTAACACACTAAACGAAACCTCAACCTATACCTGAAAACAACATACATGCCTTCCTAGGTTTTGAACTAGGAACCAATTATACTGCAGGCAGATATGTAAGAGCCAATTATGTAGTGGAGGTTTGCTACATTATAACTTCATGTTCACACATAACGTACACTTGAGTAAATGTTCTGTAACAAAAGTTAGTATAAAATAAATCTAATTAAGTTGACACAACACCGAGGCATTACATAAGTAGGCATGGTCAAGCTTATTCGCAGCCAAGTACATATCATCTGTCCATGTAATAAGTTAAGATACTTGTTTGATAAAACAGGATTCTGTGAGACTTATTTAAACAATGGAACACCATTGGAAAAAAAAAGATATCATGATCTCATATTGCTTTATCATTTACAAATATATATAATCTCAAAAACTAAAAATTAAGTAATGTAGTACTTACTTTATTAGCAAAAAAAGTTTCACTTTTGTTTGGAGAACTCATCCATACTTGAAAGGCATCAAGATTGTTTTCAGTAGGTTCAATAAAATAAAACATCTTTTCACCCTAAAAAACACAAATTTTAAATATATTATTAGCATTAGCATAAACATTTTTTATTCAAAAATAAATTTGTTAATTACATAAAATATTTACAGAACAAATCTACGCAATTTACAATCCTGTAAAAGTCCTCTTTTTCATAGTTGAAGTAAAGCTGGACTGTATAATGGAATTTGTATATATTTCAAAAATTTCTTCATTTATATTATTTTTTAATCAAATTATGAATCATAACTGCAAAATCTTATTCTTTACTATCATTCAAAGCAACAATCATGAGTTTATTACCTGGTTGACTTTCCCACTTAATTTATTCAGTCAGCTGAGCATTACATTTTTGCTCAACATTCAGATGTGCATAAAATAAATTATCAACATTCATAAACCATTTTGAAGAAAACATAATGTCTTGGCAGTACCTAACGAGAAAAGTTAATTCCCTGATGACAGCATCTTTTATTTGTTACTTTAATAGAAAGCATAACATAAAAATAAAGTTAATATGCTGTATCCCAGGAACTATTAATATAACTCCCACAAACTTTGTTGTAAAAGTAACACTCTAGAAGATACATACTACGTACGGATTTGGATAGTTTTAGCATTTTTCACGTATCATACATTTACTGATTTTTTTAAATGTAAAATGTAAGACAAATGACAACTACATTAATTTCGAAAATTTCCTTTCTTAAAATTGCGGTTTCCTGACTTCAATGCCTCAACATTTTAAGATACAATGCCTCAACATTTTAAGCTAGAGTACTCTTATACAGCTTATGACTTAATTCTTCTTAAACTCCATGTTTACTGTTACGTATTTTGCTTGCCAAATGGCCAACCAATAGTCTGTTGCAACTGATTACTTATTATGTTTACTTGCAAGGTATAATGTAAGAATTTTAAATTCTGTTTTCCCTTTTATATTTTCCCACCACAAACGGTTACGTCTCCTTGACACCTTCCTAACGTGATATATTATTGGTGCCAGATGGTCTCTTCCCTTTTCTTAGGATGCAAGGACGCAATGCTGATTGCTCTGTAACAGCTTCCCCTTTTGTCAGGCGTGTAAGGGGAGGGATTATGCCACACTCGCTGAGTCACCGACACCATCAGCTGACCTGAGCACTGTGCCGCAATGACTGTAAAAACGGCTGCACGTTTAATGTATTTCACATCCAGTTATTAATGATCTTGAAATTTGACCTGACTCAACATGTAACCAATTTTAATAAATTTAAAACATCAGTAAACAATGATAGCTCACACATAAATTTTTATGAGTTAACATTACTTATCAAAGAAAACTAATTCTGACTAAAAATGAGTAAATATGACCAGATGTACCCAAAGTGTAATCAAATTGGACCAAATATAATTAAACAGTAAGTCACAACCAAATGTGAACGAACTTGAACAATAACAACCAAAAGTGACTGTTGGTGACCAATAGTGATAAAAGTAACTAAATTTGACTATACACAACCAAATATGACAAACATTATCAAACATGACCAAACTACACAAAATGTGTCTAAACATGAATGAATGTGACCAAACATTATCAAAAGTGACATAATATTATCATCTAACATGAGCAAACCTGAATACGTGTCCCAAATTGTGGCTAAAAATAAAATGTATGACTGAATAAAAACAATTATAACCCAACATGAACAGCAATGATGTAATGTAACCTAACACAACCATTATAACCAAATGTGACATGACATGACATGACTGAATATAAAGATGACAAGAAAAAATTAAAAGAAGTCATCAGAGCGTGCCAAAAAACTAAAAATTACGAAAAGTGATATTTTATGCAATATAAACAAAAATTATTAAACATTGGGAAAAACACACACATTGAGACTTCTTAAAAGCATAAACCTTTTTGGAAAAGGAGAAGAGTCAACTATTGAAAAATATAATTTATTGAGAAACACATTATGGTAATATAAAAAAGTTAGGTACACTTAAGTTTAAAAATAACTGCTTTCTGAAAGTAGTAGTTTGTTATTTCCTGTCTAGGTGTGTGTGAGAGTAACAGAGATGCAGTCTTGGTCCTTCAAGAAGCTGTGTCTGGTCCCTCTGTCATTGGACTGAGCTAAATTGGCCTGATTCCCTCACATATCAATCAATATACAGCTCCTGTGCTGTGTACACTGATGCCAAGCCCTGCTCGCATTAAATGCACCCCCACCCTTTACTGGGAGGGAATCTGGCTTGTACTTGTGCCTTACCAGCTGCCAGTAGCATTGGCGCCTCCCATCAAGCTGGTGTCATCACTGACGGTGCCGAGTGGGATGGCCTCTATTCCGGTGGAGTCAGGATGGACACTAGTGGGAACACCTGCACCAAATCCTAGTAAAGGCTTTTCATGGTAAAGTGAGCACTTTTGAAAGCCCTGCTAAGTATATAAGTTAATCCCATTGGTTGCGTATCTTTTCACTTACTTATCAAAATATACACTATATATATATATATATATATATATATAACACACACACTGGGTGATTCACCTAAGCCTGCGGATTGAGAAGTTATGCAATCCTGCCATGGTACAGCCCATGGCACAAACATTGGACCCTGACATTGCCACTAGGTTCGGGTTCGATTCTCGGCGGTGACAACTGATTTTTTTTTCAATAATTACTAGTGCTTAAATATGTTTACAAATAACAATGGAGTTGTGTAATAATGGATTTAATATAGAATCAGAAATAATAATGAATAAATTTTAGTAATAGACAACAACTAATTAATACCTAATTACATGCGGATGACAAGTTACGTTTGTAGTGCACACACAGTCAAACGCACCTGGCATTCATGTACGACGGGTTTAATCAATCGTACAGTAATGTTGGAAAACGGGATGAGAGATTGAACCCCATACAAGTTATTAAAAATTAGTCTACATAACTTTCAGCATATTTTAATCAGTAATTTAAATTTTCGAAATCCCTAACATAAAGAAAAGGCACATCAGCACCATCATCATCGGTAATCTGGTAACCAAAATTTTCTACACAGGGAGTCCCGATTTCAATTTCTGGCGGCAGCAGCTACCCAATATTCTAACACTGCCATTACGAATCTGCCCCTTTGTAAATTCGGCATTCTGACAATTAAAGTTCCTTTGGGCTTATAATTTGTCAATAATTTTAGTATTGATTTTAAGTTCAGCTATCATTTGTCCAGTTAATTTAGTAATAAAGTAATAAATCAATCCTACCAAATAATTCTACCTTTTAGTTTCATCTTAATAATTTTGCAAAAATATTCCTTGATTTTAGAAATTTCTTCAAGAGCCTCATTGTAATTGCTGAGACAGCTTAAAACATGTTACAGTTCTGACATGGTGCACGTCTTTCGGATGTCAAGTTTAACATATGCTTGTTGGGGTTTACATGATCTCTATCTATCTATCTATATCAATCAATCTATATAAATCAATCAATCTATCTATCTATATCTATCTATCTCTATCTATATCTATCTCTCTCTCTATCTCTCTATCTATCTCTCTCTATCTATCTCTATCTCTCTATCTATATCTTTCTCTCTATCTATATCTTTCTCTCTATCTACATCTATCTCTCTATCTATATATATATCTCTCTATCTCTCGATATATATCTATCTCTCTCTATATATATCTATCTCTCTCTATCTCTATCTCTATCTATCTATCTATCTCTATCTATCTATCTATCTCTATCTATCTCTATCTATCTATCTATCTCTATCTATCTATCTATCTCTATCTATCTCTCTATATCTATATCTATCTAAATCAATCAATCTATCTATCTATCTCTCTATATCTCTCTCTCACACACACACACAACGTAAATAAAACAGGCAGCAACTGACAAATGCTCTTGTTTCTCAGCATACGACTATAGGTCATGTAACTGCCTGCTACATTTCTGTTTAGCAGTCCGTCTTATCACATGTTTAAAATTATGTACACAATATTAATTACAAGTATAGATATACTTGTCATCACTATGTAATAAAGTATTCATTCATTTGTTATGCCTATTATCATATATTCATTATTATTTTTAATTTTGTATTACATTAATTATTAAACATGACCATTGTCGTTTGTAAACATGTGTAAACACTAGTAATGATTGTAAAAAAATTGCACATTCCATACCCCTAAAACATTTAAAAAATCCCACAAAACGTTTATGTACATAGACACATTTACTTCCAGAAGCTCTTTACATGATTGTAAAAGAAAATACAAACAGAGCATGAAACATGTCATTTTAAAAATACAAAATTATATATTAAATATATTAAAAGAAACTTAAAAGCATATATTACATGTAAAATGATTAATACTAAAATATTGAAAAAGTTGGGTACTCAACCCCTGTGTACGGTACAAATGTTCAGCAATATGTCTTCATGCAGTCTTTCCCCTGTCTCTGCCAAAAACACAGCAAAAAATATCTTGCATATCTTCAGTCGCCCCACACAAAAAGTCTATGAAAGGTCGGAAAATATATTCCTTGCTTCTAAAACATCAAAGGAGGTTTCTTCGTGACGTCACATATGCCATGCATGCCAACAGCAGTCTCCAGCAAATGGGAATGGAGGGGAAATAACAATGCTTTGAGTGAACGTGCACACGGCTTCGTGCTGTATAAGTGTTCCAATGCTACGCCAGGCAGCAAAGCCAGTTAACGGGGTCCTGAACTTGGAAACCACAAAGGAAAATGCAATGTGTTCATAGGCCTCTGTCCCCACATAACACTGTTTCATTTTTAAAGATTTTAATAGTTTTCCCAAAATATCATGATTAGTTTTAACAATTTAATTATATCAATTTTATTTCAGTTAATTCTACTATGGTTTATTGATTGTAAGAGAGATAATTAATTTAATTGGTGGGTTTTTTATTCCAATTTTATTTAGGGCCTTCCCATGTTCATATTTTCCAGGCCTAGCCAACACACACCAGTTACACTTCTCCCAAATTTGCCATCGCCTTGCTAGGCAGCAGAGCTGCACGTGAAGATTTTCTTACTAGATACAATCTAACATGAAGCATTTTTTTTTACTGCTTCATCAGGTGAATCTACACCTGTACTCTGTACTTTCAAGCATTAGTGGAGTGGAGTAGAGTGGAGAGATTTGGGCGGCTCTTAACATTGAAATCTTGAAATGCGATGAGAGTGAAGCAAGGTGAGTAAGGCGCAGCACCGGAATGCAAAGGTAGGGGAATCTGGAGATCCCTGTAAAAACCCGCCAACCAGCAACATCATCTGGCACGATTCCCTGCATGTAAAAATCTGGGAGCGACCCTGCTGGGAATTGAACCTGGTTCGCCGGGTGGGAGATGAGCCAGCAGCATCATCTGGCACGATTCCCTGCATGTGAAAATCTGGGAGCGACCCTGCCGGGAATTGAGCCTGGTTCGCCTGGGTGGGAGATGAGTAGTCTAACCACTGTACTACAGTGGCCCCTTCACACATTAGTAAATATTCTCATATAGTAAACAAATTTCTCCACTATTCCTAACCGAAATACACACCAAGACTGCCTTTTGTGAATGCCGGAGCCATCTAGTGGAGGTTTACGAAGCTAAGATAGCAGATCCTGTCAGCGCCTGAAGCGTCCTTTGCAAGGGGATTCTACTTCCAACCAGCTGACTGAGTACAGGCTTGATATGTTACATGCTTGTGATTTGTGATTTTCTGTGCAAGATAATCTTTTGGAAGTCCTACATAGAAACGTTTGTTATGTAGTTTAGTGCAGCAGTGCAACTTAGTTTGTTTCAGTAAAATGCTACCACATTGAGGGTTTTCATTGCCTCCATTATGGGTGAGTGTTACTATGTGTGATTTTCCCTTCCCACATTTCACGCTAACCATTTAGTAATGTTCTTTTGAAACCTTTACAGAGGTCACATTTACTGGTTTCTCAGTTTACTCTACACCAGCTTTGCAGTTCCTGGTATTGCAGTATCCCAGTTTTCTGTATCACTGTATCACCATTTGGGAGAGTCGCAGTATCACTACTTGCTATTCTAGCGGCTCGCTAATATGCTGTTTGGTGCTGCATAAATTCCGGTGACTGCTGTTCACCTTTCCAAGGGCGAGCATGACAGTATTTTGGATTCCTGTTTTCCGACTGCCATTGCTTCTCACCGTATCCCCATGATTAGTTCACCACCAATTAATTTTTTTAATTTATTTAACTTCAAATTTGTGAAATCAAGAACTCTGCTTTGTTTAACCAGGCAAGTAACTAATTGGGAAGCATTCATGACAAATGCTGTTCTTACTTTATTATTTAACTTTACAAAGTATTTTCCAACTGTTGCAATGTAATAACAAATTTAATACCTAATGTTAGTAACCCTTCTTTTCAATCTGGACATCTTTTTTAATCTTGATAATATTATTAATTTTCACTTTTTACCAAAGTTGTATTATGCCAGTTATATGTTGTAAACTCTAAATCTCAATTCACCTGACTTGTCTATTTATGTAATCTATTCGTCTGGATGAATTTATTTGTTAATATTTTAGCTTCCTTCAGAAGTTGTTTATTTTGACCGCCACTTTCACCCAGCACCCATATTAATCTTGTTATCTCTAGGTAGCAGAACATTTTACTTATTATATAGTGGCAGCAAAAAGTAGCGTAGCTCCTAACGCCAATTCTGACATTTAGGTGTTTACAATTGCTGTGACAACCATCACATCCCTCCTCCCCTGAAAAGGACTGCAGCAGTGTTCCCCTTGTGTAGAGGTCCCACAGCTCCAGGTGGCCAATCCGTTACTGTAGGTCCCATCTCTGCAGAACAAGTTAGCTCAGTGTTAACTTCAGCATACGTAAATGCAATAGACCATAGACACTCATTTATAAAAATGGGTGTTGATGTTTAAACTCCTCATATAAAATGCATACGAGTAAGGGGATGGGGGTTGCCCTACCATTTAAAAACATACCTATCCTTCAAAATAACCATAATAGCTTAACAACTAATCATAATCATACTCTTTGATAATTTACAAAAAATATGTACAACTGCAGTTTCATTTGCATAAGCGTATCCTTAATAAAAACAATATGCCCCAAGTTCCTTAGATGGACAAAAACGGGACTTGCTAGCACAAGCTCTGGCAGCGGTCTGTCTCTGTGGCCTCCAACTTCTTCACGACATTAAGGATGCCATCTACATCATCATGGCACAGGGTAGTTGCCTGCACTGCATGCTGAGGCGTTGACTCCTGCTTTGCTGTTCCCACCTCCAATGCCCAGGCCAGGGAATGCTGCATGTCAGATGTACAGCTCGGCGTCCATCCACATCGGCAATAGCATCCATGAAAAAATTGACTGTGATGATGTTGCGTGCCTCCTCGGAGCACCCCTCCAGTGACAGGTGGGAGAGCCGGACAATGTCCTGCCACAGCTCCTGCAGTGGTTCCCCTAGTTACTGGGTGTGGCTTTGTAGTTGGGCATGGTAGGCATGTCGCAGGTATTGGTCTCTGAATTACAGCTCCAAGGACGATACCAGCGTGAAGTAATCCAGTCAATATAGTTATGGCAGGGAATGTAGTATACTCAGTGCAGATCCCCTCAGTACAGCCACCAGGTAGTGTGTCCTCTGCTCGTCAGTCCAGCCATTCAGGGAGGCAACAATCTCAAACTGGTGCTGGTACTCGTGCCTGGGTGTCTGCCCATCATAGGAGACAGGTTTAATTGTGATGCCTTTACCCACCCCTGGCTGAGACCCACACTCCAAAACTACTGGGCCTCACCAGCAATGGCCATGTTGGCAGCAGCCTCTTTCATCTCTTAGCTGCCCGCTCTCATCGGCTTGGTGGTGAACAATCTCGGCTCCTCCTCAGCCACTGCATGTCTTCTTCCCTGCTGCTGTAGAAATTCTTGCCATTCCTTTTTGAGGGCGCTCTCCTCCTTGTCCACCTTACACTCGACACTGTTCACCTTCTCGCTCACATAGTCAATTTTCTTGTCCACACAGTCTATTTTGTTCACTAGCTTGCTAATAGCTTCTATCTTTTGATCTACATTCACATTCACACAGTCTATTCTCTTATCCAGTTTGTCAACCACTTTGCTAACACTATTTTCTTCTCTACTATTGCACTAACACTAATAAATTTACTGTTTACAGATTCACTAACATTATTAATTTGGCTATTTACATTCTTGTTCACATTATCTACAACACTATTTAAACTATTATTTACATTCTTATTTGGCCACTTAGTACTTTGATTAAAGCATGCACTGTTTCCATATCTGCCAGCATTCTCCTAGGTTATCATTCATTGTGAAACAATCCTAATGATGTGGCCTATTGCTATAATTACTCAATAAAGTATACCTACTGTATAACCTATTTTATAATTTGATTATTAAATGAATGCTGTCATCCAAGTTGACACCAGTGTTACAATTTCTAAAATTAAGTAGGCTTAGCCAGGTTCTTTTAGGGATGGAGGTCTAATTAGATAAAAGAGTTGATAATAATTTCCTACTTTATTTACAACTACAAAGAAAATAATCTTGACTCAATATCTTACAATAAATTGCTATCACTTGCTGTTTACAATTAATAAATTTAATCAATACAATTTACAATTACTTCAATTATTAATGCAATCAAATAACTAAATTCAGTCCCAATAAGCAGTGTATCAAATCTTATTGAATTAATTTTACAAATTATATGTATCTATGTTTGACAGTTCCAATATTTACAGTAGTCCATAGTATTGCATGTTCATATAGTCACACTTTAAGTCAGTTCACATTCAACCAGTCCAGATTGTTCTGGAGTGATTTGAGCACCCCCATGCACAGTAGCGCTCTACTCATCGGGTACCACAACTCTCTTGTCTGTCCACGTCACACAAATACTCGTCCACCGTCACGTTGCTCTGTCCGCCATCGTCCATCCTTTTTGCTGACGTGCCTCACTGCACCAGACTTTTCAAGACTATCACACTTCAGCTACCACAAAGACTAACTCCTCTCAGGCTGCAAGGGGTATTAATAGTATTGTCAGCTCTGGTACAGAATTTTTTCCAGATGCCACATTGCACCGAGCAGGAGTACTAGAAAATTCTTGTTCATTCTCTCAAGTCATAGACTCCTCTGGCAGGGGCAAAGAGAGGCTGTGATGCCAGCCAGATTGGCTATCAATCATTCCCTCAGCAACTGGGCGATAGAGCAGTAAGCCTGGGGGGAGGGGATTTTTATTATTTATCAAAATTGGTCACTGAAAATCACAAATGACCCAAGTTTCATGATCATAGTTTAGGAACACCTATCATGTTTATAAAAATTACTGTGATCCACACCTCAATAAGGAGGGAACCCAGATCAGACCCTAGCCCCTTGATGACAGTACCCTCTACACAATGAGCAGCAATTGGGGCCAATTATTGGTGGTGGAACCAAGTCTCAGATGACAAGGTGTTGAAGGCTGCACAGGTGCAATAAGCCCAAACGGAGACACATGTTGGCCACAGTGGTTCTGGTTGTTGCCTCCAAGTGTTGAGTTCACTTTGTACAAACATAGTCGGTAGCACCTGGAGAAACCATCAGCACTGACAAAGCAGAGATCACCATTAGACCCAAGCAAAGTTTTTTCCTAGTGAAAAGGTGGGAATAGATCCTCACAGAAAATTCTGCGCAAGTAACCAAAGCCCTACAAAATTTGGAATGAATCAAGAAGCGCATGGCATTTGCAAAGTCCAAAAACTACAACTTATATTCTTAAGGCATTCCAAGTCAGTAAAAAAAGGTATTGGTGACCATCTGGCATGTAACAAAATAGAAGGAGTATGTAACCAAAAAGCAGTCAACCAGTATACCAGAAAAGTTTCCCTGATTAATAAGCCTAAATTATTTTCGTCCTTTCAGAAACTTCTTAAGATGTTACATGCATGTGCAGTCACTGCATTTACTTTTTCAAAGGAAATCAGACTAACATAATAATCTAGTATGTTCGTGACATTAAAATTTTACTTTTTAAACACCTGCATTTTGCAATAAAAAATTATAGTTTACACATTAAAATCATTCAAATTATTTCTGAAATACCATAAATATAGTATGAAATCTGCATCATGCTTTCAGAATGATTAAATATGTCATCAATGTTAACATGTAAATAAAAAAAAGAGTATAGTAAACTTACTATTTCCAGCAAATATGAGAGATCCAATTAAACACTTCACAAATTTTGTTTCAAATCAATTCCAAGTAAAAAAAAAATACATCAAAATATTTAATGTTTAAAATATTAGGAATAAAAAAAGACATCAAAGGAAACCGAAATAAATTCTCCTACAATTCATAAATATTCACAAAATAAATTAACAAGAACAAATTAACTAGCTACTAAAATTAAAGAACAAATAACCACCTCAAGAATGCAGTACCACACTGATGATCCTCCAAAAGTGGTATGAAAGTCAACATAAGAATCTTTTGTGCTAACTGAAAAATACTTCTGCAAATGTGGCTTGATGGATGTTAAATCCACTGGCCAAAATCTTTCGACCCAATCTAGCTCTCTTACAATGGATGGAGACTGGACATAGTATTCAAGCCTAAAACATAAAAAAATATATATAAGTGTTGAAAAAGTCACTTGTTATAGTACATTACATAAATATAAATACATACATTCATTTACATACCTTGTGTTTGAAATATCTAAACTTGGGATATATACTGCAAATTTTCGATGTTTACTGCAGAAATAAGACAGAAAATCCTGAAATCTTATTTGGAAATTATTTTGTTGAGTGACATCAACAACATCAACAAGAAAATCTTTTCCTGTAAAAAAAGAAACACAGAACACATGAACAAAAATAATTCAATTATGCAATGAAAATTAGTGCAGATTCTTCATTACATAATAAAAATATTAATTTATCATTAACATAATTTTTGCAAATTCATGCAGCTTCACACAACATAGTTTATTCTTATCTACCAGTTAATTAAACAGAAAGGATACAAATAAGCTGAAAGGAAATTTTAAGCACAGTCTTAAAAAGTGCTTACTTTACCATGAACAGCCTACAAGTAAAATTGCCAAACGGGTGATATCATTTAGAGTTCATGCCTTCTTGGGGAAAAAAGTGAGTTTCCAACTAGGGAGTTCTCTGGACTGATAGTGAAGGGTGTAGAAACAAGTGTCTTACTCTACCATTCCTTTTCTACTTTTCAACCAAGTCCTCCTCCAAGCTCAAGCATGGAGAGATCATTTGAGGCATTGCCTGTAGGGTTAAGACCTTTCCAAGAGGTGCGAACTTGCAATGCAAACAGCTTTTCTTAAAACTTAATGGAGGCTTCTGAGAAAGAGATAAAGAGACTTTTCTAAATAGGGTATATCTGAGTAGGTATTTATATTGTTACTGAGAGCACACCTTGGACATAAGAAAAGTCCATCCACACAATGGGCCAGGGCATGGATGTGTTTAGTAGGAAGCCGGAATGTTAAACTTGGTAAGGCCGCTGAAGGAGCAGGCCGGAGGCCGGGCCAGGCAGTGCATGATCAAGCTAAGTTTATGTAGTTCAACTCACCTGTATTAAGAAACTAGCCGAGATAGTTACCAAAGTTACAAGACTTTTTAAGTGACAAATTATTGGTGTGTATAAATCATGGTGTGAACTGTTTGCTATTTGTATTTTCTTTTTAAATAAATTATAAAACATGTGATATTTTTTTGCCTATTCTACAGAACTGACTCACTATTTTAAATTTTTTTATGAGGTTTCAATTGTTTACTTTGAGTTTTTTTAAAGACATTTACAGTCAGGGTTAAACATTATAGTGTAGGTACATTTTATCAGTATGCAACAACAGTCTTAAAAATATTTCTATTTTGTCACAAAATTGTCTCTCGCCTATACAGCACACACTGAACTAAAATATTAAAATATAACTTAATATAATCAGTAATAACAATAACCATTTTAACAAATACATATTTGCCATTACTACAGCCAGTCCAAATGCCTTAACTAAATTCAAGGTGTTTAACTGACATATACAGTTCAGAACAAGACAAGATTTTTCAATGGTATGAGAGTAACTATTTGTTTGAAGCTCAGAAAGCTTACGATATCATATATGCAACAACAGATTTCCGCCTTTTGAAATGTCTCTGCCATGCCATTTAGTTTCCCACATTTAAAAGTTTTTACGTATATTTTGTAAACTTCTCCTGCACAACTTATCCCGTAACAATCATGGTTAAAAATAGTGGTTTTCCATTCCCTTACCATTGAGTGCCACAATTCTAAATACTATTTGTTCCAGGTATTTAGGATGGGGGAGGCCTAACAAGACTGTTTGATGTGGCAATGCTATAGCACACATGGAAACATTATATATCAGAAAAACAAAAACTAAAGAAAGTGTTTACGGATCATGATTTATTTTTTCTTAATGCAAATTTCTGGTTGTTACAATAAAAATTATAATTACACAGCAGTTGTGTCATATAAGCTCAAAATACTATTTTCTCATAGTTAAACTAGACACTTCTTTGTATTCTCCACGATGGTCTGTACTAAAGGAACGAGGGTACCATTAGTTAAATATAAACACAAAATATTTTCGAACTGGAAACACTTTTTAAGTTTAAAATTTGACCACAACACTTAAATGAAATCTGATGCAGATGATTTACAGGATACTTGTGCACAAAATAATTGTATGTACAGTAAAAACTCTATGGCTCATCTTTCGAGGGACCAAAAGAATAAAACTATGCAAGTGGACCAATAACGCATGGGGACTTGTCTCTACCTTTTACCTAAACTAAAATATGAAGTAACATTTTAAGTGCTGGGCCTACTGAGAAAAAAAACATACAAAACCTCATTAGCAATCTATTTATGAACGTTATATTATTTGTTAACTTACACATATACTATTTCAAGAAATACACGATAAGGCTATATTGTAACCACTCAACGTTTGAGTCATTAAGCACTTTTGGATTGTAGAAATAAACTTTAAAACTAAATAGGCTTTACTTTTGGTAGTATCTACATTATAACACAAATATTATATGGTGCTTACCCCCTAGCTCTGGAAGAAAACAATTTTATCGCCTTCCATCACATTGAAGATACTTTTCTCACATCAGGGTGGCATCTAAGCCTCTCCTTATTTGTAGACTGGAAGCATGCTTTGACCATAAACTACACTTTTTGCTGCCTGAAATGGTGTAAATTGAGCCACTCTCTTCTCTGATGCAGCAATTTAGGGACATCTGATAAGATGGCACCATCAGAGAAACAGTGGCACAATTTTCATGTCTACAGTTAATGTATGTAAGCTTTTTTTTCAGAGTGTAGTAACCACCATAGATTAAAGACTATGACCTTTGTAACAGCCAGTTAAGGCAAAGGCAAGCTGGGAAGAAAAAGTAAGCTAAGTGGTTTATATGGATTCTCTTAATATTGCTCTAAAGTGAGTTTGTCTGGACTGTACAGAATAAACCATGGCTGTAAGAAAATTACAGAAAAGGGAATAATTCACCAAAGTTTTACTGTGCTTATAAATCTCAATAGTTGATTTGTTACATTCACTGAAATGGTTTTTACACACAGGAAATTTCTAAAGGCCTAGTTATCCTTAGGAATGAGTTAAACAATTTTTATTTTATTCTTCTCCTTGCGGAAACAAAAATATATTTGCATAGCATGAACTAGTTTCAGAGGCATAGTTGCTACAACTGCAACCATATACACAACACTTATTCAAATTTTCTTTGAGGAAAAAATATAAAAACAGCTTCTGGGACAGTTTTTACATGCCACAGCAGCTCAAAGCAGAGGCACATCATCAGACTAACATGACTCCTCCAAATAGCGCAGGCATCCATGAATTTGCAATCCATACCAAGGCCCAAGACCCCAGGGCCACCCTTAGCCTGGCCTACCTAACTGAATTCTTCAGGGAGGCCTTACTGTGGTTACATGATAACACAGACCTGAGCCGGAGTCTACTACCACAGCAGAGACCCAGCTGGCCAGTAATGGCTGAGGGTCAGAGAAAGAATGGAAGAACATAAAGCTAAAATGATTTATGTTAACATGTAAATTATGCAGAAGGATGGATAACTAACAACGTTACAATTTATTTTAAAAATATTTCAGATAACAGCAAGAGATTTATTAGATTATTTCCTTAACATAATAGAGATTAAAAAATGAGACAGATTATGTTACAGTGTTTTAGATAATATTATTTCAACTTGAAGAGAAAATACACTGTATTTACTTACAATCTTTTATAAACTAGCACACAAAAAAATTTCTAACCTACCATATTTATGTGTAAAGTGGCAGCATTTCAGTTTCACAAAAATTCGCAAATATAACTTTTATAATGATAACAAAAATTGACAATTATAAATGTAATTACTTTTGTGTTAAGTAAACAGTACTATGAAAATACCTTCAACATGCAGACACAGATTGTCATAAATTTCAAGAAAACACAAACAAAACATAGATACCACCGTGAATAACCAAAAAATATAATGTTAGTAATACAATATCTAATACAACACAACACAAACACTATACAGTTTAAAGTTCAAATACATAACTATGGGTTATATTTGGGCCATGTTGTTGCTTAAGTTGAAAAATGTTTACATAAAATTATACTACTTGTAGCATTTGTATGCTTATGTCATTAGTCCAACATACAGTACAAGTCATATTTGTAGAGCTCGACCACTGATTTTTGCTAATAGACTAAGCTAAACATTGTTAAAATTTCTGCACTATCTGTTCTGGCTTTATTTGTGAATAAAGATTACAGCAGAACACTTCCCCAGTGTAAATAAAAACTTGAGATGACTAACGTCTACATAAAATTTACTTAAGTGTTTTATAGATACAAAGATGTTCACTATACAAAATCACTTGCTGAGATTTTTCCACGAGTTTCAACATTAATCAAATCCATATTTCAGTAAAGAAAATATCAGCAGAAAATGAAAAATGTTAGGTGGTGTTATCACATATGTTTTACATATAAACCATGAACTAAAATTCATGTGCCAAATTCATAAAGCTAAGAGGGAGGCACAAAAGGAAGAGATTGATATAAGGAAGCCAGGGTCACAAATCTTCCCTTCTTCTTTAAATCTAATACAGATACGTGGTATTGACATCCAGTGGTGTGCAGAGCAGAACAGGAACTACAGATAGATTGAAATTTTATACATTCATACAATTGTCACATGGGAGGAATGATGGCATTCTAGATATCTCAGCTAGTACAAGGCATCTACTGCCCCTGAATTGGTGTGAGCTTCATTATACACAAGATGCAATTAGGCCAGCTCTGCCCTTCCATGCTTTCCGAACAAAAGCGGAGAATAAGGCAGCACTAAACAGCAAACAGATAAGCCCTCTACCACTTACAGGAACTGCAAGTTTTGCATGCAAGTTAACTGACAATCAAAAGTACGTTCATTCAGACAGATTCAGAGCAGCATGTGGATCTCTCATCAGTGCTGAGGTCCGCCGAGAAACCGCGAATGTAAGACGGAGAGCAGAGTCATGTCAGATACAGGATGATTGACATTTAGAACACTTATGAAGAGTGCTGTGTGCGTATATATCTATATCTATATATATCTATCAATCTATACATCTCTATCTATATCTATATATCTATCTATCAATCTATACATCTCTATCTATCTCTATCAATCTATACATCTCTATCTATCTCTATCAATCTATACATCTCTATCTATCTCTATCAATCTATACATCTCTATCTATCTCTATCAATCTATACATCTCTATCTATCTCTATCAATCTATACATCTCTATCTATCTCTATCAATCTATACATCTCTATCTATCTCTATCAATCTATACATCTCTATCTATCTCTATCAATCTATACATCTCTATCTATCTCTATCAATCTATACATCTCTATCTATCTCTATCAATCTATACATCTCTATCTATCTCTATCAATCTATACATCTCTATCTATCTCTATCAATCTATACATCTCTATCTATCTCTATCAATCTATACATCTCTATCTATCTCTATCAATCTATACATCTCTATCTATCTCTATCAATCTATACATCTCTATCTATCTCTATCAATCTATACATCTCTATCTATCTCTATCAATCTATACATCTCTATCTATCTCTATCAATCTATACATCTCTATCTATCTCTATCAATCTATACATCTCTATCTATCTCTATCAATCTATACATCTCTATCTATCTCTATCAATCTATACATCTCTATCTATCTCTATCAATCTATACATCTCTATCTATCTCTATCAATCTATACATCTCTATCTATCTCTATCAATCTATACATCTCTATCTATCTCTATCAATCTATACATCTCTATCTATCTCTATCAATCTATACATCTCTATCTATCTCTATCAATCTATACATCTCTATCTATCTCTATCAATCTATACATCTCTATCTATCTCTATCAATCTATACATCTCTATCTATCTCTACATCTCTATAAATCTATCTATCTCTATAAATCTATCTATCTCTCTCTATCAATCTATCTCTCTCTCTCTCTATCAATCTATCTCTATCAATATATCTCTATCAATCTATATATCTATATATATATATATATATATATATATATATATATATATGTATGTATCTCTCGATATATCTATATATATATATATATATCTATATCTTGATATATCTATCTATATATCTCTATATCTATATATATCTATATATATCTATACATATCTCTCTATATATCTCCCTCTCTCTCTATATCTCTCTCTACCTCTCTCTCTATCTCTATCTCTCTCTCTCTCTTGCTCTCTCTCATCTTGACCACCCACAACAACTCAGTACTGGGGCTCCAAATGAAAAAGTGTTTCATACAAAAAGTGTATAACTGGTAGAGGGAAATAGTACTGCTAGGGAGTCAGCCTTATAGCATAATTTATTAGTGATATACGAGCACTAACATCAGGATTTTAAATGCCACCACGTATCTATTGGTCAAATGTTCAATGAAGCTCGTCAAGACATATTTAAACATGTAGCACAATGTACACTTTCATAACATGAACATTAAATAAGATACAGAAATTGGGATCTCTACTACCCGTTTGTATTACTATCCATATAGGTACTGCGAGGGGTACAATATTCACATTAGATGTTCAAAGTGGTGGCCATTGGCAGCGATACACAAGTTCAGTGGCTGGGAAATGACAACACTGATTCCTCCAGTGTTGCCTGCTTAAGAGCATTACAAGCATTCACAATACGTCCCTGCATATTCTCTGGAGTTGTTGGAATATCTCGATAGACAGCGTCTTTGAGGTAACCACAAAGAAAAACGTCCAGGGGGTTAAGGGCAGGAGACGGAGCAGGCCACTGAACTGGTTCTCCACGACCAATCCACCTACCAACATATTTTTGGTGCAGAACATGACGTGCATACACGATATTATGTGCTGGGTATCCATCATGCTGGTACCACATTATAATTGTGTTTCTTAGAGGTATCTCCTCTAGAAGACCAGGAAGAATTGTTTGTATGAAGGTGGCATAATACTCCATGCCGTTATGGTTACCCTTCACGAAATAGGGTCCCATAACCTTACTGCCAACAATTCCACACCAGGCGTTAACTCCACATTGATGCTGATAGTCCACCTGTCAAAGCCATTGTGAGTTCTCATATTCGCATGGCCTGAGTTGGAGAACGACTATTCATCAGTAAAAAGAACATCTAAAAAAGAGTTCGGGTTGGCGATAATTTGATGCTATACCCATCGACAGAACGCTACGTAATTCTGGAAACCATTCCCGTACAATTCATAGTGTAAGTGTACACGATAGGGATGGAACATATGATGCTTAAGAATGCAATGTGCACTTGTTTTCGGAATGCCAATGTCCGCTTCAAGTTGGCATGTGCTGACATGTAGATTAATTGCTACAGCAGCGAGAACAGCAACCTTAGCAGCTTCGTCTATGCAAATTCTACGACAATTGCGTTGCTGTGGGTTCAAATTGCCTGTTACACAAAGTTTCTCAATGATACAGGAAAATATCCGGCTGGACGGTGGGGTCTTGTCAAAGTATCACTCTCTGTAGAGTTGCTCCACTTGACTAGCATTATGCCGACCTTCAACAGAATGAATAACGTGTGAGCAAACCAAGCTATCGATAATGGTATAACAGAAATGTGTGTGTTTTAGTACAACTCAATTGAATGTACTACACTGTACTATAAAATGATACAAACACATTCATCTGCTAACTTACATTCTATATAGATGAGCAGCAGCATTTCTTCCTTCTCGTTGTTTGAGTATGTTTCCGTTATGACAACTTTCACCTTGCAGTGTATTGTATTAGACTGCACATGGATGACTGATTGAGTAGTCGTCATGTTATGTGTGTTCCTTTGTTTCCTCTAAACGCCACATCTGTGAAATGGGGTACACAACTCTGGATATCTGCACTGTTTGCATCACCTCTACATCAAATGCAGAGCATCACCATCATACTATACTGTACCATGCAGCACAATCATGCCGCAAGGCATCACATTAAGGGTCTTCATGAACCCTTATGAGTCCCAATGTCTGTGGTGATTTTTAACTATCTGTTTACCTGGTAGCTGAGAATAACATAAATGCATAGAAGGCAGATGGCAAGTAAGAAAATATACAGGAGCACTTTAGCCAAATACTTTTTAGTATGGACAAAACAAAACATCACCATTGCTGGCTGATAAAATAAAGAAAATCATTGGCAGGTACTTAGTGGTGTCATGCTCAAAAAGGTGGAATTATACATATGATTCAATTATTTGTATTAATTCTGTTCTAAGTGAGAAAGAAGATAGTACTCATTAGTTGTCTAATGCAGATGTATTAGTTATTGACATCTGGTGAAATAAAATTCTCAAGAGAGTATGTAGAAGTAATTGCCAGTAGCATGATATGCTACTCTACAATATAAGTTATTTCGTTTTTCTTTGAGTTTCTTTGTATGTGTTACCAAAAAATAAAATCATAACCTAAATAAGAGGTGGGACTTGAACCTAGACCTTTTTTTACGAAACTAATATTGGCCCTGCATTACGAGTGACAAACTTTTTAACTGTTATCTACTAATGTTTAAAATAAAAATATAAAACAGTGCGTGCTACCATGTTAATTTTTATTGGTTAGTAACAAAAAAAAAAACATATTGTGATATTCTAGGGCAGTTTTTTTATATTGGTAATGTAAAACCTTGCGGTCATAATAGTAAAGATAATAGTTATTAAAATAAAATTATACTTTTTTTTTAGAGTAATGGAATCTCTGGCTAAAAGCGTATACTTTCTACATGGTGACAAAAAGGTGTCCATTAGTTTCCTTTTACCAACGTGTTTGCCTAGACATAAAAGAAAAATCTGAATTGCTGTACTGTGCGCCTCTGGTGAATGATATTAATAATGGCATGCAACAAAGATAAGACAAATTATAAGCTAAAGAGAAAATTATGTTTTTTAATTGGTGGGGAAAGCATACAAAATATTATTTGGCTAATATAAAATCAATATGATCCTAGCACTATAATATTAAGATTTATTTACTAGTTATAAAATTATTTTAAAGATGATTTTTAAAAACCAACACTTACAGTGTAGCTACATTTATACACACATATAACTGGATCATTCCATGAAAATTATGGTAGTCACTTGATTGTGTTACAGATTCCAATGTACTCTTTGGGAACAGAACCATGTCATTGTAGAATGTCTGAACCAAAGATTTAAACTGAAAAGGATTTGAGATGCTAACAAGCAAATGCAACTGTAAGACTGGGTAGTAGAAACTGCAAATGATGAATGTGACAGTGAAAGTTTTCAGTCTGGAAACATGTCTACTACCACGACTGACAAATTCAATGGACTTTTTCAATTTGCAAGTGAAGAAAACATGACAGATTAATGGCATCAAATTATATTATAGCTTGACGAGTCAATGCTTTCTCAGATACAAGAAAGTCTGAAGCTTGCACCACAATTTAAAGCATCATGGTAGCAGGCCAAGGTTACAAACATGCAGAAAATTCTAGTAAACTTTGGTTTTTCATTACATCATAATGTTACCAATAAATTATAAACATAAATGTAAATAAATTTACATAAAATGTCTTGTGTGGGTATGCATCTTTAACAAATGAATGACTTCCTTCTAATCAAAGGATCCAAGAGTGCAAGGAAATAAAAGATATTAGCACTACTACCATAGCCCACAGTTAAAATTTTTTCCACTTCAACCTTTTACTTTGACAGTATGGAGGTATAGAGCACCACAGTACAATTCCTGATTATACCTTGGCATACCTAATAACAGCAAGGGTACCTGCAAAATCCTTGTAATGAAAGACCATGAAATTAACACGCCTTGTTAAATTACAAACACCATGCAGTGCAGATATTACAAATATTTAGTGTAGCATGTTTTGCTTTAAGAAGGGTTGTCTATTTATTAAAATTATACATCATTAAAATCAGTTTATTACGCATATTTTCATTCCATCATGTCATATAAATATTTTGGGGAAATACTACAGATGTTATTAAGGTATTAAATTCCTTTGAGAATAATAGAAGGAATAGGTGTAAATTAATCTTGTAGGAAATTGTTATCTAAACATAACATTTTAACATTTTATTGTCAGTACATGTATTCTCTATTATGCTATGTATGTGATAACAGAGAATCTTTCACTTTTAATTTCAATATTCATCATTACATCACAAGGGTAATAAATAACTTACATAATAAATCAACTTCAAATTCAAATTTAGAAAAACACAACTAAAAAACAGCAATTATACTTTGAAGCATTTATGCAAGAGTAGCATTCCTACTCAGATTCAACTCTGAAAGGGGCATCTACAAAATAACTTGAAAACTAAGTAAACACAGCTCATCCACTATGTTACTTGCAGAACTCTTGGTTAACTTTATCAATGGTACATTTTTATAAGATGCTAATACTTATAAAAAATAAAAACAAACTGGAGTTCCTTAGATGCAGCACAACCATATATATTGTGTTTCGATACAGTATGGTGTGATCATAGTAGTCCCAGGTCAAAAGGCTGCAGGCCAGTTTAACATAATTTTTTATAACAATCAGCATATTGACAACGGCACTGCACAGCATATTCGTATATGGTGCAGATTGTCTGGAATATATACACATTTAGATTAATGATACTTTTCTGCAAACGGCTTGAATTTCAAATGCTATTGTTATTTTATGTTTCTGTCATACATTTAAATTTAAAAAATGTGGGGTTCCTTGCTTTTTGGAATAAAACTATTATGATGAACATGCCTGAAAAGAACATATGTCAAAAACATATGTTGCTAGTCAAAAGGTTACTTACTCTTAAAAATCAATATTAAAAAATAATTGTGACACTGTTTCAAACATATCTGAAAACAATATTCAAATGCCAAATTTACTTTTTAGTTCCCAGCAACATTAGGACAATGTATCTACTATCCATTTCCACAAGCTGGAGAGTACATAAATGAGTGGCAGCATACTCACATTGCCAAAAAAAAACTGGTATAGGCGTGCGTATGCAAATAACAGAGGTATGGAACCAATCAAAGTAACGCGATGTGGTTGGCAGCGCCTATATAAGACAACAAGCGTCTGGCAAAGTTGCTAGATCGGTTACTGCTGCTACTATGGCAGGTTATCAAGATTTAAGTGAGTTTGAAAGTGGTGTTATAGTCAGCGCACGAGAGATAGGAAATAGCATCTACGAGGTAGTAATAAAAATTTGAATTTTCGCGTATGACCATTTCACGAGTGTACCGTGAATATCGGGAATCCGGCAAAACATCAAATCTTTGACATTACTGTGGCCAGAAAAAGATTGTGAACGAACGGAACAAACGATGACTGACAAGAATCATTAAACGTGACAGACGTGCAACCCTTTCTCAAATTCGCGCAGATTTCAATGCTGGGGCATCAACAAGTGCCAGCGTGCAAACTATTCAACGGACCATCATTGATATGGGCTTTCGGAGGCGAAGGCCTACTTGTGTACCGTTGTTGACTGCACGACACAAAGCTTTACGCCTCGCCTGGGCCAGCCAACACCGCTATTGGACTGTTGATGACTGGAAACACGTTGCCTGGTCTGACGAATCTCGTTTCAAATTGTATCGGGCGGATGGACGTGTACGGGTATGGAGACATCCTCATGAAACCATGGACCCTACATGTCATCAGGGGACTGTTCAAGCTGGTGGAGGCTCTGTCATGGTATGGGGCATGTGCAGTTGGCGTGAAATGGGACCCCTGATACGTCTAGATACGACTCTGACAGGTGACAGATACGTAAGCATCCTGTCCGATCACCTGCACCCATTCTTGTCCATTGTGCATTCCGACGGACGTGGACAATTCCAGCAGGTCAATGCGACACTCCACACGTTGAGAGTTGCTACCGAGTGGCTCCAGGAACACTCTTCTGACTTTAGACTCTTCCATTGGCCATCTAAATCACCAGACATGAACATTATTGAGCATATCTGGGATTCCTTGCTATGTGCTGTTCAGAAAAGATCTCCACCACTTTGCACTCCTATGGATTTGTGGACTGCCTTNCAGAAAAGATCTCCACCACTTTGCACTCCTATGGATTTGTGGACTGCCTTGCAGGATTCATGGTGTGAACTGCCTCCTGCATACCTTCAGACATTAGTCGAGTCCATGCCACGTCGTCTTGCGGCACTTCTGCATGCTTATGGGGCCCTACACGATATTAGGCAGGTGTTTCAGTGTTTTTGGATCTTCAGTGTATAAGGTTCAGTGATTTTGAGTTGCTGTTTGATGTGGCCAACAGAAAATCCAGTAGACAACATCTGGACAACTTTACCTGAGGTGAACTCAAAGGAAAGTTGGAAGGAGGTCAAAGTATAGCTAGTGTGACCAAGGAGTTTGAGATGGCACACAGTATCATGTCATGAGCTTGACTAATATTTTTAATGCCCATAACACCTATACAAAGGTTTAGTAGTGATCACCTCCCAGCAATCACGGCCATGGAGGACCTATATATTATCCTACAGGTGAGGAAATAATTGACAGCAAACAGCGGGTGAAATCATAAAACACACGCAATGCACTTCTGGAAGTCTAACATAACATTTTACCATGGCCAGAAGATTGCACACATTTGGTTTGTTCACTAGGCGACCAGTATGGTGTGTGCCCAAGGTAACTACAGTATATTAGGTAGGTCACTCCCGCCTAATGCGCTCCCATTGGCTTGCGAGTGTGACGTAGCACGGAGGGCTAAACTACGGCCAGACTCTGCCGCCCGCGCTATTCACAAATTTCATAATATATAACATGCCGTTTGTCGGAAACTATTCCACGTGGCGTTATGCGGTTTATTGCAAAATAATGTTTGAAGTTCTGAGTTGACGTTAAGGCACATAGAATATTTAATAAAAAATGTTGGCAGCTGTAAAAGTTGTTTTAGTAAAGTGGTGTATTCAGGATAAAAAACTAAATTTTTCCTGGGTGGAAACTTATTTTATTATTGACAAACTAAAAAACAACGCGCAAAAAAGAAGTCAATATTTGTATCACCGTAGTCTATACTGTATAAAATAAAATTTTGAAGAATTTTAACCTGATAGTTATTGCAGTATCGTAGTTTTAGCTAACACGTACCGAGCGTTGCCTGCAGTGTATCTCGATAAGGCACCATGGTTCGTGTTGCTCTACGACAAATACATAATGTATGTTTCATTTCATATAAATAACTAAAATGCTGGCATTGTGAAAGTTAAAATGAACAATTGATATGCTACTAATAATGACAGTAATCATAAAAAAATCTAGGTATTAGAAGAGAAACGCTTTTATTTTTTTTTAAAGAAANATTTGTATCACCGTAGTCTATACTGTATAAAATAAAATTTTGAAGAATTTTAACCTGATAGTTATTGCAGTATTGAAGTTTTAGCTAACACGTACCGAGCGTTGCCTGCAGTGTATCTCGATAAGGCACCATGGTTCGTGTTGCTCTACGACAGATACATAATGTATGTTTCATTTCATATAAATAACTAAAATGCTGGCATTGTGAAAGTTAAAATGAACAATTGATTTGCTACTAATAATGACAGTAATCATAAAAAAATCTAGGTATTAGAAGAGAAACGCTTTTATTTTTTTTTAAAGAAACTTCCAAATAAAATAGGAAAATGTGGATGATAAATGCGTGCGTTTTCGTTAGGCTATTAAATAGGCCTACATCCATAATGAAATAATATGCAGAAAAATTTGGAAATAACACTTTTGCAAGTTGACAATTTCCTTAAGAGGAAGGGGGTAAACACAAAGTGGCATCTACAGTATGATTCGTTGCAAACAATATGGTTCATTGTGAATTCTACCTACCACACGTCCTAACAGCCATGCACGACTTTGAGAGGCGAGAGATTTTTCCAGGAAGTGTCTTTAAAAGTTAAGTTAACAATAAACATGCTACATAAACATAAAATTAAGCAAACAATAGCCATCAATATTTGCAATTTGAATATATTCACAACTAATAAAAATAATTGCCGATTAAACTCACATTTTGATGACTTAGGATGTTTTTGAAGAAGCCGAAGCTGCCCACAGTCGATTTTTCTTTGCAGAATGCTTCTCCATAGCCTGCAGCTTAAGTCTTTTGTTGAGATGGCGTACTCTGATGAAGGTTCGTGTTCTGACATACAGGGAAATAATGTTCTCGTTTATTTCGGGGAATTTTGATTTAATTATAGAAGTCAGTGTCTGCATCACTCGTTCACATTTCGAAATTTGAAGTCCATGAAAGGCACCGAACAACACCTCGAACTGCATCACTTTCTGGCACCATTCCTCAGTCGGACGAGTAAGTCCTCCCTTTGAAACGATTGATATCCAGTCGTGAGGCACATCCTGACTTACGATGATTTTATCACCTTTCATAGGGCTACCCAGGCTCTCATCTACAGAGCGACATTTAAAGGCTAGATAACCCGCTAGGTATTTGATCGCGTCATCATTAATGTCATTTTCTGAGTCATTGGTAGAGTCTTTCATTACTAATAACTGCAATTCCTCGGATTCATTAGGAGGGGCAACTGTTACGGGCCCCTGAACAACATCTATACACAATTCATTCGTCACAAAGTTCAAGAAATCTTCACTGTTAGCATCAGGTTGAGAAATACCTTCATTTGCTGATGCAACACATTCAGCTTCTACAGACACTGCACCGGAGAGAGGAATATTGCTCCTACCTGCAAGTAACAGGAGGCGAATTCTGTTACGAACTTCGAACGGGGACGGATTGTTGTAAAAGATTCCTAAGCCTCGCACACGGGAAAAGAAATTCTCTAGACAATCTTGATTTAATCTTGCAGTCAAAATGTAAGACATTTTTGCATTTTTCATGTCCTCAAAAAGGCCAAAAAGAGACTTTATGGAAATAATGAAACCTTTTTGAAATGGAAGCAAATTTTTCCTGTTACCTACTTTAACTTCTGAAATCACTTTCAAAAAGTGTTTCAAAATGTTTTCTTGGCTCTTCAAATTTAAGCCGTAGCCACTTTTAAGTGGGGTCTTTTCGTCTTTAGGTACCCTCGAGTTCAAAACGTCAAAGGTGTCATTGACAAGCTCAATAAAACTACTTTCAATTTTTTTGTTTAGTTGATAACGAACTGCTAAAGCCGTGCGCCTGGAGAATAACTGAGCAGCCATTCTCACATTCTGGCGGGATCTGCCAGTTACGCTGAGATGAGTCTCATTGATGTGATGTGTAATTGAGAGGTCTCCTTTTTGATTTTCTAATAGGCTTTGTATCGTATTTTTCTGAATTTCTGAACCATCAGATAAGGTCAAACCTTCATCCAAAAAGTGATTTCTCAATAACTTCAACAAATGTGGCACGTCACAAAACACCCACACTTTCCTTTTGTCATCAGTAGGATTGGTGAAAAAAATTTTTTCAGTGTTAACATTAAGTTCCTTCCACACTTTAGAATTTTTCCCTCCCATGTCACAAGTTACTGCGACCACACGAATGCAACAAGTTTCAAGTTCCCCGATTATGTTTTTTAACAATTTGGAATTCATTGTAATGTCAAAGTCGTAAAATATGGGTTGCTTCCACGGAGAAAAGAGTCCACGCACCATCGCTACTTGCACATTGCTGTGAGGCCCTAATATGCGGTCATCTGACGAATCGTATGAAATACGGTGGTCAATATTCATTTCGTCAAACGTCAAAACTGCAAACTTTTCATGCTCGTTGTAGTTTTCTGCTCTGCCTTTCAACAAGCATAACACCTCTTTCAAAATTCCAGGTCTACATTTAAACTGTCGAATCGATTTCTGTAGCGTTGAACGGCATGGCAAGGGAATGTTCTTTTTCCTCAAATAATTGTATGCTTTTCTTGAAAGCGACCTCAAAGTTAAGGCATTTGCTATGTCCTCTGTAGACCATTTCACTCGTTTATTTCCGCTCAAAAGACACCGAATCTGTCCTTGTGTAAAACACTTAGATAGAAGTTTTACAATTTCACTTTTCTGTTCACGTTTCTTCACTTTTGATGATGGTGATCGTGTATTTACTGAAACAACATATCTAAGTGCTTTACGCTTTCTCAAAGCTGCTTCCCTTTTCCTAAGTGTCGCGTTTGCTTTTTCCAAAGTTTCCACCTGTTTGCGAAGTCTCAATATTTCTTCATTTTGAAGTTGCTTAGGGCTTTTTACCTGGTCTATTTTTTTCTTTTTGGGGGATAAAGTCTCTAAAGTCACTAGAGCTCGTTTCCTCACTTTTCTAGCTTCATGCCGCAATTCTCTTTCATTCGGAATCTGTAAGTTAAAGATATAGTTGTATGTTCAATCGATTTAAATAATAAATCATATAAACATTCCTTAATGTAACTAATTTTTTCTAGTTCATAGGCTCTTCAAAGATGTACAATTTTCGAATACAATATCAGTCTATTTCGTTTTTTTTTTTCCCAACAATGCACTTTTATTATTGAAAAATTTTGATCGTCGACTACCACACCACGCATCAAGAGTGCGTGATAATACATGCGCTAAATACTTTTACTGTATTTTACGGGAAATTAAATGTCAAATTGGAAAAATCAGGAAATAGCAATTATGCACCACATGTTTCACAAATTTGATAAGCTAAAATTTATGAAGAGCCTTCTAAAACACATTTTACCCAATTTCATTCTACTAAGGGTTCAGTTTATGTATTTGAAAAGTCTTGAAAGTAATTTTGTTTAATTTAATTTTGAAAATTTAACTTTTATACAATGGTGGCATTTTAAAGCAAAGAGCACGACGATATCTCATAAGAATAATTAACTATCGATGAGAACTCAAAAGTAAGTTTGGTTTTTGCTGACATTTATGAGACGACAGGCCTTTCAGATTTAAGTGGGCTCCGTACCATGTTGTACTAACTCGGTGCTCATTTTTTTTTGCCAAGCCGAAATTAGCGCAAGCCATTGCTGATTTCGCCATCCCTTAATTCTAATTTGCTACACTATTACGTTTGCCATTACAAATTACTGAGCTAAATTATTTGAGAGTTACGATAATTAAATACCGCGTTATAAGTAAGAAATAAAGAAATAAATACCTCTTCCTCAGTTTGGCTGGTAACAGTGCTTGAGCTGTTTATGGTGCTAGAAACTGAAACTGTATCCCCATGCCAATTTGCAATTCGAAGACATGGAACAGCATCTGGGCACAATATTTTTCTTTGTGGTAATCCCAAAAGTTCATTTCTCAAGTCTCGTTGGTAATCTTCTTGGCGGAAATGTACAGAGCAGACTCTAGCATTATCGGGATTAAAAATGTATCTTCGCTTACAGCGCAATACCCACACGCGCTGGAGATCCTAGTTTTTTGGAAATCTATGATATAAAACGCCAGTCGTTTTTGACCCTCAATTAGTACACTGTGCCATAGCACAATTAACTTTACACTTAGAAGTCTTACTCATTTTGGAAACACTCAGTCATCACAAGTTTATACACACATCACAAGTTTATACCGCCCCGCACATCAGCTGCCGTGACACTCCTTGGCTAGAGCCCTCCCGGTGACGTCATGAACACGAACGAAGGAAAGCGCGGGAGCCATGAATAACCTCCCCTGGTGTGTGCCATTGATGCCTACCCATTAAAGATTGTGTTTGCTGTGCTACCAGCAACACAAGGACTGAGGAGCTCAACAATGGGATCAATTGCTCTTTATGGATGAGAGCCTATTTAGTCTCACTAGCAATTCCAGAAGTCTTTACACTTGGAGAAAGTGGGGAACACACAATCACCCCTCCAACATCATCAAAAGGCACAGGTTTGCAGGTGGCGGAGTTCTCACTTGGCAAGGCATAATGCCTGATGGCCATACAGGGTTCCACATCTTCCAAGGAGATTCAGTCACTGGTGACCGCTATTGCACCATGGTTCTCCTTCCTCATGTGCATTTTTTCCAGGATACTGCAGACCCAGAGTTCGTCTTCATAGATGACAACGCTACACCTCATTATACAGTATCTGTCATTGTACCATTGGAAAGTGAAGATACTTCCTGCGTGGATCGGCATGCACGGTCCCCAGACTTAACTCTAATTGAACATGTGTTGGACATTGGTGGGAGATGCCTGGCAGCACATAGCCAGCTGCCAGCAATGACTCCGCAGCTGCAATTGATGCTACAAAATGAATGGACCATGTTGCCTCAAGAGCACACCAACCTCATATTGAACATGAACAGATGGTGCACATCCTCCACATAAGTCAAGGTTGATCATATCCCCTACTAAGGACTGTATTTTTCTTGCCTGCTTCTTGTCACATGGATATTTCTGACTTTTGTCCTGCTGTGCTTGGAAACCACTTCTGCATAAAGGTCTATTGCAGCCTTTAGATTCCGTTTATGGTCAAGTATTTTTCATCTTTCTTACTCTTACATCTTGACAAAATTACGGTATTTTAGTAGAAGGATTATGCCAGGTCTGGGGCAACAGGATTTAGGGTCTGGAACAGGAGCAGTATGCCATTTTGGATTCTGTCATTTTGTTTCCTACTATCTTGGATGACCTTGAACCTTTGTTGGCCATCTTGTTGTTGGGTTGGCAATCTTGTTTTTGGGTTAAACTATTTTGTTTTTGAGTTGCATCTACTATCTTGTTTCCTGAAATTGCCTGACAGGTAATGCTGATGTCTGCTGGGATGGTGCCTAACATGATGCCACCATCTTGAATGGTCATTATCTGCTGTTGTTCATTTTTCTCATTGCCTGTCAGGGGCATTGGCCATCTTGGGAACACTGTTGTCGTTTGATGTCATTACCTTCTTAGAATGCTACTGTCATCATAGTCTACTAGGAGTCTACATCTTTGATGTTGCCAGCTCTTGTTGTCTACCAGAGGTGCCATCTTGGTTCCCCCACCATCTGCTAGGAGCACTGGTGTAATTTGATACCATCATCTGCTAGGAGCGCTGTTGTTGGTCAGATGATATACTGTATTAAAATCTTGCCTCTATTGACACTATATAATTTTATACAGTATAAAAATCTGTGGAGATGAGGAGTAGCAAACTGTTGGATCTTGGATTAGAAGGCAGACACCTAGTCAACTGAGCTATTGGGACACGTGTCCCAGCACAGGTTTAAATGATGTAAATATATCTGTAAAAAAAATTTCATAGTGCGAGACTTCAATTTGCCTCAATGACTCCATTCTGAAAGTCATTTTTGTAAGACAAAAGTGAGCAAATAAGCAAAATATTACATGTTGATAAATAAAAATTAAGTGTATTTTATTTGTTTTAACACTAAAATTTATGGGCATTAAGCATATCGAGCAACATGTCTGCAGCCAACAAATTTGAATATCAAACACACATTGTTGATTACCTACCTGTGTTCATCACCATAATGAATGTAATAAGAATACCTATACATTAAGAGGCCACCCAAATTTCTTCACTCACTTCCTATACATTAAGGGGTTTTTAACATAACTCTAGCACGTGTATCTACACCTGCAATTATTATTTTNATAACTCTAGCACGTGTATCTACACCTGCAATTATTATTTTCAAGACTCCTTTGAATATAATGTTAGCAACTCATTTATTTATAAATAAAGTTTAGGAATTTAATTAATTTTTTTCAACTGTTAAGTTTAAAAGATGCAAGTATACCATATTACATATCATTGGTTACATATTTTTTAAGGCAAATTCAAATCTATATATATATATATATATATATATAAATTGTGTTCGTTTGTTTGGACGCATGTAAATTCCTAAAAAAATCAACCTATTTTCATTCTGTTTTTTTATAAACCTTCCTTTTGTTCCCACAAGTGTTTGTACACCTTTCTTTTTAATCTGTATTACCTGCAAAGTTACTGAAATCTGCAAAAAGTTTATTTTTACCATGCTTTCGCGTCAGGAAGCGCCTTAGTCAACACTACAACGTCAACAATGCAATGTCAACAATGTTAAGTTGCAACCTAGCAACAGATCTATCTATCTGTATAAAAACAATATATTAATATATCAATACTTATCAATATAACAATATATTGATACTTATCAATATAACAATATATCAATACTTATAGGTATATAAGTATACCTATAAGTATACTTATATATATTAGTATCAATATATTGATACTAATATATATATGTCGATATGTCACATACAAATTTGTGGATGTAACATTACACGAAAATGAAGCAGTAAATTATCCGCCAGAATTTCTAAATTTGCTTAATGTTTCAGGATTGCCTCCACATATATTAAAATTAAAAATAGGAGTGCCAGTCATTTTACTTCTTAAACATCAATCCACCAAAACTTTGCAACGGCACACGCCTTGCAATAAAAAAAAATTATGGTTATGGACAATACTATAGAAGCTACCATCTTGAAAGGTGCTTTCAAAGGAGAAGATGTGCTTCTTCTCAGAATTCCATTTATTCCATCAGAAATTCCCTTTCACTTTAAAAAAAATACAGTTTCAGGTCAGATTGGCATTTGCAATGACAATAAATAAAGCTCAAGGGCAGTCATTGCAAATGTGCGGAATAGATTTAGAAACGGAATGTTTTTTGCACTGCCAATTGTATTTGTCGTGTTCTAGAGTAGGAAAACCACACAACTTATTCATACGCGTGGAAGATGGTAAAACTAAAAACATTGTATACAAACAAGTACTTCAATAATAAAGATTTTGATAATACATATATTTCTTTCAATTAATTTCACAGAAATGAATAGAACCAAAATCTGTTATGCCACAGCAACGTGTGGCAGGGTTAGCTAGTATAGCATAAAAACCAGCAAATGTTTGCCTGCCGATGTCCACCACTGGTTTAAATGTCATATGTATAAAAAAATGTGTGTGGAGATGAAAAAAATGTGTTTCTAAAAAATGTTACAAGCACGAAGTGCATCTATTCAAGGGGTACGGGAAAAAGTTTGACATAATTTTAAAAGTGTTATGGCAACTAATGCAGTTGTTATTTTTATAAATGTGTGTTATACATTTTTTAAAAGTGTTATGACAACTCATGTAGGGAGAATGTTTTTCTCTCTCATATTCCCACTACTTCAACAGCATAGCCATCCATGCCTATCCTTAAACATGTCCTTTCGCAAGAAATATCTCAGACAGGCCAGCTCAACTTGCCTCAAGGCATTATTTTACTACGTATTCAAAACCTACCTCTTTGTCAGACCAATACCATATGTTTATAAATATATATTTATTTTTTATTTTTTTATTATATCCTCAATACAGGAATGGTGCATTTCAATTACTGTGGTTTGTCCAGTATGGATTGTGTTGTTAGCTAGGCACTCCACCAACTAAGCTAGCAAGCAATTAAATGCAGTGAAAAAAAAAATTGAAGCAAATGTCAAAAATTATTATAGTGCTATGGACACGACTATGCATATTAGAGTAGGAATAAAAGGGTAGAATTTTCCCTTCTTCATGTACACTGAAGAGCCAAAAAACTGGTACACCTGCCTAATATCGTGTAGGGCCCCCCCCCCGAGCACGCAGAAGTGCCGCAAGACGACGTGGCATGGACTTGACTAATGTCTGAAGGGATGCAGGCGGCNCCCCCCCCGAGCACGCAGAAGTGCCGCAAGACGACGTGGCATGGACTTGACTAATGTCTGAAGGGATGCAGGCGGCAATTCACACCATGAATCCTGCAGGGCAGTCCAAAAATCCAATCTGCGCCAATTTGAGAAAGGGTTGCACGTCTGTCTCGTTTAATGATTCTCGTCAGTCGTCGTTTGTCCCATTCTTTCACAATCTTTTTCCGGCCGCAGCAATGTCGAAGATGTGATGTTTTACCGGACTCCCGATATTCACGGTACACTCGTGAAATGGTCGTACGCGAACATCCAAATCTTATCACTACCTCGGAGATGCTATGTCCCATCTCTCATGCGCCGACTATAACACCACATTCAAACTCACTTAAATCTTGATAACCTGCCATTGTAGCAGCAGTAACCGATCTAGCTGCCGACCGCATCGTGTTACTCTGATTGGTTCCATACCTCTGTTATTTGCATACGCATGCCTATACCAGTTTTTTTGGCTCTTCAATGTATTTCTTAAACGAAAGCATGGGTTAAATAAAATAATATGCCGAGTAAATGAGTAATATGTTGAGTTTTTTTATTAGTCACGTATACTCTCGACAAACTCAAGATCAATTAATAATGCATTGAGTGTTTTATTAGACATTACTAATTACTATACGAATCATTTTGATTAGTAACCCTTACAAGTATTAGGTAAAAATGCTTAACACTTCATTTCAAATGGTATATTAACACATTGGGGTCCAAGCTCGAGTGTAACTCGAGCATAGTTATTTTGTTTACCAAACTATGCTCAAGCTCAGCTGAGTGACGTTTTACATTACTGGCAATGCATGCGCTCGAGCCGAGAACGAGTGTAGGTATTAGCAGATGCTTCTCTCGTCCTTGTGAGTACATTATATACATGCTAGGTGGCAGTAGTAGTATGGTGCAACATGTAGTACAATCTAGCAAATGGTGCTGGAACTGTTTGTTTGTGCAGCCTTGGCCAGTCACGTCTGTTGAGATGGTGAAACGGAGATCACATGGCAGCGATGAATTCAATAACTATGATGAATTACAGGCATCTTCTGGCTCTGAATTTGATAACTCTGAAGATTCTGAGACAACAGAAATGTCAGAATCTGATAGCAGTAGTAAGCTTAAGTGTTTTGATTTTTGTAATTTATTTAGTAAGCGCTAATATATATAAGCAGTGATAATATCTGTTGCAGACAAGGATGAAAGGCCGCTAATTGAATCTGTACGGCACAGTAACAATGATGTACCTCGGGTAGAAAGACCAGATGCTGGCAATATCTCTGGTGAGCACTACCCCAATAGTCAAAATTTTTTTTTAGATATTATGCATTTTTTATGTGGCGGTACTTACAATTTTGCAATATAAATGAAATAATAAAGACATACTATAAATGTAGTTACACTTTATTTTCTTTCTTTCAGATATTGACGTACAGTCACAAGTACCGGCAAATAGAAAACGCAAACGAGGATCTAAAGCTGATGGGTGGTTGCAATCAGACGATCAACCATGTTTGCCACTATTTTAAGAGCACCCTGGCATTTGTGTTGATGTAGATGAAACATCTGATGAAAATGACTGTTTCTCATATTTCTTCGGCAATGTTATGAGAAAAATAAAAACTGAAACAAATAAACAAATTGTTATGAAAGTACAAACATTGACAAAATGAAGCGAGAAAAAAGAATGAAACAAAATTCTATGTGGTAATGGTGGGTAACTGTATAACTTCAGGAATTATACTATTTTTTCGCAATAATTCTGTACACGAGTTTGGTGAAAAACTCCAAGATTACCGACTACTGGTCCAATGATAACAACATGCACTCTCCCTTTCCTGGGTGCCACCTCAGCCGTAACCAGTTTCGAGCAATATTATTTGTGTTACACCTAAATGATAATGCATTATACATTCCCAGGGCTCAGCCAAACCATGATCCTCTCCATAAAGTTAGGCCATTTTTTGATCATTTTGTCTAACAATGCAAAGCATGTCTTTATCCTTCACAAAATCTCATGACTGACGAAGGCATGTGTCCTTTTCAGGGACATTTAATTTTCGTGTTTACATAAAAAAACAAACCCCCCCCCCCTCCAAGTACAGAATAAAACTGTACATACTTTCCAACACTAGTACAGTGTACGTCCTGAATTGTGAGATATATACTGGTGGTGCAGGTAGTGTTCAGAATTCACTGGAGAACCTTTTTCGAAGGCTGTGCCACAACTATTTAGATAAAGCTGACACACTTTTTCTGGACCAATTTTATACCAGTTCAACTTTACATGACAAGTTGTGGGAAGAAAAGACCTTAGCTGTAGGTACCTTCCAGAAAAACTGGAAAGGGCTACCAAACGTTTTCAAAACTACAGAGTTGAAGAAAGGTGAAAGTATTTTTTTGTAGAAGAGGCTCTCTACTTGTAGTGAAGTGGAAAGATACACAAGATGTTTACTGTCTCTCAATGAAACACAAAGCAACGTGCAGCACAGTAATTGTCAGAAGTAGACGTGGTGCAGTTGCAAAAACAAAGCCTGACATTGTTTAGGCTACAATCTCAACAAAACAGGAGTTGACCATGCTGACCAGCTTTTGAGTTACTACCCTTTCCACATGAAGTCTATGAAGTGTTGGAAGGTTTTTTCCCAACTTTTTTTTTATGACTGTTGTTTAGTAATTTATTTTGTACAAGTAGTCAAGGGTTGATGCTAGCAAGATCCATTTAGATGAGATCATGAAGGCATTAGGAAATCAGCTGGTGGCCTGCAGAGCCTCACAAGCAGAAGAGGTTCAATCATCATTCTCAGCTGATTGACTGTCTGCTCGTCATTTTCCGGCAAAAATACAGCCTACACAGAAAAAGAAGAATCCCACAAGATACTGCAAGGTCTGCTCTGACATGGGCAAAGCTCAGCGTGGGAAACGCACACGCAAAGAAACTCGGTGGTGATGCGTCGAATGTGGTATTGCATTGTGTGCTTCGTATTGTTTCCAAAAGTTTCACACAAGTTCCAAATTTTCATAAATTTACATATTTTGGGACAACTATGCCTACATAGATGTACAATTGTAGTACTTACTAACTAAAGTTATTTTCTAATAAAGCTTTAAAAGCACCTCACAAAAAATATCATCTCTGAAACCTACATGGAGCAGTATGTCTTTCTTCTTCATGTTGTGGACTTGGTAGCATGTGTTTAACCTTTCCTTATTTTTTTGTTTTAACAAATTTTAGTAATATTTAGGACATGTTATATTTTCTGTAAATATAAATAGTACTGCAAGATTATCAATCATGTAAGATAGAATGCAGTTGCTCAGATACAATTATATTAGGATTTGGTTTGTTTTGTAATTTTTCTTATAATTTTTTCTTAAATAAAACAGTAGCTTCTTTTTACGTTGTAAAATAATATACCATGTTAACAGTGTATATGTATTTAGTTTCAACATATAGAGTAAAAGATAAGTTTTTTATTGATATAATGCATTGAAGTGTTTCTTTTCAGAATTTTTCCCCAACAAAACAAAAGTGGAAAAGTATTAAAATACCCTAACATTCTCAGCAATAACAGCATTTAAAGGGCTAGACTCCAATGTGATAACATTATAGATAATGTGGACAAGACCTAGGACAAACCAGTCAGTACTTATACATAGCACAAAGGGAAAAATACAGATTGCATTTTTGGTCCATCAACAACAACCTAGATTCTAATTTGGCTAGTGCTCAATAGCAACTTGCAACACATATACACTTCCAGCGGCTTCCTGGGTTTCCACCAGGCGAGGTGTTCTCAAAACATTGGTATTGAAATATCTTATGAAATAAAAAGTTTTATGAAAAAAATTGTTATAGAAATAGTTTTGCAGAGAAAAAGATTTGTTTGTTCTAATAACCACATTGATTAATTATTTTTCAGCAATGCTTGACAAACGCTACAGCACCAAAATAATTTCTTCTTTTGATTTATTTTTCATGTAAGTCAAATATTTTGCTGAAAATAAATTATAATATTATTATTTATCAGTGATTGTGTCCTTATAAATGCATTGATTTTTTTCATTAGCAAATCCTATCCAGCATACACAAATATACTATCTCCTTTGCCCTGTAAAAATTTTTTTCCACAAGATAAGTATCATGAAATTTAGCATGCTTTAATTCTTCAGAATAAAAATAGCCTCACGTAGGTTGTACATTTGAATCTTCCAAGTAATGTCTCTCTTGGTTCATAATGACGTATTTTTGTGATATGATACAATTTGTTCAACCATGATTGTAACCTTTGTCCAAAACATTTTTCGTTAGTGAAATTTGTACAAAATGACCAATTTTAGCCATAAAATATATTTTTATTTTTAAAAAATGAGTGCAACAGCAAATCGTATTTCATATCTATGAGATGCATATCAATTGTGTGGTGCAGCCTATGATTGTAAGCATATATGAGGCCAGGTAATATGTTCAGCCATTTCTAGCTGCCTTGAGCAGAAAATAATTTTCACATAATTTTCAAAGTTTGGTTAAATTGTTCCACAAATGTGTACTTCATTCCACTGTGAGAAGAATAATGATTAATCTTGTATTTCTTTGTTAAGCAAGTTAATTCAGGATTATTGAACTCGTGGCCAAGATCTGTTTGATTTTGCAGTGCCGCTTTGTCATGTCAAATGTGCAAAATAGCTCTAGCGACATCCTTACCACACTTGGATTCAACATGTATGCCCCAGGTTTACTTACTGTAGCAATCTATCATTGTTTACATATATGTTTAAACAAGTGTAAGGCAGCATTATAACAAAATCTACTTGGTATAAATCTTGTAATCTGAAAAGACACAAAATGTTTTGGACAATTTTGTCTGGGTAGCCGATGTAGTTCATATGTGATCCCCTTACAACTCATGATATAAAGTGTGCTTCTTTCAATTTTTTCACAATGTTACTGATTTTGTTTGTGTGTGAAATGTTTCCAGCTCTCTGCAAGATAATAAGCTGCTAACAAGCTCACTGACAATATCCCAACACACATAAACTTGACATGTGCCATTTTCGATCTTGATATGTAAATCAGATACTGATGGTACATTTATGCCAAAAACAGTTACGATATATTGAAAATCTTAGCATGAGTGTCATCTTTATATTGTTTACTCTCTGGTTCATTATCTTTCAAATGTGCATTACTTAGATTCAACAGCTGCTTATACAGGCAAAGGGCAGTCTTTGAATACACTCCAGATTGTTAATTAAAAAGTTATTTGTACAGACCAGGTGAAGAAAGCACTGATTTCACCCCAATTTCAATATGATTAACTGGGAGGAATGTGATTTCTTAATACCATTTATTTCAGTGTTTGTATACTCTGTACATCTTGTCAATATCTCGTGACGAAGATGGCATCTGGTAACTCTCAATATGCAGGTCCTGTGTTTATGCAGCAAAACAGACGATACATACTCTTCATTGGTCACCTGTTCTATGATCTCTTGTTGCTTGCATTTTAAATTTTCAAGTCACAATGTTGTTGATTTGAATGTGTTCTCCAAAGCCACATTTTTAGGTACATACGTTCAATCAGAAAATATTTAGCTCGGATGCTTACAATAGCATGCCCTAATTCATCAGTTGCATCTGCTGTAGTAATGCGGGTAGCAAAACGTGTGCAGGGCAACATATAATAGTCATAATATATGGTTCTAGAAGTCCTCAAATATAACTGATGTTATAACTGACGTGGTGTATAGTCCATTGGTTCTTCAATTGTAGCCACACCCAATTTATCACAAATTTTATTCAGCGCATCTTGTATATGCAAACAATGCTTCCATGCTCTGTCATCGTACGAGGAAGCACAGACCATAATAATCTTAGCTGTAACAGTTATTTCGAGCTGCTCAAGCTTTGCATCTAACAGTTTTCCATTTAATTGATAATTACACGAGTACAAGTACCATTATCGTAGCCAAACTTCAATAACATATATCTCATTTCTCACAAAAAAAAGTTATTTTATTAAAATCTACAAACATGTCTGATTCCCATTGGACTGCATATAAAAGCTTAATTGTATATGTTTATATATTCCTCTTAAATAATAGTGGTAGAGGTCTAGTATTAAAAACTGCAGATTTCCTCCCGACAGGTGATAGTGGTGGTGAAGCTGTGGGTCTTAGAGCTACATGCTGTAGGGAGACAGTGATGGCAGGAGCAGGTTTACTCACATAGTTTTTGTAATGGCATCTTCTAGTTTACCAAGAGAGATTGTTAATGTCTCATGGATATGTTTATGGTGTTCCCAGGCGGTATCATCATGCTTCATACATGATAAAGTGTCTGCGAGTTTATCGCTTACTTGATTCTCAATAAATTTCAGTTTTGAGTCTGCGAGCATTGCTGTTCTGTAGGGATAACTCGGAGTGTACTAACTGCTTCTTTGACAGCATTCGTGACAGCTCCCTCCTCAAGTGTTACATACAACAGCACATCAGATGTGACAGACTGCACATACTCCAATTTTACATCTCCCGACTGCTTGGGTTCACTTGAGTTAACTATACTATAAACATGGACTGCATGCCAGGATGTGCTGCTAATTGTCATGAACCTAGAACATCGGAGGATGGTGGTGAACCATGGAAGTAAAAACTGTTTTCTATGTATAAACAGTTACCCCCAAAGCTGTTTGTGGCCACACCCCTCACCGAGAAAATTAATCAACATGTCACTTTGTCTTATAAAACAGGATGCAAAGTCAATAACCATCAGCATTCAGTGTACATGGTCGCTTGTGGAAGGACCAAACATGGCCATGATTCATGCAGCAGTCAGTTATGTTGAAGTTGAATCTGCCAACTGCTCTTTTAAGTACTCTTATTTTAACTGCGAACAAATGTTTACATACACTGAAATGAGTGACAGTGAAATGCATTATCTTCTAGCTCATGCCCTTGGTATGTTTGAACATTGTGAAGAGTGTATATCATGCTTGCCACATGGAAGCTGTGTTGTTTACTATATGAGAAGGGAAACATCATTACCGTTTATGCCTACTAAAGTTGTCTCTTTCGCAAAACAATACAATGTGAAAAATAAATCCAGCTATGAGAATATTGGCAAAGCCATAGACTTGTCACCATCTACTTCTAAGTAGTGGGCTACTAGGAAACGTACTGTTACTTCTACATTTGGATTTGAAGAGGGAACCTGCAGCTGTAAGAAGCAGCCTGAGCATGGTGAAGATACAGTTGGGAGCTTATTTTACGAGTGTAGAGGTTTGGGCAGCTCATAACATTGGGATCTTGAAGCCGATGAGGGTGAAGCAAGGTGAATATGGGAATGCACCAGAATGTAAGGGCAGGGGAAATGGGTTAAGTTCCCTGAGAAGACCTGCCGACCAGCAGTATTGTACGGCACGATTCCCACATGCAAAAATCTGAGTGTGGCCCTGCCGGGAACTAAGCGCAGTTCACCTTGATGAGAGGCAAGTGCTCCAGCCACTGCGCCACTGCAGAACCTCCGATTTTACAAGGCCTCACTGTTCCTGAGAACAGCCTTGTGAAATCGATGACCTCGTCAAATCATAGCTAACCAATTTTGACCTCCAAAAATCCAGAAATTGTGTTGAAAGTGCATTTTTCATGTTAAGTCAGTTTTTAATGATCTCAGGCAAAAAAATAACAGAATTATTTAAAATGAAATATTCATTTACATCAATAAGTATACCCCAGAATAGTATATAAGTGATATCCCTGTCCCAAAAATAAATGTAAACAATCGGTTAACAAGTGCAAAGACCATTTTCAGTAGCTTCTTGCAAAAAAATTGGATAATTTATTAATGAAATAATTTATTAATGAAATAATTTATTTCAATACACAGACATCTTCTGAATGAAAGTATAACCAAAACAGTAAATACAACCTCCCTTTGTCCCAAAGAAAGTGAAAACACCAGGCGCCAAGTCATTTTTAGCTAGTGCAAAGTCCATTTTCAGTATCTTCTTGTAAATGGAAAAATTAGCAGTTTTATTAAAAAATATATNTTTTTAGCTAGTGCAAAGTCCATTTTCAGTATCTTCTTGTAAATGGAAAAATTAGCAGTTTTATTAAAAAATATAAAAATTTATTTTTGTTTTCAGATGTCTTTAGAATAAAATTATTACCTAGAGCAGCAGTCACCAAACCATCGATCATGAGCTACCAGTAGCTTGTGGACATATTTTCAGTAGCTCGCAAAATGCTAGCTTGCAAAATATTGTCCGGTTAGCTACACTGCACTAGCTTGTCAACTCTGTTTTTCCCTCACCTCCGTGTCAANTAGCTTGCAAAATATTGTCCGGTTAGCTACACTGCACTAGCTTGTCAACTCTGTTTTTCCCTCACCTCCGTGTCAACAGTGTTCTCAGCCTGCACTGTACTCTTGTGTAGAATTGTTGGTCGGCTGTTAATTATATGGTTTCAATAAGGTGAAATTCTTAATAATGTCAAGTACGAACAAGAAACTAAAGACCTACCATTATCACAGTGAGTGGGAGGAGGATTATTTTTTTGTAGAGGTAAAGGGAAAATGTGTCTGTTCATTGTGTAATGTGAGTGCAGCAATAGGGAAGATAGGAAACATTGAACAACACTATAAGACAGTTCATGCGGCGGTTGACAAGTCTTTCCCTCCACATAAGTCTCTGAGAAAGAAAGAGTTCATCAGTTAAAATGTCAGTTACTGGGACAATAAACAATCTTTTCAAAGCAAACGGACAAGAATAAAACAGCAACCAAGGCTTCATACAGTATCTCACAGATTGTCCAAACAAAGAAACAGTACGGTGAAATGATTAAAAAAAAGGCCTTTTTAGAAGCTGGTGAAGAATGGTTTGATAATTTTAAGAATACGACTGAAATAATAAATGCCATACAATCTATTCATCTTTCAGCAAACACAGTGACTAGATGAGTTGAGGCTGTGACTAGTGTTGTTATTTCACAATGTAAGCAAGATATAGATAGCTGTTGTTATTTTTCACTTCAGCTTGATAAATCTACAAACATTGTTGATAATGCTCAATTAGCTGTATTCGAAAGGATGATTTTTTTTTATCATCTCACAACAAAAGAAGAGTTATCGAAGGTAATTCCCCATCACGGGAGAACTACAGGACATCTACATGTATTCACAATTGAAAAACTTAACTACTTCTGAGAAAATTCCTATAAGCAAATTGGTGGGCCTGTTAACAGATGGTGCCCCTGCTATGATTGGAGAACAAAAAGGACTTGTAGCACTGTACAACAAAGATGAAAGCTTACCCAACTTTGCTTCATATCATTGTATAATTCACCAATAGGCATTGTGCGGGAAGTTTTTGACTATTAATGAAGTTGTAAAACCTGTGGTTAAAACTGTCAACAAAGTGAGGCCACACACTCTGCAGAGGCATTTGTTCAAATAGTTCACTGATGAACTGAGTGAGTGAAGAGATTTGGACGGCTCTTAAAAGCATGGTCTTGAGAGCTGACGACGATGTAACGACGTGAGTATGGAGCAGTGTCAGAATACGAGGATGGGGGAAATGGGAGATACCCAAGAAAACCTGCTAACCAGCAGAATCATCCAGCACGATTCCCACATGCAAAAATCCGGGGGCAACCCCACCAGGAATCAAACTCTATTCACCTTGGTGGGATGTGAGTAGTCTAACCACTACACCACTGTGGCCCCCTGATGAACTAAGTTGCCAGTATTGAAACCTACTGCTTCACAATAAAGTCCAATGGTTGAGTAGAGGACAAGTTCTACAGCGTTTCTATGAACTGTTGCTTGCTGTCTTGGAATTTTTCAAAGAACATGGTGAGTCCTATCCTGAACTTGAAGATTGCATCTGGCTGCAAGATTTAGCATTCCTGGTCAATATCACAGAAACACTTAATAAACTCAATTTATAGCTCCAGGGAAAGGATAAGAACTTAGGACAGATGACATCTAACGTTGAGGCATTTTCAGGAAAACTTGAATTTTATATAAAAAATATTAGCCAAGGTGATGTGAAACACTTTCCATATTTGAAAAACCAGCTGGAAAATTAGGACTTATTAGAGTCAAATTGCAGTAAAAACAATGCTAAAATTCTTTCAGGTTTAAGAGAGAAATTTCAGAAATCATCCCAAGTTTTACGAAAATGAAGCTATTGGGAGTTTGTTGCCTTCCTTTTGTGGACATTGATATTGAAGAATTTTCAGCTTGTGTCACGCAACATTTCCAAGAAAATGGCACTGCAACAGAAATGGAACTTATAGCATTTCAACAAGATGTCACTGAAGACTGTCTCCTCAAGTTCAGAATTGATATGGCCACTCGTATCCATGGAAAAATAACCTATTCTAGTTCATGTTGCACTGCGAGTGCAGGCATTGTTCAGTTCTACCTACCTGTACAAGGCTTCATTTTCAAATATGAAAGTGATAAAGAACAATTTCAGAACCAGACTAACAAATGAAAATTTGAACAATTGCTTTCGAATTGCTGTAGCTAACTAAACACCTAACATAAAAAAAAATTCTGACAGAAAATGAGTGCCATCCCTTTCACTGAGAATTGATGTTAAAATGAATGTAATTGTACCTTGTCTAATTTTAAATTTTTATTTCATATAAATTTATTTACACTCCTAAATTTATAATAAAATTAACCCATATGTTGTAAGAAACAAAATCTATTTAATTATGATTACACTTCATTTTTATCAAGCCTGGTAGCTCACCAAATATTTTCAAACCTTGGAAGTAGCCCCTGCCACACGGAGTTTGGAGACCCTTGCCCTAGAGAAACTCATATGACATCCTGTTGATGCTAAAAAAGAAGTTTAAAAAAGCACCTCATAAANTCATATGACATCCTGTTGATGCTAAAAAAGAAGTTTAAAAAAGCACCTCATAAATTTTTAGCAGGGAACAACTTACACTGTACTGGAGTTGAGTTGAGAGATTTGGGCGGCTCTTAACAACAAGGTCTTGAGAGCCAATGAGGGTGAAATGAGTTTAGAATGGAATGGTGCCAGAATGCAAGGGTGGGGGAAATAGGACATCCCTGAGAAAACCAGCTGACCAGCGGCATCATCCAGTAGTGACCTGGCAAGGAATTGAACCCGGTTCGCCTTGGTGGCAGGCAAATAGTCTAACTGCTCAGCCACCATGGCCCTACAGTACTGGAAAAGTCCCCTTGGTATTCTGGTGTATCAGCTTTAAATTTCGCCCAGTCTGATACCTCCACATTTAAGACGTGCACATAAAAAAAATGCAGCCAGGGAGGGAAGGGATTTTACAAACACTGTAGACTGTATTTTCTGTTTCATAAATTGTAAACACACACAAGTGGAACTACGCATGTATCATGCATGAATTGGTTTTTAGTAAGTCAAAAGCACAAGAAAGAAATCCGAAAACATAAACCAAATCATTATCTAATAAACTCTGCATAAGTACGCCATCAACCATTAATACAGTCAATGCCAAATGCAATCTGAATTCAAAAACAAAACAAAAAAAAAAATACGATGAAATTTGTAATAGCAATATCACAAAACAAATCCAAAAGCAAAACACTGCAAGCACAATAACTAATATGGCAAAGCAATCTCTGCGTTAAAAAGAGGGGGGTAAATATGGGGTAATTTATTATGTTATTGAGTGGGCCTGTCGCTATGCACACAATAGTGAACTGTTACTGTCATAATGAGAAAGAACTAGATGAGAANTGTTATTGAGTGGGCCTGTCGCTATGCACACAATAGTGAACTGTTACTGTCATAATGAGAAAGAACTAGATGAGAAGGGTGGGGAGACCGATGGATGAGAACAAAGCTTCCCTTTGTGACGTAACGTGTCACGTGCAGAGCAGGCTGACCTTTAGGTGGAGGCCCTGGGCAGCGTACTCATTCCAAACCACCACTGCCACATTTTTCAACAGATTTTCGCAAATTTTTTTTATTTTTCATATTGTAGCACACTAATTAATTGTAGCAGCCCAACAATTCATATATTTTATCGCTGTGGACTAGCAAACATATTTTAAAATCAATTTTCATTGTGATTTATTACATTTTTGCTTAGATTTTTCTATTCTTTTGTCAATTTTGGTGATTTTTTGACGGTTCCTGAAAATGGTCTTGTACAATTGCTGGTCTCGTTAAATTAGATACTTACAAAACCAGGGCCTTGACTGTACTCATACTGTGATAGGGCCTCTAGAGTTGACTGCTGATTTGCCTACTGTAATACTATGTGTAAAAGATATTTTGTGGCGAGTGTTTACAGAAATACTTGAATTATTATAAATGGGAAAAATTTTTGTTGTAACATTGCTCGATTTCAGAGGTTATTATTATTACCTTTTTTGTTTCAGATTATTTGGTTGAGGTGACAATTAATTAAGATAATTTTCAAAATTAATATTTATTATATGATTTGAGTGAAGTGTAAGTTTGGTTATGTCACAAGTTTGTTGATGTAAAAATTATTTATAGGGTATTGCTGTTGTTGTTATGATTCATTTGTCCTTAGAGGGTATAAAGTATTGCAAATTTTCAATCATCTAAAATTAAAGAAAAGTGTCCTGATTGACTCTCATCTTGTCATTGCTGATTGGAAGAGAAATGTGGCATGGTCAAACGACAGCCAATCACAGAGCAAATAACAAAAAGTATAATGCTGAAGTTTGAATAGAACTTTTTTCTGTAACATATATAATCACCAGCGCTGAAAATATACACGTGTAGGTGATAAAGTAAAAATTGAAATAATAATAAATAATATGTTGACGTAATTACTATAACAGCTACAATATATTTTAAATTGTGTTTCATTGATAATGGAAATATATTAACAATTGTCCAATTTATTGAAGGAGTTTATTTAATTTTGTTGTGAGAGTATGAACGAATGATCTTTGTCTAATTTGTTGGAGAAGAAGAACAAATCAATAAAAATGGAAAACTGAATTTTGGCCTTCTATTTCTACTGAAATGTTACAAAGTAACTTTTGCTTACGGTTTTTTAGTCTTCATAATCGAGTTCAGGTGGGTGTAAAGAAGCTGATGGATGTAGCTTAACTTTCAATTTAAAGAATGTATTACGCCGATTACAAAAATTTTTGTACTCAATAACAACCAGGGTGTCTAGCATAGTAGCTTGACAAAATTCATGTACAATTCCCATACACATGTACAAAAATGTAAGTACCACACAAACATTTCAAATTTACAAATATCAGTCCATGAAAAATACAAACAATTGTTAGACTTTTATTTGTGCTTAAGTATTGTTTTCATTGTGTAGTGCCAGATTCACCAAATATTTTAAATCAAGATAATATTACTTTCAAATTTTTACCAAAAATTTTAACATTTAAAAAAATTATAGGAGCCAAATTAAAAAATTAAAATAGTACACACTTTACTGTCAAAACATAACCTCTTTTCATAGTCTATGTACAACAGATTTGGTGATGGCAACAATTTTAAACAATTTATGGATAAAATAGCTGAAAATGATGATAACGCTTATGCACGAGATATAAATTCCTTTGAATTTTATAAATTTGAAATACAAAGGCAAATCCACGTTAAAAATACAGCATTAAATTTTCATATAAAACAATTACAGGGTGAAAAAAATTGTTATACTAACGAAAACCAACATATTTAATAATAAGTATTGGAGTGAAAACGTTCCATAAATTGATGCAGCTCAATTTTTATACCTATTAAAAATTTCTAGTGAAACATAAGCAGTATTTTGATAACTTTTTAGCTTTGAAACTAAAAATTCAAATCAATAAATCAGAGCAGAAATGTTTAAAAGACAAATTTAGGAAAATTTATTATTTCATTTACATACACTACGAACAAGAAATTGGCCAAAGCAATCTAGGTTATGACTGAATGTGAGTGCAACCTGAGTATTGGAATTGTGTTATGTTACAAGAATGGACAAACTGCAAACATCCCATATATTTGGTATTGATTATTCATTGATAGTGAAACGTACTTACGAATAGAGTAATATATTCTCGTTTGAGTAATTTAAGATTTCAGTTAGAGGTGATGGCCGTGAATGTTTTCAACATTACTTAAAACTAATGGTCAAAGTACAACTTCAATAAGCACATCACTAACATAAAATGCACTAGAGTTCAACCATACTGTAATTCAATGTTAAAAATGTATAATCCCAAACAACGATGAACACACACCTAATCACAGTGTACAGCTACGTTCTTTTGTTTACTTTTGAACTTCGCAAATAACAAAGTTTCAGGGTGTTTTGAAGTGATGTTAGTTGCAAAAACTGGAATTAAATTAATTCTGTATTTTAAAAAAGTCTCAGTTTAATTGAAAATATTTGTTTTTATGAAAATGGGAGGTCGCTGCCTTTGTATTTTCTCTAGCGATGCGAGTTTTAAGTGATGTGGGTACTACCCAAACTACTGTGGCCCTGCTCTCTGCTTGTTTGTCTATGAAGCTGTTCGTGACTGCATACCAGAAGCTTGTATGTGAACTGTTTCATTGGAATGATAAATAAAAGTACAGAGTAAAATAAACAAAAACTTGACTTTATTTTTATATTTGTTTGGCGCCTTTAACGTTTCATGTTTCTACCGATTGAGCTCCATCATCCCAGATGGTGCAACGTTACAAACATGGTGGCCCAGACGTGGGGCAACGTTACAAACGGGGCGACGATTAACCACTGTTCTGAATGAGTATAAAGCGACGCCGCAGTTCCAGTTAACAACGCAGTTCCAGATAACTGATTCACCAGCAGCAGTGTAACACTGTAAGAATTCATCAATCCACACCAGGGAAATCTTCAGTGAAGCCATCAAAACACAAGTAACGTCATCATTTGTTTAAATTATGTAGGTTAGGTATTGTGTAATTTTTATAAATAAGGTTATGTAATGTCGCAGAAATTGAGTAGAAATCGTAGCCAGTCTGACACAGAAACACCCAATGTTTACCATCTTCTGTTGTCTGTACAGAAAGGAGTAAAAGAGATTTCAGAACAGAAGTATAAAGACATTGCAGAATTGAAAAGTAGGCTCAAAAGCTGGGGAGTTTCTGCTTAAATATCTCCCCATAAATTATGTATTGTAACATAATGTAACCTGCAAAAATGTACCCATAGAAATATGACAAAGAAAACCATAACTGTAGGCACTTTAATTCATCACTTAGTTCAATAACATGTGCCATTGGTAATTTTATTATTAAATTGTTTTTCCAAATACAAAATACTTATGCCTGCATTCTGTTTTTATCTTAGTTGCACCAAACCATTTTTAAAACTGCTTTATTTTATTTAACATACTTTTAAACAATATAGAATAATAAATAAACAGTAATTCAGTAAAATGGACAGAAATTGCAGCAAATAATTTATGTAATATACTTATCCAAAAAGAAACAAAAAAAAAAAGATACAAATAATATGGAAACAGAAGTTTTTAATGTAAGTACAAAAATATATTTGTATTAAGAATAATATTCTTTTATTTCTAGTTATTTTAATTCTCTTTCCATAGCTTTCTGTGACAACTATACCAGGTGTATTTGAACAAATTTAGAACACCAGGGTGGAGCTGACTATTTGATATGGCACACAACTGACACTATCAATGTTATGCAGCTATCTTCAAATGTATGTATCATGACATGCAGCAGCACTGCACAGCCTGTTTGACAAATGGTGAGTGATAGTTAGAAAAGACATTATGAACATGCTGCATTTTGACCAAGTGTGTAAAACGTTAGCAATAAATAGCCATGTCCTTGCACTGTGCATCGGACACTCATCTTGGGTACACATCTGTCCCACATGCTACTGAAGCCAATAATGTTGTGATGTAAATCACATTACACCATTTGGTCCCCATTACAGAATATTCTATTTGAATTTATATACCTTACTCTTCTATTTATTATGATCATTTGTTCAAATAGAAACATTAACTATGGAGTTTGTTTATAATGTGAAAGGTCACCACTAGCTCCTGAGGCAGTGCTGAAAGAGGCGGGGATGGAAATTGCACCCCAATATCTAAATCTAATACTAAAATTCATACGCACACAAAAACTAAATTCAACTGAAAAATTAAGATGTATTTACCAAACTGGCAAACTCTGTCTATAACTTTGACATCTTCATTTTCCCCTGTTTTTAAAAAACTGCAATAACTTAAAAAACATTTGGGATTTACCAAATTGATTACTGAAGAGGATGTAACAGCTGAAAACATTAAGGCTTGGCTTCACCACTTTTGCAGAAATTTTTTATTTTCGCATCAATTTTGGATTTATAGTGAATACTGACAATGTACAATTATATCAAATTTACATTTTACGAGTTGTTTAATATTTTTGTGCATAATTTTATTGTGTGTTATCTGGTTGTTGTAAAAAATGTAGAACATATTTATATTTTATCAATAAGTTCTTGTCTTTTTGCAAGCAGGAAATAACACACAGTGAAAATTAGATACAAATGTATTAAACAACTAGTAAATTATACACTTTCTATAATCAAATATTTCCTATATTACCCCTGAAACTTAAATAATTACATGAAAACTACAAAATTCTGCAAAAGGGGCCGAGCCTTTAAGACCTGTGAATTCCAGACATCAAATCTGATAGCATTACCAAACTCAAAAAACAAATTTTTCTTTTAAATGTTCTTTGTTGGGAGAATAAACAAACTTCCCTGACATTTCCTGACTGTTTTGCTGCTGCCGAGACTTTCCCTGACTTTCCAAGACTGTAGCAACCCTGATTATTTTCACCCCCAATAAGATGATGGCTCCGTTGAGTTCCACATTGTTCACTACGGCACAAGTCTAAAGAAACACAATTTTTTCACAAATCATAGAACAAATGGACTAGTGATCCGAACTCTTCATTTAAAAATGGTACTATAGGAGTACTTGTTTGGGATTCAGGTAGAAATAGTTTGTCACCCTTTCAACAAAAGCAAAAAAATGTTACCTTTGATGCTTGTAGTTTGTCCTATACACCAGTAAATATAACAGCAAAACTGTATGATGTTTATGCATGGCAATTCTTCTCTTTATTCCTTTTTGTGACATATTTTATAACTTGTGGAAGTATAGACAATGCTCTTGAAGGAATACCTGTTTTTCAAACCAACTTACTGAATGAAACTTCAGTGGCACATAGCTATACGGAAACTCATATATGCTTATCCCTTTGAGACGGTGCTTCTTCAAATAAGTAGTAGGAAATTCAACCACCTCCCACTGTCTCTTCCTAACTCCAGCTACGAAAGCCCAATAAACAGTATCAAGGCCATAACTGCTAAAATTCTAAATCATGAATTTATTATAGTTCAGCACACAAATCTTTGAACATTTTGATATTAAGGGCATTGACTGACAACTGAATATGCTCTTTTACATTTTCACTTGTTGCATAAGTTACGAGCTGTTGTAATAAATGAGATGCAGCTGTTTTCCCTCAAATTCTTAAGATTAATACTGATACATTTTCTCTCCAAGTCAGTGGGCTTTGCCAGGTTCGTTAAGTGATGGAGGCTTGATTAAATAAAAGAGTTAACTATAATTTCCCATTTATTTACAATTTACTACAAAGAAAATACTCCCCACCTACCCCAATATCACACATTAAATTTATATGTCTTGCTATTTACTATTAATAAATCCAATCAGTACAATTTACAATTACCTCAAAGAAATTAATGTAATTAAATAGCTAAAATCAGTCCCAATAAACAGTGTATTAGAATAGGAGCATCACTGTTTGCTGATGTCAAATCAATTCTCTTATCGCTGGAATCAGTAGCAAAGCCCAAATTCTTTCTTTTCACATTTATGTTTTTCTGATATATCCCATGAGAGGTTCAACAGGATGATGATTGTAGTTTGGGAATTTTGTAAGAGATGAGACTCGAAGAAGACTGTTTCTCATTTACCTCTCCCTTAAAGAAACTAAGCAATGGTTCTCACTGTTCAAAAACCCTCAATAAACTTCTTCCAAGAGAAAACCATCTTGAACAGACATGCTTGATTATTTTCTTAGCTTCTGTATCATGGAGATCTTGAAATTTTTGTAAAGTTTCTTTTCTCATTGAACTCTTTTCCAAATAATAAAAAATGTTCACAAGAATGTCATCAACTTTTACTGGCAAAGCAGATACAGCCTTTTCTGCAGATAAATTTATCAGGTGACAAATGCAACCAATCACAATAAGCCCAGGGTGTTTCTCTTACAACACTGCTGCAACACCATTTTTATGGCCAACCATTACAGCTGCATTATCTGCACAAAAAGTCACCCAGTGTTCAACAGGAATGTTATTGCATTCAAGCTGTGCAAGCACTAAATTACCTATATTCCATCCAATAGAATCTCCTTCCAAGGCAGGGGTAGAAAGAACAGAGTTCACAATTTTCTACTGGTATCACCATAAAATGTCACTACAATGGGATAAAATTTTGAATTGGTGTCATTGCTTCCATCAGTTGAAACAGAAAACAGTGCATTCTGCAAACATTGTACTACAATAGATTTTGGATCTTTACAATTGCAGAGGTTTTTGTACGACCACATCCATAATTCTTTGCAATTTCAGAGTCCGGGAACATTTTTTTGAATAGCAAATATGCATGATTCGCAGCAGTTATGGGAATGTTGTGCTCTACCAAAAATGAAATAAACAAGCATTCTGCTCGTGTAGTGTCCTAATTGGCATTTCCAGGTTTTGCAAAGAAGTTATAAATATTCTGATTTTCTTCCTGGCACTTTATGTTGGCGAAATGCTTAGCGCTTTTAACGTGTATACTTATATCTATTTTCCCACCATGTGCAATGCTTATATCGCATCAGCATATACTACAAAAGCCAAAACTATTGCCCTTGTCTGATTTTATAATACATGGAAACTCTAAACTGCATAGTTCCCGGAATGTCTGTTTTTTTCTACTCATATTTAGTTTTAAACTTTGCAGAGTCGACAATAAGTAACCTATCAATACATCACAAAAACATGGCCAGCAAGAGACATAATACATACCACATTGTAATCACAGTCCATACGTAGTTACATACAATTTTCATCCCACACAGTATTAAAAACTTTAACACATGTTTCAAATAGACTTCAAATTGTAACAGTTTACGGTAAAATCAATGGCCACACGTATTAACATTCACAAACAAATCCGGTAGCTATAAAGAACTCCACAGACAAAAAAATGCAACTAACCAACAATTGATATGCGAAAATCGATTGTCACCCTCTCGTAGTGCTATCTCTCGGATGTAGGCAAAATTAATATCTATCTATATCGTCACAACACTACGATTTACGTGTTTTAATGTAAAATAACAGCAAAAATAATTTTTTTACAGAATTGATTAATGAAAAATTTTAAGAATGTACATATTTCCAGAAAACAATATATGGCAGCTTTTTCAACAAGAATAATTCTGTAAAAATCAGAAAGGTTGGCAGGTACGCTACGCTTATTGATTAGCTTTGACAGACAAATTACGTGAAAATATAAAAATGTGTTGCTAGTAAACAATTTAGGCAACGCATTGTTAAAAGGCTCCGTGGCTGTATTTCTCAGTCCATTGCCTTATTCTTTTAATTAAGAGCACAATTACACTACAATAAAGATATTTAGAAAATAATTATACTCTCAATTTTGATTATGATAAAGTTGTATCGGGTGGCTCGAGATGGGCGAGTCCACTTTCACCCCAGGAGGGGTGTGGGTAGCCATGTCTACATTGCTGTAGTGAAACAGCTGTCACCAGCACTGGATATCCCTCGCTGCAGGCCAGTCAACCGCCAGCCAGGATGAATGTGATGTTCAACACTCAGCAACCAGGTAGGAAGGCATCTTTTCTCCATTTTCCTTCCCCATTGTACAGACAGAAATAATGCAATAGATGTTCTAGGTGTCTAGGTAGATCTATTTTCGGAGAATTATGCGACTACAGTAAACTCGATTGTAAGACCTTTCATGGTTCCCAGGAAAATGGTTGTTATTTCAAAGGGGTTATTATTGGAAAAACCTTTTCAATTTAATGTTTCATGGTTCCCTAAAAAAGGGTCTTTATATTTTGAGAGGGTCACTATTCCAGAGGTCTTAGAAACGAGGGTTGACTGTACCATCACACACTTACCACTTTACATTTTCTTGCTAGCCAGCTGAAAGTGTTTTCAAGCACAACTAAAAACAATGAAGAAAAAAAGACAATAATGGAAGTAAGAAATGAAATCACCAAATTGTTGAACAAAATAAATTACAGGAAGTCTGAAAGATTTCTCACATCTGCAGTGACTGATCAGTTAAAACAATTTGAATCCGGAAAAGAGATAACTTTTGAGAAATTTTACAGACATGCCAATGACTTTTATGGCCCCACAATAGACCAGGGCTGCCATTTTTACTAATTTAATCTGTTTTGATGAAGTTTTATATCATCAAACGGATAAACAGATTTAAGGGCAAAATCACAGATTTTTTTATACCATTGCACACCTTTTTTACAAACTAAAGACTGGAGTCCTAGATCCGTATGCAATATGGACGCCAGTATTGGAATTTCCAACGTAAAATAAGCACCCAAGCGGTAATAATTTTAACTATGCTACAATCAAGATGTCTACTTTGAGCAGTTGGTAACATGCGTACAGAAAAATAACAAGAGTTCTTTGAAAATGTTTAGTATACAGTCTGCAAAACAAACAAAAATTGACAAGATTCTGTTGTTGATTTTTGTGTTCCACAATATTAAAAATTGTTATTTAAAAATGCTTTGTTTTATATATGCCAATGGGAGTAAAATATTTGCCTCCATGCAGCAAGAAAAATATAGTAATTAATCAAGTGGACGTGTATTGCAAGTTCTGCTTAAATAAAATGTACGTAATGTGTATTCACACATGCAGCATCGTGTATGTCGAGTATCAATTAATTGACTAGTTTTAATATATGTCGTATGTATGTAACCTAAAAACAATACGCTCACAAAAAAATACATGTTNCAATTAATTGACTAGTTTTAATATATGTCGTATGTATGTAACCTAAAAACAATACGCTCACAAAAAAATACATGTTGCAAGAATGCAGCTACTAATATTTATTCTGATTATTTGAGTCAGAGTGTTCTTCCATTTACATGATATCTAATTCTGGTAATTTTAAAATATGGTTTTGCTATAAACTATTTGTAACACCAGAAAAATGCCATATTTATTGTATAGGATGTGCGTTCATTCTCCCAAGTTGTGTTGCGTTGTCGNCAATTAATTGACTAGTTTTAATATATGTCGTATGTATGTAACCTAAAAACAATACGCTCACAAAAAAATACATGTCGCAAGAATGCAGCTACTAATATTTATTCTGATTATTTGAGTCAGAGTGTTCTTCCAATTACATGATATCTAATTCTGGTAATTTTAAAATATGGTTTTGCTATAAACGATTTGTAACACCAGAAAAATGCCATATTTATTGTATAGGATGTGCGTTCATTCTCCCAAGTTGTGTTGCGTTGTCGNATTTGTAACACCAGAAAAATGCCATATTTATTGTATAGGATGTGCGTTCATTCTCCCAAGTTGTGTTGCGTTGTCGCTATGACATTTTAATATTCTGAAAGGTGATGAAAGTTTACACGGCACAAGAAAAAATCACTCTTTGCTACTTGTAAAATATCTATAAATATGTTTACGAGAAAAATTGCTGTGTGTTATGTTCATAACCTGCCCATGTGATAAGGTTATGATTACATCACGTGATTTTGAAGTCAACACATTTGCAATTCGTGGAAAGTAGATGCTAATAATTCCACGGGAGTATTGACATGAACAAAAAAATTGTACTGCCAAAGATCCTGTAAGTATTATGTGACTGTAAACAAAACAATAAGCCTAGTGAAGTGTAAACATTAGGAACTTCAGTGACTTCACAAGCAGGTCTTATGACGACCTGTATTTTAACATCTTATGTTGCAGTTTTAAAAATAAATTTGATGAATTAAATTCTGATTTTATTTGGAGCACTTATATAAAATTTACAATTTTAGTTTGAAACAAAGCATAGGCCTATTCTGCAAGATATTTTGTAACAAAAGTATTATTTACCAGTACTTTTGTCCCAAAACCAAAAAAGACATGACCATTGTATGAAATTATACATTGCTAAACAGCATCCCCATTCACAAAAGAAAAAGGCATTCTACTCACAAGATAATGCTTAATATAATCTTGGAAATATAATGTTCTGGCCTANCAAGATAATGCTTAATATAATCTTGGAAATATAATGTTCTGGCCTAATTGTAAATAATAGAAAATTCTCTTACTTTCCTACTTGCGGTGGTGTTTGTTTGCCAGTTTTATTGTAACAAAGTGAACTATAGTAAGCATGCTCATAACGTTCAATATTTTATTGGCACAACTATATAGCAAATTAAATAGCATTTTATTTTAATGGATATAAACATTTTAGTTTTAAGGAGTTATAAGGAGTTATAAGGAGTTTTAAGGATTTTTAAAGATTTTTGGGAGCTGGATTAAGGATTTTTGTTCAAAGGTTGGTGGCAGCCCTGCAATAGATATATTGAGGAAAGGTGTGTACCCTTTCTTACACCACTTCAATCTATAGACTGGATCAACTCGCAAGATAAGTTTAAGGGGAATTCCATACAAGAAAACTGTACTTTTATAAAGGCTGTTGTACCAAGTTTTTTGTGGCTGAAGATGAATTGTTTGATGAGTTTTAATTTGTACAGATGTCTTGGCCAAGTAAATTAAAAACTTAAAAGGAAAAAGCAGACTACCAAAGTGCTCATGCAAAATGGAATAAGTTGATAATTAGCTTTTGTGTTAAGAATATGAAAAACTTTATAGATTTTGGTTTGGGTCTGCCACGATGCAATACAGCTGTGGAAAATTTATTTTCTTTGATAAATTCTTTGTGGACAGATGAAAGAAATAGACTAAAAACTGTAATTGTTAAAGTAATAACAATTGTACAGACCTATATCAGCTCATTGCAATGTACAGTTTGTTTTTTTAATGAAATATCAAAAGAAACTTAAAATTCTAGACAAAATTCATAAATCTAGCCAATACTTCAATAATGAAACATTTATTTCTGAGGGCTATACAGTGTAATAGGTGCTTCTCCTATATAAATGAAGTTTCTGCAATTATTACATAACTGTTTTTGTACTGTTTAGGAAGTATTCTTCCTTCATGTTATAAAGAAAGTTTCTCCAACAATTACATGATTTTTACTGTTGCAAACAGTACAATTATCTTCAAAACTACACATAAGTAAAATTATTCTACAGGTATAAACTAAAGTTTTATCATAGCTATGAGTATTACATGAGAATGTGATATACAATGTTGGTTTGCTAAATTAATATAGGAAGAGCAAACAAAGTGAAGTCTAGAGCAATTTTGATTAATGAAGTTAATTCTGATAAAATACATTGCTGGACAATAAAAATAGCACACACAGAAGGATGCATTGGATGATACTGAAACTTTATAGATATAGTAATACAGATGAGTAATACACATTGTCACAAAAACAAAGCAGCAGGACAATTACATATGGATCTGTGGTATGCCATCTAGTCATCTTCAATAGTGCACAGCTGCAACATAGTCTGACACGGATTCTAGCAGATGCCACACACAGTCATGAGGCTGGCAGGCCTACAATTGTACTGTGGCACAGAGGCAGCAGACATTTCAACAGGTCGCAAACATGTTCAATTGGGGACCTGTCAAGGGAACGGGGAAACCATGGTAGTGTTTGGATGTGACCGATGCAGTCCTGAGCGACCTGTCTCATGCAGTTGGGCGTCATCCTGCTGGAATGTTGCACCTGGAATCTGAGCCAAATGGGAGCATAGGCTCTCATCCACATACCACTGGGTTCTCAATGTTGCACATAACACAATGAGAGTGGATCTGCTTCCCAGACAATGCCTACTGTGGAGGAAGTGTGCCACTCAATAGCGAGATTGGGGTTGTGGCATTCACCAACAGCCCTCCACACTCAGGCGTAATAATCATCAGTCCCCATAATGAAGCAGCACTCATCACTAAACACCTTACATCCCCAGTCTGTGGCCACCGCTGTTGCAGAATTCATGTCAGCACACGTAATGTGTGCTGGGACTGCAGATTTGCCTCCTCAAGGTGTCAAGAAATGGTTTGTGGGCACACAGGAGCCCCAACACTGGCCAGTATCATGGACCAGGTCGCCATGGGATCCTTCAGTGCCTGGCACACGTTCAGTCAACCTTCTCAACTGGTAGTCAACCTCGTCCATTCTGAGTCAGTCCTTCTCGTGAGGTGCTTTCATGTATCCACTGCTATGAACAGCATTGGAGAGTATGGTCCAAGCAATCCAAATGGTGGCTACTTGGCAATAAAAAACCTTGCGGTTATCAACCCAATTAGAAGTCCTCTCTCAAAGTCCATCAGTTGCATAATGCAATATCTTTGGCATCTTCCCACCATTCTTCTTTACTCTTTACACTTGCTTGGTATTGTCTGGCATTTATCGCATTATTGCAGCTCTGACACGCTAGTGCCCAAGACTGCTGGTCGGTGCTTGCAGAGCTACTGCCAGGTGTGCGGTCAAATGCACCAACATGAGATTATGTGCATATCAACCAATAACTCCCTATTTGCATTGTTTCCAGACTGTCAGATGGTTTCTTCAAGGTGCTTTATTTTCATTGTTTGGCAGTATATACGCTCATTATAAAAATGGTAAATTGTAAATTGAAGGGAAATTAAAGGCAGATGTCTGTACATGTGCCTCCGACTTCAATATGTTATACTATTAAATAGGGACTCAATTTGGACTCTACTTCATTAAGTTGTGTTTGCATACCCCTAATTTCCAGTATGGTTGCTCATGTCAAAGTAATAAAGACTTGTATGAAAAAAATGATGTCCAAGGAAAAATTTATTATAACTCTCCTATATACACGACCTACATAGGTCTTCTGCATGACCTTGGAAATGACAAAAATTTTAAAGTCATTTTTACAAAAACATCAGGGCATCTGATACCAGATGCTTACATTTTAGCAATTTCTTAGAGAATCTTGCAAGGAAAGTGAAATGGAGAAAATATGTTAATAAGTATAATATATATTCATACAAAGTAAAATACAAAATTATTTTTAAAATATTTATTTACTCATCCCAAATGTTGCTCAAAGAAAACAGGATTAAAAACAAATATAAAAATGCTGCGAAAACTGAGCTGAATAATTTGAAGATAGTAAAAAAACTGAACGATTATTCACAAGATTAAAGAATCATCCAATATTAATTGAAAAATATCTGGTGAGATGCCTAAGTTGTGCCTCATAAAGCATGTCCTTTACAATTTTTTTACATGTGCACTTCTCATTTCTTGTAACTGCACATGACTGACACTGTAAAGCAATTTTCTTGCCAAAAAAAAATACTAAAATGGTTACTACTATAGATCTCTAACCATATTTTATTCGTAGTACATATCAAGTTGGTCGTAGCAAAATATTTCTTACTATTGAATGGCCGTATGGTGAATACAGAAATAACTCTGAGAACTGAATAGGGAATTTCAAAAAACTGTTTTGGAAGGGTGTAATAAGTTGAATATTTCTGTAGATTTTGTTCTGTTTTATCCAAAGCCTGCAACACAAAAAAGGGAACATGAGTGAAATTACACTAACAATAGATAAACCTAAGTCCAAAATTTTATTCACTTGCAAAGTAAATATAAATATAATAATATCTAAATGACCATGAAATGTTCTTGAGGATTTTGTTTTTCAGTTTTTTGGGTTTACTGAAGGGAACTGGATACAACTAATATTTTGTGTTGGTCTGTCTGGCAGTTTTCTTATTATAGTTATATTGTCACAGTTTTTTTATGTTGTCCTACTTTTAAGCAGAATGAATGGAGGTAGTGAAAAAATGTTATGATTGTTGGAATTTTTTAACTGTGTTCATGTAATGGATAGGAAGCACATTGCCATAACACCATCTCAAGGAGCTAGTTCCTATACCTACAACTATAAAAAAAATCATGATCAGGTTTTATTTTCTATAACTAATGATAATAAGAGGTTTCTGTAATCCAACTTTGTAACAAATGGCAGAAGGTCTACTAAAAACATCAAATTGGAACAATAAATGAGTGTATGGAAGTAGAAGTTGAGTTGCTAGCATAAAGCTAGCTTTCCTTATTTTAGCATATAATGCCTTCCCCAACACATAAAGCATAATGAAACCTTAGAACTATGAAATATTCACAAATCAAATAAAAAAGTTCAAAGACCAACTTTTAAAAGCTTAAAAAATCATTGGAAGTACATTTTTAGTAACACTAACAATATTTCACTTTTTCCAATGGTTCTTATTAATCAATTTAGATACCCTTGAAGTGGTTTGAGCTTGTTATAACATAAAAAAAACTTTTTCCAAAGAAACTGTCTAATCAATGCATACCTGTTGAATATTTGATAAAGAGGGTCTCAAAAATGATACCGGGAGATCCTGTAATCAAAAAATAGAATCAAAGGATATCAACTTTACTGACAACTCATCTCGCAAAGAAAGTAAGGGATTTACTTATGGTCTACTTCAACAGAGAAGGTAAAATTTATTGACATGCCAAATTTCGTCACTAAATTAGATTTATACAATATGAATTTATTTTCATTTATATTGATTAAATACAAAGTACCTAAAAATACTGCAATATTATCATCTAACTGTTTGTAGAAATATTGAGAATTTTTGTTTTCTTAATCCACTTTGGGCTGACTCAACAGGATTGCAATTCTACGCAATTTCAACAGTAAAATAAAAAGTTAACAAGAAAAAACTTACCTCCTCAATACATTCATCTATGTTTTACGATCTTTCCATTAGCACCTCTTCTTTCTCAAGAAATATGTCTGTGGTGTACATAAATCATCTATACCCATCACTGATTTCTTGTAATTTACCGCAGTCACCATTACTGTCAGCAATTCTACTTTTTTTTTTTTTTTTTTACTTTTACCATGAGAGCTGCTTCTATGCATTATCCTTCAAATCACATCCTATATTGTAAGGTGATTCTGAAGATCTTAAACGAAAAGAAGTACAACAGTAGTTTTTTCTAACATGTGGTCATAAATTAAATGACTAAATAAAGAGTCATTAACAGAATCACTCAAAAAAGTAACAAGAAAAATATATGACAATGATACAAGGAAATCACCTGTGAAATGAAGACTTTGGCAGCACTAAAAACCCTTAACCTAACATTTAAATTCTACCACAGTGTTGCACTATCCTGCCAACTGAACAGATAGAATTTCTGCAGGTTAATAGTTCAATCTGTCAGCTGACCACCTCGTGTCAGTTTTGATTAACAGACCCACTGGAGGATTGAACTGTGTGGTATGTGATATGATAGAAGACCACACTGATACAATACATTCATTGCTAGCTAATTACAAGAGTAAAAATTCTTCTTTTGTATTGTTGCTGAGCTGGGAGGCCTGGGAGACCCTCCAACTGCCAAATTGAACTACAATCTTATTCTATATATGTTAATTTATATTAGCCATACCCACAGATGCACTTAAAATATGGTAAAAAATTGATATTTTCTTTTACATATTGCTGTTGGAAATCAGGCAATCTTAAGATTGTACACATTTTTTCAACATTCTCAGGAGAAAAGGGATCTGGGTAACAGATTACTAAATTACATGTAACAAACAAAGTAACTTACCAACCAATTCACAAATGCTGGCAATATCAAAATTACTTGGTGGAATATTCACATCAAGGCCATCATTGTCCTTTACCAGTATTGGTACAATGAAACCATGTTCCTTGAGGTAAGCAAGTGTCAGTTCATGGGCAGCCAAGTTTTTCAAAACTCCAACCACACTATAAGAAAAATATTACAGCTGTTAAAAATTTAACATTTGTTCATAAATGCAGTATTATACAGGAAAATTATAGTAACCAAGGATAAAACATAGTAAAAATAATCAATCATAAATGGAAGCTTATTAGGGGCCAAATCCAGTAACAAAATTACTAGTATATACAAAAGGCTTTTAAAAGTAAAAACATAAATCATCCCCCTCCAATACAAATGCTTACATGAAACCATTTATGCATTTTCCTTGTTCTAAAACTGCTAGAAATTTTTTAAATAATAGCATTTACCAAAATACCACCAAAATGAATTTACCATTACCAACTAACGCACTAATTCACAGAACCTGGGATACATAAATGTGTCAATTAAAATTTACTGTACTAATTACACTTGATTACATAAATTTCATACAGAGAGACCATCAGTTGCATGTGTTTCCATGGTTTATTATATTAATCCCATATGATTTAGAGCACACTAATTATTGTAAAGGCATTTTATTACATGCACTGAAGTGGCTAAAAATAGGGGAAAAAATACAATCATAAATATTTAGAAAACATTCTGTCCCATTATACTTTGTAATGCATAATAATTATTTTCTTTTAAGTATAACAAACATTAAAAACACCTTGAGTGATACTGAAATCCCTTCAAAGGACAGCTAATTAAACAACAAACCCACATACAATGATAAAATTTGCCCATGTATGTATGCAACCTATCTTTTACTGTACAATATTTCTCCAAAAATTACATACAAAATTTATTTTGTCTAAAAAAACTGTATTACAAGAATGTTTCAGGTTCACACACAAAATTACATAAATTTTATGGAAACATTTTACCACCAAACTAAAACTTGTTTCAAGGAATCTTGGCTTAATAAATGCATGAATTTTCATTAATTTAGCAATAAATATGGTATTTTTAAGACATGACAGAAACCAAATTTAGCCAACAAAATAGATAAAATGTGTTTGAAGCACTCAACACACAGATGTTTCTGGGATAAATCCTAACACCAAAATTTTCTTCCCATAACTATGAAATCAATATAGAATCAAATAACGTGATGTATGCCACGCCCCTCCTCCATAGCCCATTTATCCTGCCGCCACTACACAGCAACAACACGACCTCTAATGGGGACTAACCATACCCTGAATAAGCAAGCAGCTATCCTTCCAACTCCGCAGCCAATACAACGTGTTGGGAGTATACCCCGCCAGCCTACTCCTATGACATCACCAGAATCAAGTGGCCATCCCGCCTTCATTCCCTCAAGAGATGACTTTTGAGGGCATAACAATTTTGGCCAGCTGACTACGTTAACAAGAGTCCCCGGCGTGGTGTTAATTTGCCCAATTTGGCGATACGTAGTTTTTGTTCTCATTCGGTGCCATGAAAAACTAACAGTGTAAAAGGTTGCACATAAAGCAAAAACAAACTTCAAAAATGAGTCATCTAACATATTTGATTAAATGGGACTACACTGAATAAAATTAGTATACAATCTTACAGCCCCTGAACAATAGGAGTTTCAGTTCTACGCATAGGTAACCATAATTCACACCATAAGCATTCTTACAGAAAATACAGACCAGCTGCTTGGGTATACTATCCTCAGTAGTAATTTCTTTCAATCTATAGTTAAACCAGAGAGCTTTGCCAAAATGCAATTGCCTATGGGTTTGCAAACAAATATTTGAACAATTGTGAAGATTATGATCACTCAGGTCACCACAAAAACAATATAAGTACAAAACATTAAAGTGATGCCCACATTAATATTAAGATATAATTATTAAGAGCTTTACCCAACTGGTAGCTAAGAAAAAATGTTTCACTCTAATGAAGTCCTACAAGCTGCTGTACAAACATGCATTGCATTAATTTGTGCTAGTGAGGCTAATACCCTTAAACCTGATCATATAAAAACCAAATATTTATACTATAAAACTTATATGTTTCCCCCTTAACAGAATTAACATGGGCCTTATGGGGCTTAATCATTTGCCACAGTGAAATATACTCAAACCGTTATAGAAGAATCCTTATATTACTACTTCAGAGCGGCATAACCCAAAAGGGTCATCAAAATGTCACTAACAGACTTGTTCGTAATAACTACAGTCAAACTGGCGATTACTATTATGAAATAAAAAATTTACGTTGCCGCAAATATCACCATGCAACATTTTCACACATTTTCTTCTAGCTGGTGTGCCTTTGATATGCTGCTGTTATGCCAAAAATAAACGTAATGCAGGTTACCTTGATGCAGTTCATAGCAGAAATCAAACACCTGCTGACTTCCCACCTGGTCTTATACAGCATTTAATAGGATGAGTCTCCTATGCCCTATTGCAGAAAATGCAGTGGCTGGTACAGGAATATTCCGATGAAATTGTTGTCCCACTGATAACTCTTACATCCAGGCCGCTGTCGCCTATGCTCCATTCAACCCACCGAACATGATAATGGGTTGACCACTTTTGCATTTGTTATCCCCTTATGCAAGGAGTCACTTGTGCACGAATACACAGTTAATTTTTCTCGTACAATCAAACTACCACCACCCATCACATCCCAAAATGTTTCGGTCACCTTTTTTGTTACACAAAATACAATTTGCCAAACAATTTCCAGACAGAGGTGGGGATAATTATCAAACTCAAGAAACACCATTTCAGTTTTACTGCATCTCGTGAATAATTGTGCAAATAAGCAATTCATGCCTGGCTCGCGTTTTTCCGCAAAACGCAACACCTGCCTACAGTATGACAATAGTATCCTTCCGGCACGTGAACTTTATTGATCAATACTTTGCCAAACACACTCGCTACATAAACAGTTGCTCGACCTAGCACCGCTAGGCGGCAGCACTCTACAGCCCTGATAACTCCTGCATTCATGCAGCCACTCACGCAACTACCAACCGCACACGAACAGGCAGAGAGGCCAACTCAACAGAAATGCACTTCCTGTGCAGCTGCGTACGAAGATAACAACAACTTTACATTACAAACAGAATGTGATGTAATAATGTCACACCAGTAATAATACCGCCAGAGAAATTAATGCAACAAGGCGGACACAACGATTCCTGATAACTAGCAAATTCCAGTGTGCCCACTTCATTTAGTGCTACCATGCACGGGCATGTGTTAGGTGTTAAATGACAAGTGTGAGTGTGTTAAGCGAGTTATTGAAAATTCAGCATAGTATGACAGTGCNGCATGTGTTAGGTGTTAAATGACAAGTGTGAGTGTGTTAAGCGAGTTATTGAAAATTCAGCATAGTATGACAGTGCATAATTGAGTTAAATCATAAGGAAGGCAAATATAGCTTTGTTTTTCAAGCCATTGAGCATGGAAATCCTATATCCCCATTTGAGATAATGGTTTTGCCCAAGACGGGCTAACCATATACCACCCAAAGAATATTAAAACTCAGGGTGTTTCACTTTTTGTAATTAGTTTAAACATGACAGTGCAAATGTACGGCCAAGTTAAATCAGCAACAGATTTGGAGAGACAACTCCCATTCACAGATTTATTACGTTTCTGAAGTTTGGCCTTGCCAACCCACATGTCTTGAGCATTTTTATTGTGTATGTTTGATGTAGAGGGGTTTTATGTTTCTTTTTATGACAAATCAAAAGTGTGTTTGTTTTGTTTATGTAGAGTGTATTTTAATTTACTGAAATCCTGGAATTAACTTGGGTGTGCTACGAGCGGGCTTTCAACATGATGGTCAGTTTGGAAACCGTATGTATAGGGGGTGGTCATGCTAGTCAGCCGTTCCCAAATCTAAAACTTTTGCAACCAACCATGTAACATCCATAGTCTTTCCTTTTATTTTGCACCAGAACTTAATGTACTAATTTTTATATTTTTTGTTTGGTAACAGAGCCACTCCCAACTCCACAGATTCTCGCACCAGGAACTTAAACTTTGAACGTAAATGTGTTAAAAGCCGTGCACCTCCTTTTTGTGCAGTGTAGGCTGGTAACATGCCTAAAGTATTACAACAGTGTACTGCCTCAACCGAGTAAATGCACCAGAGAGTATTCTGACGTGTTTATATTTCTTGTCCCATCACTTCACAACTACATAATCAACTGTTCTCTCTTGCAACCTAACCACTGAAATTACTGTATTTACATAACATAAACGTGACATACTCAACAATGGATTACCATGATATTGGGTGTGTGAGATGGCGTGTCAAACCATCTCACCCTGCTTTACTGGTGTTGTAAGAGCGCCCACACTGTCTGTAGGTAGGCATAAAATGGATTACTCAAGAACCAACGTCATCAGCAGAGCAACGGGGACTCCAGGAGCAGCCACTTTGGGTGAAACTCCCTCATCTCATGCTCTACAGTAGCTGGCGCACATTAAAAAATCTTTACAGTATCTGAAAACCCTCAGTACATAAGTCTATCTGCCTTTACCACGCTCCTGAGGCCATGATACCCCGTAACAAAGAGAATGTCTACATCGAACCATGCACAAGCTATTTCGTTTTTTTTTTATAAAGGCTGGGCCTTACTCCTATTCAACATCAACTGTTATACTGATAAAGATATATGTCATTCACCTAGAAATTAATTTATATTTCAGCTTACCAGACAAGAGAAAACTATTTCAACCAATACATAGTACACCAGAGAAGACAATACAACACTATAACTGACATCTATAATCATCCCTAAAATTGTTAATATTGTAAGTCAGATATAAATAATATAAATATTAAAAATATATAATACATTAAAATATAATATATATATATAATACAAATAATAAAGGTTATTTAACTATTACAATAAACTTTTACACTGACACCGAACACCTACTAAAGTAACAAAATTCTCAAATTATCAAAACAATTTCTAGAGAGCTTTTAAAATAGTCAACTCCCGATTTTCCAGGGTAATTACTGGTTAAGGGTTCAAGGATAACCTATTTCATGGTCAAAGCGATGGGGGAAAAATTTTTACTTTAGGTCTACAGTACACGTGGGTTATGTAAACAAATAATATAGTCATGAAAGAATTCAATTTTTTGACAGTCAGTGTGTGGCAACGTCATAAATGATATTATCATCACATACACAAAATTCTGTATCAGCTGATGCGAGAACGATTGTAATAAAATGTCATGTTGGCTATTTTGACTGCCTACATTAGCACAACAGACATCGGACAAATATGGGGGCAAAAAGATTGTAGACAAAATGTCCATTTATTTTATTTTATATCGTTACAAAACAGCTGTTATTAGTGTAACAAATTAAACTTTGGTCTAGAATAATGTGTAGGTGTTTAAACAAAATGGAACACCATATGCGATATTTTAGCTTCGTCTATGTCTTCATCATAGGCCGTAGCTGGTGCCTGCTGCTAACGTTGCTACGTGCATGCTTCATGTTAATTGAAAAGGCCGGACATTTATCGCAGAGTATTTTTTTTAATACTTCTACATTAATTTGACGTAACATATTTTAAACCACAGTTGTTTTGAGTCCATACCAGATGAAAATTTCACTTTTAAAAAGACGTGCTAGATACATTTATACGACACAGCAGCAAAATAGGTGAACATGCTGCCATCTGTCAGCCAGTGAGCGCAACTCGCTTCGGAAACCATGCCCCCATGAAATTACATGTTTTTCATGTGTAAAGTGCAAATATGCAAACAAATTATCAGAGTTTTAAATTTTCCACAAGCTCTATAAATATTTCAACGTAACATATTTCCATGTGAAGTGATTCTGCTTGCTAATAATTTGGATTCTGCCTGCAATCGCCAAGCACTTTTGAGACCGGCTCGCCATTTTGATTTTTTTTTTTGTGCTGACTCCCCTCCCACTACAGCAACAAAGCAAAAATAAATGTTAATTATTTATTAAAACCTCACGTGACGTGTTGTTTGCGTAGGAGTCATTCTTGTGTCACGTAATGATTATGCTTATGTGATATTTTATCATCCAGTCGTACTCTGTGCCATAGTTAATTTATAAATAGCCTCTACATGTACAAACAACTGTAAACTACGAGATCTCGCCTTTTTGACGAGTAGACGCCAGTTTCAATTGTGAAATACTTTATTATTATGAATGAAAACGTGCTATCCGACAATTTTCCCGAATTCCTAATACTTCTAAGTTTCACACAATTCACTGTTTAAAACGTGTGTAAATAAATATAGTACCTGAACACTTGTAATATTAAAATAAATAAGTACCGCATAACTCGACTGCAGCCAGATAGCATACGCGTGGGCGCGACTGGCAACAGCTTTTCAATATTTGACTTTGAACTGGTGGCTCCACGGTTCAGCCGCAACCCGATTAAGCCACCCCGGTAAATCGGAAGTTGAATGTAGATATAATTAGCACAAAAACCTTCACAGATATGTTAAACAAACAAATCAACATTACAGAATGTATGTGAGGACCTTACCAAAAAAAGATAAAAGTATTTGGCTGGAAAACTTAAACATCAAAGTGACCCAAAAAATGTTTGGTTATGCATAAACTGATGAGGCAAGGCCATAGGAGTAAAAAAAAAAACAGATATTATTGGTAACATTTATTAAAAACATCATACTGTAGGTTAATAGCAATATATTTTGAAAATAACCATGTATAACTGTTTAGCTTTACTACCACCTCAGCCAGAGATTGTTAATGATTCAGAGAATTCTCATAACATAATTTTACAGCGTAGGTTATAGCTACCTCAAATGGTATGATAATATAGAGCATAAAATTAAACTATACTTTGAGCAACAGAGTATACTAAATTTCCTGGTTAAAGGATGGAAAACCATTCTCGTTCTTAAATTTATTTTAACATTAGCGTAGTCTCTATAGTATTGCCCTTATTGGAGAAGGAAGTTAAATTTGTGCAATTTCTCAAATAAAAGGGGGAAAAATTAAAAAAAAACATTAACCAATAACACTACTTATTGGCTCCTTCAAAAATATTTTAATGATAATGCACAAACACACATATTTCTAAAAAAAAAATTTTAAAATTTAAGAAACATTACAGTATTCTGAAAAGAAAATCAACTACCACAAATTTTTATGAATTTTCTTAATCCTACTCACAGAAAAAATAACTCCAGATGCCAAGTCAATATTGTTTCAATTTCTTCAATAATTTTTTTTACAAAGCACAGAATTTTATAAACAAAACAAAGACATTCTTATTTTGCTATCAAATAAATTACATGATACGTAATTTAATTACAAACTTGTGTTTTTGCGATTACCATTGACAATGCAAATTTCAAATCTCATTTTGACACTGTGTTCCAGAGTCCTGCAAAGAGGAAAACACTCAACTATTCATAATTGTTATTGACAACACATGTAATGTGTCAAATCAGGAGTAGCAACTTTGTTCATGGACAAATCAAAAACATGCAGGTAAAAACTCTGTACTTTAAACTGTGAAATTCTGTAAACTGTTTCGCATGCCACCTTTTCACCTATACTTTATTTACATTTCACCTTCCCATTACATTTGATTTCCAGGTACCCGATGGCTAACTGTATCCCCTAACCTTCCCCACCTACCAAGGTATTACATAATGCTGGATATATGAAACAAGCCTAGTATATTTTCCCTCCCTTCATTTTCCATGAAATTTCTCTCTAGACACTTGTGAACTCGGAGGACACTATGCCGTGTCAAAAAATCTCCATTTGTCAGTGATACCAGCGTAATGAGAAACTATAACTTTTAGATCTATCTGTGGCTCTGACTCCTGTCATTGATACCAAATTAATTTGAAACCATAACTTGGAGGCATATCTTGTACCTCTGACCTCAACTGACAGTTTTTTGTCTTATTAAGTTAGCACTTGTACAATTGGCTTAACATGGGCCAGGCGGTACAAAAATGCTTTTTACTGTGCACATGGCACACATGGCCATGATTCCTGTGACATCATGCCTATGATGTCACACAAATAGTGCTCTTATTCCACATTGTGCTCCACCCCAGATCCCTAAAACACATATAATCATGACAAAGCATGGAAGACACTATGATTAGTGAAACATTTCTAGTGTGGTGAATGTCATTGTGCATATACTCTTTCATTATGTAACCAGAGTGAGGTCGGCGGGCTGTCGCTGGCCGACGGCGATAAATACATCGCAGACGTTGCTTTCGTTGGTGTCAGACGACGACACAAAAGATCTTAAAAACTTATTTTGTAATAAAGAAAAAAAAAGTGGAAAATACAGTATATAACACGAGAAAATCACTTTTTACAGTTATTTGCCTCTTCAACGTAAGTAAACTTGAATTAGCTGAACCGTTTGTTGTTGAGAATGTATTCACAAAATGTTTACGTTTATAATACCTGTTTTATCGTTTGTGCTTATTAAGTTTTAAATGCCATTTTTCCCTGGGTATGGTCTACAAGTGCACTCTCCTCACCAATAATAACGTATTGTCTCTCAAATATACAGCAGTGGTCTGAAATGACCATCGCTGACAAAGTGTTGCTCGATAGTGAAACCATTGAATTTTGTTGTGTGTCGGTGTCCGACTTGTCTCGCAGCATGTGCCGCTGTACTATGAAACCGGTATTACGTACAACAGAAACATTCATAGATAAGCTGCATAACTTTTATTATACTTGATAGTTTCTCATGTTATTTTTTTGGTGTACAGAAATTTGAAGGTAAAAGCACAAAATGTGATAGAATTTTAATTTACAGTCTCGCAAGATACCCTGATTCTGCAATAAGTAGGAAGTCTGACCAGGTCTTCCTAACTTTTACGAAGATTAAGGGAAGCAGATTTTCCCAAAAACATTGAACATGTAGCATATGACCGAATCATACCTATGGAGGCCTCGCTCTATGTGCAACATGACTCGTGACATGATTCGTTATATGCTTTGAGACATGATACAAAATTTGTATTGTGACTTGCAATTTCAGTTCACTGTGCCTGTAATTATAAACGTTTCATACAATTCTCCAATAGGTAATTTTTTTAATACATATATTTTGTAGGGTGTAGAATTTGAATGCACGCCCTCCTTTTGGGAACGTATAAAGAATGGCTCTTTAGATAGCATTAATCGAGTGAACCCCTGCACAATACGTAACCAAGTGTGGGAATCCAACCTGTGTTCTACCTTTGAGTCTCGCTGTTTACACAATGACACCTTGGACATCTCGGACAACCCAACTGAATCACTACAATATGCCTAAAAATTGCTCAATATTATACATTCATTTTTGCTCGGTATCCTACAACCTGCATTGCTTCTAGGCATGTTTCTAGGTTCACGATTTGCTTCACGCAATTACTGTCAATGAGCTTCACATTATGTTTAGATAATTTTGACTCAATTCGCGTTGTGATCTGTGATAGAAAAATGTTACATGAAATGATTTGAGACATGATTTGCAATGCATGATGTGTTTCAAAATATGTTTCGTGATGTGTTTCGGATAGGTTGCAGCAAAATACTTTTTAGAATGACATGTTAAGAGACTCACAACTTTCTCTGCTATGTGAGTAGAGATATTTGATGTACTTTGTGATAAGATTCAAAACAAAATTTGCGATGATTACAAACTATGCTTATAAAATAAATCACTGCCTACTATTACACATTATTACAATGGGTGGCTTGAAAATGATGGACAGCTATGCTTATAAAAGGGCTTCTATTCTAAAAGATGCATAATCATGTTTGAGGCCATAATTATTATCAACAATCCAAAGAGTGCGAAAATGGCAGTCAACTATACTTGTCAAAAGGCTTTTGGTCTAACTTGGCTTGTTGTTTTCGTTGAGGTTGGAAGTATTACCTAGTGTTCGAATGTAGTGTGTCTATTTCAAGCTGATACGAAATGATTACCAACTATGCCTATAACAGACTTCAAGGATAGAGCATTATGTCAAAATGTTGCAATTATTGCTTATATTCTGAGTTTGATGGTGCTATTTCCAGTGGTTTAAAAACTAAGGGAAACTATTGTTACAAGACACCAGAGAGGCGTATCCAAGTTCGTGAGGGAAGGAGGACTTAATAAAAATAAAAGAACTAAATCTGATTGTTATTTATTCACACAATTATTATTTACAACATTAAATTTTCTAACTCCATTATTACTCTTTTTATTTCTCAGTGAGCACAATATTTTATGTCTATCTCAACTCTAATTAAAGTCCTTCTCAATGTCTCTGTTTGGTTATAGTCATGTCTTACACTCATACATCCAATTCAATAGTCCCGCCTGCCAATCGCACTCTTCACTGCATTGATGTTTGCAGTCGCAAATTTTACTCCCACTGGTCACTTCCGTTGCCACTTGTTGTTCTTCCGACTCGTCATCTATCACTTTAGGTCGCACAATCATCCAAACTCCCAACTCTCATAAACTCTTGGTTCAGAGGCCAGTCACGCTTTTATAGCATCAGCAGCCAAAATCTGGAACATTCCTCGCACCCTGAGTCACGCTACAAGAGGCAAGGATGATAAACCAGAAAATTCTTTGAGATAACCTCAGAAAATCTATCCGCTGAATGTCAGGAGCGCGCAAGCAGCCGAAGGTCAGGAGCGCACGAGCCGCCAAAGCCTCTTTGCGGTGCCATGCGGCTGCTGACCTGTATAAGCTAGTCTTTATCTTCGCCGCTGCCCGCTCTCAGGTTACTTGCGTCATCTTCACACATTCCTGCTTTCGCAAGTAATGCAAAGCAACGAGCGCAAAACACTATTGTTCCAAAAAGGCTTAGGGCATAATGAATTACACGACCCTGTTCAGGATCGCGAGTATTATCTGCTAAATTAATTTTTTGGCTCTATCTCCAACAGTTGCATACATGCAATCAGCTATACTTTTGAGAGTACTTAGGGCTTACCATGCCATATAATCTTGCTCAGGGTCGCAAGTATTACCTTAGATCAGAATTTAATGGTGCTGTTCTCAAATTCTTTAAAATGGTGAGCAACTAGGCATTTCAAATGGTTTTGGGTCCGATGTGGCATATTGTCTTAATGATGGTCAAGCACAGAATAAAGAAATAATTTATTAAATCGGAAGAATATTAAATATTTTTCATTTAGCATATTACATGCTTATAAAAGACAAGGGGCCAATTGGTCAACCAAATTTTATGAATTAACAGTTGTTTCTATAAAATTATTGTTATAATAAATTGTCACTGGTTATTACTTTTTTTTACTTTACTTTTTTCTTACAATTTTTTGGAATTAAGGTTACGAGACAAGGCAAATGTTGGGAAATACAACATGGACATCACTGTTTGCAACATGGTAGATTTTTATTTTGCCTGATTTTCTGAAATTTCCTAATTTTCTTGATTTTTATGTGTCTAAAATCATTGTAAGGTCAGTGTCAGAACATCCAACTTTACCTTTGCCATATACAATATGGCCAATGTAGTTACACTGGAAAAATCAGAGATTCTATATTTTGCATGCCTTGTGCATTTAAAACGAATATAACCTACAGTTGAACCAGTTTTACACAGTATAAACATTTTTCATAATTTTTACATTATTTTTCCCTATTTTAAAAAATTTTTCCTTCATTTTTTGGAATTTTTTGGGGTTCAAGGTTACTGGTGTCATGATATTAATGATATCCATCATTGTCATCACCATACACACAATGGTCCATGTAGGCACATTATCAAATATTAAAAGTTTTCAATTTTGCATGCACTATGCCCATAAAACATAGTGAATGTTTGTTTTGAGCATGGGGCATGCAAAATCGAAGACTTTTAATATTTGGCAATATGCCTACTTGAACCATTGTGTATAATGATGACAATGGTTCAACAAAATTTAGAAATTGAAAATTGATTTTTGACATAATTTGTTACTAGCTGTGACCATGGACGAATCCACGGTGGAGAGAGAGAGGCATTTCCCATAGCTTAGCTTAATCGCAAAAAATAATTACAAATATACATTGTACCAAATTATTTAAATTTCCTTTGTAAACAATTCTGGATGGAATTGGGAAATTAACAAAGTTTAAAGAGTTCAGAACTGTAAGTTTACTATTTAACATTCCTTTCCATGGTTGAGAGCCCACTAATAATTCTCAATTTTCTGTATTGCTAACTTTATTGGAAATTTGGATGTCACGAACACAACATCTCACATCATATTGATGGTTGGTATGTTTTTCTACTAGATGGGTGGAGAATTACTTTATCTCTCTCAATATTAACCTTGAAGTTATCTCAGTTTCCTCTTCACATGGAATGATTAAGCAATTGGATGACTAATCATTAACATTAACAATGAAGAAAAAATTTGACATTTAAGTTAAGGTGAATTTCTCAAACGTATTTGTATTGTACCTACAATGTATAATATACTTTATTGTACAGTAATATTAATCAAAAACAACATAAACTGTGTTATATTCATTGAACATGCTAGAGATTTTTCTTACCCTCTTTCATCAACATTTTGAAACAAGAGCTTTTGTTTGACCACCCATTCCCACCCTTCCTAAATGCCTTGTCCATATCTGTCCAGGACTGTGACAAGTGAATCAATGTTTATGTTGTTTTATGTTTTCTTGGTTCGTGCGGCTTGGGCAACCCCTACCTTGACCGAATATTGTTATTGTCACCACACGTTTTGTGACCACCCTCTGATACATGCGCTACCCCAATGGCACCCGAAGACAGAGATACAGCTCAGGTTTGGACTCCTGCGATTGGTGCTTCGCCTGTAATAAACAACAGACAACAGTTGTCAACCACCAGGTGTTATCAGCCAATTAAATAAAAGTAAGTTCGTTTCCCAAACTCGCGAGACGTAGAAGGAACAGGAAGGTAACTTTGGTCAAATAATTCTTTCATGTAATGGTGCGATTGTATGGTTGCTAGTGCAGTTCTACTAAAAATGCTCACCAATTTATAGACGTTCTTTTACGTAGTGTTAGACAATCTAGCAAAATATTACTTAATTTTAAATTAGAATAATACTAAATGATGAGGTTTATAAAAATACATGTAGACGAGACCGGTATCTGAAGTAACGTAAGACATTGCAACAGGCGCTGTGTTTGCCACATGGTTGATACGAAAAATAGTCAATAGATGTCACTGTCACTAGAAGTTCTTTTAAATGTGAAACTGAACACCAACTTTCCTATTTTCAGTGTATGTGGTTTCATTACTAGACACGAACGACTTTTGTCTTTCACATTCTGTTAAGGCTTAAACCAGACAAAAAACATAAGAATTTTTTTTTAAACAATGCAGAATGTAGTCGTTTGTAACATGGATCGTGGGGAAGTTTGTAACATTTTACAATCCTAACCGTTGTGTTTGGTGACTGGAATATGTTTGCTGACTTGAATTTTCCTCTGTATCAAATTCTTCATAATATTCTTGTACTGTTGAGCTGAAGCTTTCCAAATAGGCCTAATAATTAATGTTAGTTTTTTTTTTTATCTGAATTGATATTGACATTTTTTAGGCCAATTTTTAATTGGATACTTAAAGTAGCTGGCAGCATTTTTTCAGTACTAAAATACTTCATAATTATTCATGTAAAATGTTTTTTTTTTCTATAAACTGCAAAAAAGGACGCTTATCTTTTTCAAGTGATAAACTTTTGCAGAACAAATGGCACTCTTTGCTTTCACAAACTAAAACCACTAAAGAAATGTGCATCTCAAACTAGAGATTCCTGGTTAATACATAGAGGGAAAATGAGGGAGAGTGCTCGCCCACGGTACAAAGCTGCCATTTCACGTTCCAATGTTGGACTGCTTTTCTGCCTGTACGACTATCTTAAATACATGGATAAGATTTAGGATTAGAACACTGTTTAGGTAAACAAGAGCTTTGAAATTTTTTATACTTACTGTACCCAATTTTTAATGCAAATACATTAAATTCAAAATAGTTAAAGTAACTTATTCTTATAAAATGGCATGTCATTTAAAAATCAGGATATAAACAAACATGTTCATCACTGTTGACCATGTGACTTTGACAGTTATGTTGGTTTGGGGCAGGTCAATGTTGGGTATATGTGGAGGAGGCGATAAACAGTGTGTTAAAATATTAACCAGGAAAAAGCATCACAATATGCGATGTACCCAAAATAGTTTCCTCTGCTCTCTCTGAGGCAGCATCTTCCAAATAATACTAAGCGGATTTGAAGTTTCTAGAATCTGGCACTTCCATAGTATTATTTTTGACTAAATAGTATTTACTCCAGCATCAGTTATATACCAGAATTAATTTACAAATAACCACATTGAAAGAGAAGTTGTGAATCACACAAATAGGCCTGGCCCAAGATTAGGAATTCTTATGAACATTCCAGAAACAACCGCTCCTGAAAAGTGGCTGCCTTCCGCACAACGAGGAACCTCAGGATTAGGTACGGCAACATTTTCACCATAGAACCTCTGTACATTTCCAAAGACAGAATAATATAAGTTCAAGGTTTTATCATTGGTGTGGTTTAAAGAAGTAAAAGGTTATATCCTTATTAACACACACAAAAAGACAGAACTTGAAGGAAAAGCCAAGACAAAGAGGATGCGTAAAAGTTGTGAAAGTAACTCCATAAAAAAAACTACGAAGAGGCTAAAGAAATGAAAAGTGTATTAGTGCAACATCAACCTGAAACAATGAGAATTATTCTTACTTATTTTATAAGGATAATTTGGGAATAGCCGCCCTGGTGAACAATATTCAGTGTACAGGCTGCAGGTTGTGGGCCCATGTGGCAAGTACTGAAAATTTTTCGTCATTTTGTGTGATTTATGCCATTGACTCGAAGATGGTAGAATGGGCCATTTTTTAAGTTTGTGTTATTTTAGCATACTTTTGTTTTCTTAGTTTTTTCATCAACGTTAATTACCTACATGGAGAACTTGAATTGATTTTGATCAGTATTTCCAGTTTTGTGGTAATTGAGAACAGTTAATAAATATTTTAACTGTTTATATGTGTAAAATATGTTAATGTTACAATTGGGCCACACTCTGGGTTCAATAATAACAAAACATTCTCTGATAATTTTCTTTTTGTGAAATTTGTGTATAATTAAGTTGCAACCTCATAATTTTTGGTAAATTACCTAAATACCCCACATTTACATTTATGGCAAACAAATATAGGGTAGAAAAAAATTGCATTCCAAAATATGGTACTTCCAACCCCGTACTCCTCCAAGGTCTGAAAGACTTTGAGTCTCTCATATGTGAGAATCATTAATAACAAACCAGTTAAGATTTTATTTCCTGTTTGATAAATATATCCTATTAACATTACAAAATCTTAGAGAGATGACTTGTATTATATAATACCTTCACGAAAGATGATCTTTCTATACACTTTTTCTTCGCCCTCGTAATGTATACATCTGTGATGTTTGGTAGACAAAACATCCTGGTGAAACTATTCACATAAAAATTGTTTAGAAATGTTTTTGTTTATTTTTATTTTACTGCAGACACCACACAGAAAGGAATTTTATTGTTACAGTTAATACAATTGCACAAAAATTTTCCTACATTTTTTTTTTTAAGCAAATTAAATAACTTCCTGCATTATAACCTCAATTTTTATGTTAACTGGTTATCACCACAATTAATTTGATATTAGTTTAAAATGAGATTCACTTTCGGTATATTAGGCTGTAGGTGGTGTTTTACCACCACGTTGCATAACATTGAAGTTATCGCTAAAAGTAAAGAAAATTTCCTGTTGGCATATGCTAGCTAGAAAAAAATGTCATATTCTGCGACAATTTATTGTTGATTCCCTAAAGCGATGCTCTCTGTGCCGTTTTGTTTTGCGTGACATCCACCGCGAAAAAATAAATGAGAATGATCTTTTAAATCAATTAGTTCCCTTCACCGGGAACAATATTTTGTAGTAGAATAACACATTTTGCAAATTTGTTATACATGTAGTAGTGACTAGATTACAGCGTCAAGTTTACGTAGGCTGATGGCAATATTGGTTTGTACAGAATGCTTTAATCATTATAGAATACACGATGAATAAGTCCGTATCACCTGAGTAAAATTTAATTTTATCTGTTTCTTATAATTCAATATTTAATTGTGTGTGTATTAAGGAGTCATTATTATTATTGCATTTTTACGTATTGCTGGTCTGCATCGCATTCCCTTAACCAACACGAGTGAAGGAGTGTGTGGAGGAGAGAGTAGTAATATGAGACGCAGGCGGCATTTACAAAGGCCAACTTACAAAGGCCAACGGCCGCATGCCGCAGTGATAAGCCTTTTGCAACATGCACACTCCTGACCTCCAGACGTCGAACCTCAGCTCGATCGCCATCTGCGCGATCGACTGATTTACCATGAACCCTGCATTCGGTATTCCGTCTATCCACAACAATAATCTGCCCTAAGAAGGGCCGTGACTCTCAACCCAAAAGCAGTGTTAACAATGCACCCCCGCATAAGACTGCTGAGACAAGTGGCCGTGAATGACCCGGTTAAAACTGCACATTTGCCTAAAGTAGATTAACGTAGGAATTTTCAAGGTAAAACTCTATCTGTGTGTGCGACTGTAACTTTAGGAAGTGTGGTGGTCGGACTATAAAAAGGTCAGGGGTGGATACAAGAATACGAAATTTTACCTTTTGTGGCATCCAGTAAAAAAAAAGATTAGCTTACTGAGTAAATTAATGTCTGAAGTTAGTGACACAGTTTATTCATACAGCTTACTGGGTACCACGTTATATGATGGTGAAATAATATAAACCACACAGAGATTGAAGAAAGTAAAAATTGTATGAGGGCAAATACGAGACATGTAAGTGAACACTACAATGACATAATATGAATAACAGAATAATCTAGTTAGATATTTATATAACAAATTCATTGAAAAAAGTTTTAGGCATTTGTATGTTCAGTATTTTATAATAAAGAGGTAACAAAGACTTAGAAAAAATCTTTCCCCTTAATTATGCTGAAATTTATTGATCTGTTATAATCTACAGTTTGACAGTAATTTCAGATGTTAGTGGTTTTGTTTGGTAGTGCAGTGAATGTTCACTAAAATTTTCTGTACACAGTCACATGAGAAGTGGCAAAGTCACTCTGTTTCAACCACTTGGCGAGCGTTCTCTGTTGGTCACAGAATGGCAAAACAGTTTCCCATTATGTAAAATAATACATAATCTTCAAGACACTTGAAATTGAAAAAAACCAACATAAGCCCACGGCCAGCCTGTCAAATATATGAACCGTCTAATTGAAACTGAGGTTAAGTAGGTAGATCAAGACTGGAAAATTAGTTTCCAATTACTAAGCCAGTCGAAGTTATTTATGAAAATATAATTTTAATATATTACCATGATTGCACGTGTACAGATCACGGAGAAAATTGTGTAATTTTTTATACGTATGTCAGAATATTCCATAGCTAACATTAGTCTTACAGCAGTTATAAAATAACTTTTTGCTTATTATCCCAAACAGACAAGGACAATATTTTCAGCTCGTGCAGTACACACAAAAATATTTCTGAACCTACAGCCATAGGCCATCTAGTATTGTCTAAATGATCTTTTCGCAAAACCTCAAGGGCTCACCCGAACAACGCCAAATTTCGTTCATACTACAAAGTGATTTAAATGTGTGTCAGGTCGAACCGACACTAGCCCTAAAGTCACTAACCCTAAAATATTTTTAGGGCTACTGATGTGTACCCCATACTAAAACCTTTGTACACTTAAAATGGTTTGTTTGCACAGTAATTTCCTGTTTAATTTAAAAAATTCATTTTTAAAAAAACACAAGTATGTAACATGAAATGAGATAATTAAACATAAACTTGAAGAAATTATTTCAAGATTTACATACCTTTACAAAATCCTTGCAGCAAATTATGGCTCTCAGTTCAGTTCACAAGTTTCTTTAACATCACTAGCATATTGTAAGCACCACAGTAAAGATGTGCGACACAAACCAAATTCAAATAAAACCAAAACTTTCTCCTAATAAAAACATTACAAAAAAAAAATTCTCACTAAAATCATCTGTGTGTAGCAAAACACACGGAAACACTTGTCTTGACCAAGTAACACTAAAAAAAGGTAATTAGGCTTAAATCACATTACAAAGCCTGCGTATCTCTTCGTCAATGGCATCAGCCTCTCTGTTTCTCAGGCCGAGTCTTCATTTTTTTCTCTTAATTCTTTCACATGTTCACATAATTTTTTCTTTTCCAAACTTTGTAGCACTTTCTTCCCATCCTATTTCTTCTGATCTTAAAGAACCTCCGAGTATAACATCCTTGCATTTGTAACTTTTAAAATTATTTTCTTGATGATTTCAAAATGTTCCAGGCCACCTACTGATTTACACCATCATAAACTTGACATTTAGCAATAAGAGACCCTGGCAACAGGTTTTCAACAACAATTTCTTTATTCTCCATTTCAAATAACTTCAGTAAATTTTGACAGTTCTCGAAAAGAAGTGTGGTCATAATGTATCCCTCCACCACAGCTTTTCTGTGGATGAAGAAAACTATCTTTGTAAACAAAACTAATCCAATGGAAGAAATCGAAAGTCTGACAAATTCAGTACAGTACTTGGTTACCATAGCTGGTTGCAATTCCCACCTGTTCTATTTTTGTTATGACCGCGTAATATGGTTCTGTTTATTTTATTGGTCAGGTGGGGGAACTCGTATAGTTTATCATCTTTCGTGAGACATGACTTTTTTGCGGTTATTCTTGTGTGTGTGTGTGTGGCAATTTGAACTTACATTGTTTTGATGATGCAGTGGAAAATTTTGTTCGTAAATAAATAACATTCATATTACTATAACTCGAAAGTCGTAACTTCATCGTAAGAACTAAACACCATAAATGTGTTGTCGTTCGTATCAATGCGAGAAATACTGAACATTTTTTGTGAAATTGAACTAGCACATAAAAATTGTTTTTTTTTAATATATATAATGAAGTACACTAAAAGTCTGCACTTCTGCATCACCGGGACCATCACCGCAGATAATTACAAGTATGTCATTATCCAGACCAACTGGCATGCCCCAAGTGTCTACTCATGCAGTCACTGCTCCTTCTCAAGGGCAGACCTCTTTGACTACTGTCATCAATAACATCGGACAAGGATCACTGCTTCAACATACACCACACCCACTACCAGCAAACGCATCATGACTTCAGCATCTGTTTGTGTGACACCCAGTGTTAATCCTGCAAAATTACTGAAATCTGTTACCTCGGTTTCTGTTAACCTGACCGTTCGCAGCTTCCACTCCAGTAACTTTCTTCTAACCGTAAATTACTACAGAGACCACGTACATTTCAAAACCTCCAGCAAGAACATAACGAGATAAATACGTGACTGTTAATACAGACGTGCAAAATACACAATGTAAACATTTTCAGCAAATTTTCAATAAAATAGATTAGAGTAAAAAAAGACTTTTTCTTAAAAAGGCCAGAAACATTTCAAATATTGTAACAATAATTTTGAGAAACATTAATTACAAAACATGTAAACTTACTGTTGACTTCGTAATTCCTAAACACGTGGTGAGCCTTGAATGATTACTTCACTAAAATCACTTTTGTCATCCAATGATACAAAGTAATTTATTTGCAGACTTATTCAATTAACAAAATACTTGAGCTGTTTTTGAAACCAACAAATGTAAACGCCACAATGTAAATACTTTGTCGTTCGCGCTTCATGGTCAAGGAAAATGGTGGACCAAATAAAGCGGCAGACACGTGTCAATATTTAATTTCACTGAGGATACTGTTCTAAAACGGCACCAACAACAAACTACATTCAATGAAATACGCAAATACAAAAATAACTAACTACATATATAACATTCCAACACCACAAGCAAGGAATTCTCGCATAAAGATAAATTATGATGGAAGAGAGTTCAAGGGCAATGGCATTCACCAAGCGGATGGAGACTTTAACCAATGTTGGCATGCTCTACCATATATTTCTAAATGTTTTTAAAGCCCTTGCTCTATAACTCAAGAAATTGTACTTCATTCTAAGAGCATAATTTAAGCCATAAATGTTGTTATTATCATTAAATTTCTAAATTATAATTTTGAATCATGAGTACTATTTTTTTCCATAAATATCACAAAGATTGCCAACATAATAACACACATCCTTCAACAACCATCAACCGACACAGTACTTTGCAAATGGGGGTGTTTACTGTTTACATGCTGTGTAGCTTGGTCACAACGTCTGTCAAAATTTACTGAAGTTATTTAAAACTGAGAATATTTTTGGAAAAGCCCCTCTCAACATAAGCATTGCCATGGTTAATAATGAGAATTTTCGGAATAAAAGACATTACCAATGGTGAAGTNTTCTTATTTTCAGAAAAGCCCCTATAGTAAAATTTTACCAATTAAATTTTAGACATGACGTTTGCTGACAGTAACTTTGAATTCTTTTTCAATAGTATTACACTCATTCCCAGAGAGCCAATTGTTGTCTTCAAATATCTGAAGAGTTAATCCAAAATGCTTCATACAACTACCTTGATAGCTGGCCAGTAATGCAGGATCAAAAAACTTATACCCTTACAATGTTTGTACTTGATGGGTGATTTTACAAGTAGCTTCACACACAGTGGTGTTAACAATTCTGTACTCTCTTTCTAAAAATTTTCAATCTGAAGATCTAAAACATTAATCTTGCGCAGTTCTGATAGTACAGAATAACCTAATTTCATATATTTAAGCAAAACCTGGTTTTCCTTCTTCTTCAAATCAATTTTATCAACACTCAACACTTTCTGTAACATATCCCGCTTCACAAATATTGACGTTAATTCTGTCATAACATCTGATATATCTATGTACAGAAATAGTGCCGTTGGGGCATTACTTTGGAACTCTGTGAGGAAAGGTTCCATAATCCTGACTACATGAGCAAAAAATTGTAATTTTGCCTCCATAAGCTTATCACTTACACCTTCACATACAACTTCGTAACTGCCAGACATTACTACTTTCCTATCTCTCTTCATACACTCCACAAATGTTTTTATACTTGGCAAAATTTTTAAAACTCTCTCTGCCCCATCAGCATTATTGAACCACTTCACAGCACAGAATTTCTTAGGTAATGAAGACGAGCCAGAATAAGATTTGTCATCACTTCTACAAGAAGGGAAAACTTTAAAAAATGTCACTATATTTAAATCAGTAACTTGTACACCATTTTTGAAGGCACTGTTCATTACATGAAGGCCACAAGACCCCACTGAAAGCATCACAGTCTCACTGTCATAATTTTGTAACTGGAGATATGACTAAGTCATTAATGAATTTGAAATTCACGTTAGGTCTGTCCATGGAGATGTGGAGTAAGCATTTTAAATTTAGGCGTGAAAGCTGTCAGTAAATTGCTGGCTGTCGTGTGACCAAGAAAGGTTGAGCTAAAGTAACGAGTGCATACTTCATCATTGGTTTTCTTAAAAAATGGACAGCAATGTCCATTTGCTGTAACTGGGCACATTTGTTCAAACTTCCATCAAAATAAACCACAAAACATTTACTTTGGAGCAGCTCATTTACTAGACCATCCAAAAGGAAATACGGTGATAGTCCAAAAACAATGCTGTATGCTATTTTAGCGTGGCCTAACTGCATTTGCGAAGCAATTTGGCTGTCCCAGAACATTTTCGGGAAATGATCAACAGCGTTAGCACCAGCAGACATTGCCATATGGTTCACTACACTTGATACGCATCCACAATATTTCTGCTTTTGAGAAATCATCTTTCAACAAATACTTGTCGAGACCATGCCTCTGAGAAGAGGTTTCACTAACTGAGTTACCACACTTGTAGAGTTGGGGTTCCTGCACATATCACGTACTGTAGATACCACTTGAAAGGTGACTCAATCATCACGCATCACGTGGCACTTCCATCAGATGAAGAGGGCTGATCAGATGAAGATACCTAGATGAGAAACACATTCACCCAAATATGTAGCATGTAAAATTCACTGAACTACTAATGTGTATTTCATGAAATTTGTATAATTTCCTCAAATCGGAATTTTATTGTAATATTACGTGCAGTAAAGCTAAGATTAATTCACATAGGCCTAATGGATGAAATTAACAAAATTAAAATTTAAACAAGAAGAAAACTGCTGAAATTCTGTAAAATTATAAAAATAACCAAAATTATTTCGAAAATCATTTTTTAATATGAAATCTTTAATAAAATGAAATTATACCTGAATATTTACAAACTTACAATAACAATAATACTCTATGAATTTTCTTAACATGGAGACAGCACTTCTAGATAAACTATACCCTTAGCAAAATAAAACTAATCAAATTAACATAGCTAAAAAAAATTTTTTATGGCTTTTATAAATAAAATGACTATAATCCCTTTTTATTATATCACCTCTAAAATTACACATTATTAACATTTATTCCAAAATTGAAGTAGCCTGGCACATGTATGAAATACGATAACAGTATGAAATATGATTACAGTATACAAACTCTCTACCTTGGAATTTCTAGCAATTAACACTTAACCTCAGTGCTGGTGGTAGGCATAGCGAATAGGCTAATTGAATTACTGATTTCATTAGCAGATAATTTTCCTTTGTGTTTTTTGCTTCAATATGGCTTGTGAGTGCCCTTCGGCCCATATTGTTAAGATAAATTATTTTATAGCAAAAGTTACAGTAAGCGGAGTTCCTGTTACTAGAACTGGGATTGATGCCTTTAAACTGTGGCTCTTTGAGCCAGTCATCCTTAAATGCTGTTTTCTTTGACAATGTAAGTGCTGAAACAAAATAAAAAAAAGTATAAGTTAGGCCTACATAATAAAAATAAGCTGACATTTTAAAAGACATGCAAAATTGTAATATTAAACTTACAAAACCATGGGAATCTTCGTAAACCTATAAAAGTACTTTAAGCAAGAGCTGGATATTTAAGGAACCATGCCACCACTGCGCTACAAATGTTAAGAAGTAATTTGCTATAGCCTAACCAGCATAAAACTGTGTAGCTCCAAATATTTAATAAGCCTACATATGTATGAACATGGGGCAGGCATGAAAGATACAAAAAATGCCAATGGTAGTCTAAATACCACGATAATCAAGTATGTCAATCTTTGCAAAAAAATCAAAAAAAATAAAATGTAAGAAAAACATGACAAATATCCTAGACACCGTACATAATTTTATTTAAAAATAACTTTTTTTTTGCAGAATACCTTAAAATATATCACTAATCACTGTGTACTTGCATGTTCCACATGTAAAGTTTAGTTATTTTATAGTTGCAACCTACTCCCGGTGTTGCTTAACCTAACTGATTTTTATACTGTAAAAATACATCTAAATGTGGAAACATGATTTACAAGTTCAGGCAATCTGATAAATAGAAAATGTTTGTAGAGTACTATCTAATGGAGACCAGTATATCACAAAAACTATCCTCTTCAGAACATGGAACATAAAAAGGATGCAGTCAATAGGCCAGTATGCAGTAACGTAATTTCCTTTGCAGTTAACAAAACTAATCACAAAAGAGAGTATATATTGTGCACAAAATCAAGTTTATTTGAACAAAATGAGTTAAATTTAACATCTCAAGTATCAAATGTAAGGATTTATATGAAAGTATTATGAGATTGCTCACCTTTAACGCACACATTCTGAAGCATAAAATCAAGTCACCATGACCACGCGTAAATTCACTTAAGATATCAGTAGACTCCATCTTGATTCTCTTTGATTTCTTTGTTTATGGATTGTGTAGCATTTGCAGACTAAGGCACAAGTCACTGGCACAGCAGTTTTTCAACAACTGACCCTGGCAATGACCAACAACAGAGTAGTAAGGTAAAGGAGTGGGGAATCTAAAAGCACTGTATTGGTAAGTACAAGAGAGATGGAAATAGCCTGTTGGAGTTGGGGTGGCAGTGAAGTGAGCGGAGTAAAAAGAAACGGGCAAAGGAGAAAGGAATGGTCGGTGCTTTTAAGCTTTGTGATTTAATGTTGTAGACAACTGTGTTGAGACACTGCCGTTGTAAAAGTAACACACTTTTTCATCACGGGGAAAATTTCCGAAACTTCTTGCTTTTTCCTCAACTTAATAAACGTGCCATTTACAAACTCCTGTATCAGCTGATGCATGAACAAATAAAAATTAATTTTACGTTGGCTATTCTGACTGCACTGCAGACGCACATCAGACAAGCAGAAAACATGCGGATAAGAAAGAGTTCCTAGATGAATTAATACATTTTATTTTACAATATCACAAACCAGCTATTATGAGTGTTACAAACTAAACAGTGTACTAAAGTAGTAATGTATAGGTATTCAAAATGAAATGCACATTAAAACGGTCCATATTCAAATGAAATGCAACTTCAAACATTGGGAGTTATTTTTACATCATACCCCCACTCTCCACACCTTCCACACGTGCTTGATATTAATTACAAAAGCCTACAAAAATATTGCAGGGTATTGTTGAATTATTTTATCAAATAATATGACAAAATATATTCTAAACTCTTGTCGTTTTGAGCCAGTAATAGGAGAAAAGTGAACTTTTACAAAGACTGTATCAAGAGACAGACCAATGTGCTGCTATCTGTTGAGAAACACGCTCGGCTCAAAATACACCCTGCCACACCATCTGTTAGCCAGCTCCCAAAACACAACCAGCCAGAAAGAAGTAGCTTTCTTGTGTATAATAACAAATTTACAAACAGATACCCATAGTATTATTTGTCCGCGAGCTCTGTAAAATTTTTTAAGTAACATATGTATTTCCATGTACAGTGATTTTGATTACTAGTTATTTCTATTGCGCCGGTCATCTTTTTCGTTACACCTACGTCCATTACACGCCAAGTTCTCCTTCCACAAACCAATATTTTTGTTATATTCATGTTGTTACTCTAGTGTATTAATAAAACGAAGAAAGTGGGACATGCATGGGTAGTTTTGAAGCAATTCTTATGTTATTCAACACCATATATTTCTAACTTGAGCTGTTTAGTATCAGTAATAGCAGAATAACTGCGTTGAAAAATTTGTTGGTACGTTGTTTGTTTGCGAATGAAAAGGACGTTGTTAAGCAAGTTCCCCGAATAACTTTTATTTCCAGTCTTAACATTATTAGCTGTAACGTCCAAAGTGTCATAAGAACTACAATTACCATCTCACAAATGTTAACCCAAATCCGCTGTCTGTAATAAATAAAAAAAGAGTTAGTAAATATTTCATTTTTTGCAAGGTTATCTATTTTTACTTTTATAACCTACAAAAATTTTTTGACAGATGGCAGTCTATAAATACCTTAAAATTTGTTTAACATTGCAATGGAAAGTGGATTAGCTGACAGCATGTCAATAAAATAAATATACAGCCACCACTTGACGCACCAGCTGATGGCAAAAGGATACTTAAATTAAAAGTAAACATTGGTGCTACTTTCGTAAAACTGTCAAAATCTTGCCAATTTACATGAGACAGAGAGTATATCTTCTCCACATTGAAAACATCAAAGTAAAATGAGCCACTAAAATATTTATAACCGTGTACTTTTTTTGGTACTTTTGCCATTTACTAGAATTTCTGGTTTACCAGACTATATCTCCCCCCAAATAGTCCGGTAAACAGATGCTTTACTGTATCATCATTTAGCTGAAGTAATTCTATTTTCTTAAACAAAAGCAAGCAAAAATGCTATATAAATACAAATACTGATCATTTTAATAATAAGAAAGTTATTTCTGACACAAATGCAATTTACCATGAATATAATCCTAATGAACTGAGACAAAAGCAAACACAGAGGCCACAACAACACACTAAAAAGATAGAGAGAGTGGGTTAAACATGTCTACACAAAAAAGATAGAGAGAGTGGGTTAAACATGTCTACACAAAAAAGATAGAGAGAGTGGGTTAAACATGTCTACACAAAAAAGATAGAGAGAGTGGGTTAAACAAGTCTACACAAAAAAGATAGAGAGTGGGTTAAACATGTCTACACAAAAAAGATAGAGAGTGGGTTAAACATGTCTACACAAAAAAGATAGAGAGAGTGGGTTAAACATGTCTACACAAAAAAGATAGAGAGAGTGGGTTAAACATGTCTACACAAAAAAGATAGAGAGAGTGGGTTAAACAAGTCTACACAAAAAAGATAGAGAGTGGGTTAAACATGTCTACACAAAAAAGATAGAGAGTGGGTTAAACATGTCTACACAAAAAAGATAGAGAGAGTGGGTTAAACATGTCTACACAAAAAAGATAGAGAGAGTGGGTTAAACAAGTCTACACAAAAAAGATAGAGAGTGGGTTAAACATGTCTACACAAAAAAGATAGAGAGTGGGTTAAACATGTCTACACAAAAAAGATAGAGAGAGTGGGTTAAACATGTCTACACAAAAAAGATAGAGAGAGTGGGTTAAACATGTCTGCACAGATACATTTCCTAAACTTACCGCCTAAGCTCATCTCCTATATCAACAATGTCACAGTTATAAAAAGAGAGCATATGAAATGGGACATGATAGTAATCAACTTTCCACAAAACAAAAATTACCCCCACAAAAATATAAATAAAGCAAAATTTGCAATAAATGAATACACACTTAAGACATGTTAAGAAGAACTCTGATTACAAACTGAGCTATCCTTTAATTTAAAAAAAATAATAATAATTCTAGTAATTAAAGATTTTATTTAATGAAAACACAAACCTTGAAAATTGACGATATTTTAGTTCCTCGATAAACACTGGTGTGCAGGTTTGAACTGGCTTTTCATCTGCTGCATCTTCTAGAAAATTCCTTCTATGTTTGTTAGTTTTACCTATATCTAAAAATAGAAAGAAAAAAATCATATTAGACTCTTCAAAGGAAAAATAATACCCTGAACATAATTTTATATGAAATGCAGGAGTAAAATCAAGGTTTCTCCCAGAAAATTAAACTATAATGAATCTGTGTTTATAGGAATCAACATCATAATTTCACTTATTTAGAGACTCTTCAAACAAATAAAGACTGCAAACATAAATTGTAAACATATTCTCACTCTCTAAACAATGGCTGCAAACATAACTTGTAAACTTATTTTCAATTTCCAAACAATTACAATGTTACATTTGCAGTGTTGCCAATTTAGCGACACTGGTGGTAGAAGAAACAATCTTTTAATTATTGGGACTTTTCTAGTGATTAAATAGGGAGTTAGTGACTTTTTAAACTCCCACTAGCAGCAGAAATAAACATTTCTCTATTGGTAATATAGGAAACTGGAGAATTTTCCAGTGTACTGAGTGATTTTCCATAAATATGTATTGGAAACACAGTACCTCAGTATTTATATTGTGCCCTAATACTGACGTAAGCAATGCAAATTTCTCGAACTTTAAAAGAGAAAATCAATGAGAAATTGTACTTTTACCAATGTCTCATGTAGCTACAAGAAGCCCTTTCTTTTATGGCATTAATTCCAGACATGTAAAGAAATTCTAGTACAATTGCCGGATTATTCCGGGTGCTACAATTTCCATACAATTCCTGGCTTTCCCGTTTTTCCTGGTTGCTAGACACACTGAGCCAACCATACAAATCATCCATACCAGTTGGCTATATGAACCAACCATACCAACTGGCCATACGAACCGATTATATGATTCATCCATACCAAACACCCTTTCCACTCAACCAGACCAACAGCGCAACAAGACGGACTGGAGATACCAATGGGCAAGATTGACCATACGAACCAACGATACGATACCAGTCAAACATACGAACCAACCATAACAAAGAACCATACAATCCAACCATACCAGCCAGCCATATGATCCACCCATAACACCCAGCCATACGAAAGGACCATACAATCAATCAGTTCCATGGTTGACTGGTACGGTTGGTTCATATGGCCAGCTAGTATGAGCGGTGCACATGGATGTTTGATATGACTGTTTCAAGTAAACAGCTGGTATGGATGATTCGTGTGGACGGTATGTACAGATGGTTCATATGGTCCATTTGTACGGCTGGGTGGCATGGGTGGACATATGGCTGGTTGGCATGGTGTCTTGCTCATTAGTATCCCCAGTCTGTCTTGTTGGGTTGTTGGTCTGGTTGGGTGGAATGGGTGTTTTGTATAGATGATTCGTATGTTTGGTTTGAATGGCCGGCTGGTAATGGTTCGTTCATATGGTCGGCTGGTATGTTTGGTTCATATGGTGGGCTTGTATGGATGGTTACTATGGTCAGTCTGTATGGTTGGTCGGTCTGGTCAGACGGTTTGTCTGGTTGAATGGTATGGTCGATTGGCATGGATAACTGTAGCTTTGCAAAGAGTTTGCAAAGATTTGCAAAGAGTTTGTAAAGATTTGCAAAGAGTTTGTAAAGATTTGTACAGATTTTGCAAAGATTGGCACTGATTTTGCAAAGAGTTTGCAATGAACTATGAAGATTTTGCGAAGTTTTGTGATACTTTTATGATAAGAGGTTAGCAATAAGATTCATATTAGGAGACTTTTTTCTAGATTTGTAGTCATTGACTGTTGGTATAGGTGGATGGTATGGTTGGTTGGTCTTGTCCAATGTTCTAGCCATTTTTGCAGGAAATTGTCTTGGCAAGAGCCAGTCTTGGGTGGAGTCAGTCTCTTTGAGAACCGGCCGAGGTTCAGACAATGAGGGAGGAGGGTGTGGAGAGATTTGGGGTTGGTTGATGGCGAGGGTTGATGGTGAAGGAGACGAGCTTTGACGTGTTATTGAAGGGGCAAGGAGTGGTAGAGGATTGGTGGCATGTGTGGATGTTGATGGTGGTCGAGCTATGGTGAATAAATGGCGAGGGAAGTGAAGCGATGAAAGGTGTGATGGATGGCATGGGTGGGGGTTTGGTGGGGGAAGGTGTACGTACTTTGAGAGTTGGAAGATTGATGGTCTATATAGCCAATGAAATATAATGGATGGGGTTCAGTTGGCTGCTGCGCGTCGTACCAGGGAGTGGCTGTACTCTGCCATTTTTACAATTATCGAACCCTCAGCATCACACACATTAAACTTGGTTTTTCTCTTTGGCTATTTAGTTTTTACTCAATATAAATATTTATGTTTTTTTTTAGATTGTTTGCTATTTTTTTCTTGATTTTTGAGTTTAGGTTCATTGACCTCAAGGTAAGGTCACCAAAACCCAACATAAGTGTTGAAGTCGGTAACATAATATGTTTGTTGATTATTATAAGTTTCTTTCCATTTTTTCACATTTTTCGAGTTTAATGTTATTGGAGTTATCAAGATCACCAAAATAAAAAATGGGGGTCGGAGTCAGTGATTTAATATGTTCCTAAATGAAGAATCACAGAAACTGAAGGAAACATTTCTTAATTTTCATTCTTGGTGTGCACAAACTGCTAGAACAAAACAATTTTACAAAAAAAAATCATTTCTGAGAGTATTAATTTTGAGATTGAAATACTACTTTTCTGTTAACATCTGTGAATTCACAACTTTTTGACAAATGGTAAAAAAAAATTTTCTTAGATTCCTACTTTTACAAATGCAACTGGTTACAATATAAATGAATTTGTTCCATAATATGTTGAGTAGAGTTGTTAATCCAGAACTCTAGCCATAACCAATATATATTCCTATCATAATTTTCACAAACGCTTGAGTACACATAAACCAAGGCACACCAGTATACCAAACTGCCAATTACTGATAAACTGTATAATGTAATAAACTAACCTTTCTTTTTAATGCATTAAAATACGAGAAATTGCGTGCAAAAAACATACATGCACACGTGCACACATACACATAGAGATAGACACAGCCAGACACAGGCAGACACTCACAGACAGAGAGATAGACAGACAGATAGAGAGAGAGAAAGACAGACACAAAAAGAGAGACAAAAAGACACACACACACTTAAGTGGTAAACCAGCAGAAAAATTTTTACTTATATGATTGAGACGGAATGAACTAAATGTAGCATAAGGAGAGAAACCCAGTAGGCCAATTGCAGCATCTGATTGATTTGTTATGCGAAAATTCCCCCCCTGATGCAGCATTGGCTCAATCTCAAATCACAGAAAGTGAAGTTAAGCGGTTTGCTGCATGTCTGAAAGTGAAGACTATCATCATTGCATTATATTTTCCACCTTGGAATGTCACCATTTGACATAGTTATAATTGTAAAAACCTGTTTTTGCATCATTCATCTCTAAGTTTTTTGGTGTGAAAAATTCTTTAAAATCAGTTGGACACACACACAGGGTACCAGGATGGAAACACTGATGTAACTTTTATATGGTAATCAATTCCAAAACTGTAACTTTGTGATTTATAACACAATTGAAATAAATGTGGTTCCAATTGATCTGGTATACGACTTTAATGCAAGCCTGCCTTTGAGTTAGCGCCATACATGAACGAGGCATGAGTGGGGGCACGCGGCGACAGGCAGTCATTTTGGGCTGGGCAAAAGTTTCCGGGCAGTACATCTCACTACTCCAATGTGCTGGTAAAATGATTTTGGTGCCAAACAAAGCTCTTGTCTACATTTATTGACTTAAACCTTAAAAAGGTTGGTGACTAATAAAAAATAATTAATAACTTAAGTGAATTTAAAATTTCTGGTAACAGGCTATGCTCACCAAAAAGCCCAAAGGAAATACAAGCAACTTATCTCATCGGAAAAAGCATCTAATCATTCATTGATCAGTACTGCCAAAGTCATGGTAGGACACAAGAGACGGCTTTGGGAATGCGGCATGGGCAGCAAATGTGGATGTTTTCACATAAAACCCACAGCCATGTCCTTAACACAGTCAAGCCTGAATATTTTTGGTGGATTTG
>NQII01000167.1:471773-616455 GCA_002778355.1 Clitarchus hookeri
ACACACACACACACACACACACACACACACACACACACACACACACACACACACACACACACACACACACACACACACACACACACACACACACACACAGAGTTTGCATGCAGACCTGTCCGATAGGAATGTTGAAAGTAAAAGATTCATGGAAGCTGTAAATTTATTGTGGCCACCATAATGACTTGTGGGTCTGATGAATACTAAATATTTTTTTATGGAAGATAGAAAATAAAAGGTTAAAGTTTTATAACTTTAAAATAGTATAGCAAGTTCTGTAAATTTGGGTTGTAAACAAAGTACTGTGAATTGCATTAGGACATACTTATTTGTTTATAATATATATATTGTTACGTGCCCTCTGCTTTGTCCCACACGAGTAAGTGGAAGAGAAGGACTGAGTAATGATATGGTAGCGAGCAGTGAGTCACAAGGGATATTTGAATGACAGGCAAGCGATAATCCAAGATGCCTGTATCTTGTTACGAAAAAAGTGCTGCCGCAATAAATATTTTGCTGCTCGCATCACATGCTCTTGACCTTAAGCAGATTAAGATTCTGCATTTATATGAAGAATGTTCTGGTTTTGATAGTCCTTGCTTCTCTCAGCGTGACTTGGGACGCTAAGTTTTTTTTAAGATCTTGGCTGCTGATACTACAAAAGCGCATCAGCCTCTGAGCCGGGGAGTTGACGAGTGTCTGGAGTTCTGGCTAATGAGACCTTGAGCAATAGATGAGTGAGAAAAGCAAAGAGAAGTGACCAGCGGGAGTAAAATCTGTGACTGCAAGCACCGGTGCAGTGAAGAGTGCGACTGGCAGGCTGAACTATTGGACAGGATGCATGAGTGAAAGACATTTCAAATGATGGCAACAGACAGACTGAACATATATAATAATGAATGTGAGTTAATTGACTATAACCAGACACATTGAGAAAGATTTTAATTAGAGTTGGAGTTAAACATTAAATACCGTGCTCATTGGGAAATAAAAAAAATTATTATGGAGATAGGTAGATAGATAGATAAAAGCTGTAAATAATAGCNGTAGATAGATAAACTTGGCTACATCCCTCAGGCATCTTGTAACACTGGTGTCAGAACTGGGATGGAGGAATTTAAATGTAAATAAAGTNATAGATAAAAGCTGTAAATAATAGCTGTGTAAATAAATTAAAATCAAACTTAGTTCTTTCATTTTTATTAAGACCACCATCCCTCATGAACTTGGCTACATCCCTCAGGCATCTTGTAACACTGGTGTCAGAACTGGGATGGAGGAATTTAAATGTAAATAAAGTTAGCCTATAGACAAGTAATTACTGATATTGAAATAAATTAAATAATTGTAATAGTTGTCGGCCGAAAAAATTAAAACTGTTTTGTGAAAACATAGCAGTGAATGTTAACAAGAAATAAGTCTGCAGAACTGAAAGCACTGCAAGATTAGGTAGCCAAATGAGTGGAAGTGATAATAGCCTTGATAGCAAAATTAGAAGTGCAAACGAAGCTGTAAATGCCCAAATTAGAAGTGTGAAAGAAAATGAATATGAAACTGTAAATACCCAAATTGGTTCTGTAATAAATAGTGTAAACGAGAATGTAAATAGTCAGATAACTAATGTAAGTGAGTTACTAGATAAGAAAATAAACACTGTAAATGAAAATGTAGATAAGAAAATATAAGGCATTAGAGAGTTAGTGAACACAAAAATTGACAGTGTATGTGAAGGAATGGACTGTGAAAATGATATAGTGAATGCTCTAAAAAATAGGATGGACAGTGTCAGTGAAAGAATGAACAGTGTCGAGAATGAAGTGAAATAGGATATAAGTGCGATGAAGAAGGAATGGCAGGAATTTATGCAGCAGCGGAATTCTGTCATCACAACATCGCCAGCTGAGAAAAGTTGAAGCATGTCGCTTTATAGGATAGGCATAATGCTGTTACCACACCCTGTCATACTTGGCCAGGGCAGGCAGCTGACAACGAAACTTCCAGGGATTCACCCTCGGGAAAGAACCAAAGTTTGAATGAAACAGGAGAAGTCCTGAGGTGTATAGCTGCTCGGGGATGAAACTCCCGTCAGATAAGCCGCACGACGAAGGACACAGGGGAAGCCCCCTGACCAGATTTTATGCAGACCACAGCTTCTCCTTCCCTGCACCCTGGTCGGGGCACACAAGCCGCTGATGAGATATGAAATCAAGGAGAAGTCCCCATTTCTCTCCCGAGAAACTGCTGACAAATGTAACTTGAATATAGCGGGACACGAGTTAAATTCAGGAGCCACCCGAGGCAGTAGTCAGTCGAATCCCCGCCGCCGGGAGGCGCCGGACGTGAGTCAGTTAGAATTGTGCGCCGAGAGAGGTGAGTCAGTTAGCCAGCTGAGGCCGGGTGTTCGGACCCCGGCCGAACCAGTGACGTCAGTTCGGTTGTTCCGTGGCCGAGACGAGTTGTTCACAGTCAGTTGTGCAGCCAAGGTGGAAGTCAATTGATCGCCAACCTCGCAGAGAGACGCGAAGCAGTCGGGTGAGTCAATCACAATTGAGGCCGGGCTCGGACTCCGGCCGAGCCAGTGATGTTCAGAGAGTTCGACAGACAGGAGCGTCATGCTGAGATGCGAGAGTAGACAGTCGTGTGATGGGAACAGTGCCGAGAACTTATGAGTATATTCCCGGAATCAAGTGGCAGTCTCATACCGAGAGGCGCCACCCCCGAGAAGACGTAGTCGTGCACCGGATGGCGATGAGGCAAGCAGTCAGTCAGTCAGTCAGTCAGTCAATTGTGACGTCACCAGGGAGAGAACCCAGGAACAGCCGAGACTTTATGTGTAAATTTTTGGGACAAACCAAGTAGAAGCGCAGAGAACTTATGAGCTCATTCCCAAAAAAGTAGTGGCAGTTTCAGAGGCGGAGAAGTCGGGAGCGTGAGACAAGTCGTGGCAGACATCGACGTAGGAGAGGGGACGCGAGGTCTCCGACGAGGAACGCCAGCCGATATCGAAGAGACATCACAAGTCCCGGGAAACCAATCCCGGACTTCCGAGAAGGGAAGCCGAGCTGACCCAGCTACTTCAACCAAAGGTGAAGACGAGTGGTGAGCTTCAGCGAGGAGTGCCACATCGAGCGAGAGGGAGAGTCCAGCGGGACATGGTAGGGAGTCAGTCGAAGCCAAAGGAAGCAGCCAGCTGAGTACAGCACGCCAACAAGAGCCAGTCCGAGGGTCTGTAAAAGGGTCACCCCCACTCACAAGACTTCAACTGCCAATGAAGACAACTCACCAAAAGCCGCAGTCACAGATAAGTACAAACGTCTCCAGTCAAGCAGCTTCCCCCCCGACGCGTAGCATTCCGCCAATCCGTCCTTCAGGCCTACGACGTGTAGGGGGGGGGGCTCAGTCTCGTGTATGTGTGTAACTACCCATGTCATCTTTCAGTCAAATAAAAGACTTGTGTGTGAACTAACCGAGAATGAGAGTATTTGTTTACCCCTTACGCAACCACCACAGGTCCCCTTAGTCTGCACCAAAGTATAGTAACTCAGTACCCTACTAGCCATCACCCTGTATAACTCAGGTGGCAGTAGCGACAAAGTAAAGAAGCAGTACAAGTTGTTACCAACTCAGCAACCTCAGAGGATAGCAACCAGCTCTGCAGCATTGGTGTCGCACAGCCAGTAGCGGGAAAGGGGATTTTAATTAAGCCCGCCCCCTTACGATGGCCAGACGTCTTGGCGTAACTACCAAAACCAGTTTTAAATAGTCGTAACCCTGAATGGCTGGTAAGACGAAGAGTAGGCTTGCTACCTCGCAGCTGTACTGAGAGGCCCTGCACTGAGCATACTACAATCTCTGCTAGAGCTACATTGATCGGATTGCACCACACGGGTGTCTGCCTTGGAGCTAAGTTTTGGCAACCGATACTGCGACATGCCCACCATGCCCAACTGTGAAGCCACACCCAGCGACCGGGGGAGCCACTGCAGGAGCTATGGCAAGACATTGTGCGGCTGTCTCAACTATCTCTGGAAGGGCGCCCTGAGGAGACGCGCAACATCATTGCAGTCTACTTCTTCATCGATACCATTGCCAGCACAGAGGTACGGCAAGCAGTAGGTCTGGCTGCACTCCACAACATGCAGGACACCCTGGCCCGAGCACTCGAGGTGGAGTCAGCAAGACCGGAAACCGCACCCCGACTTTCAATAAGGGCAGTGACGCTGAATGAAGATGACGTAGACAGCATAATGAAGACACTGAAGGAATTGCAGTTCGCTTTGAGGGACATCGCTTTCAGGGCATGTGCTATACAGCTTCGCAGCCCCCACCCAAATGGCAGGAATGTTGGTCATGTGGACAGCTGGGACACCTGAGAGCCTGTTGCCCAGAGCAGCAGAAACAGAAGCAGCAGTGGGAAAAGAGGCAGCGAGGTGAAGAACAAATGGTTTCTATGAGCACATGCAAGCACTTATGTGAAGAAATTTGATAGTATAGTGCATATGCCAAACAACTGAGACACAGCAACAATAAGCTGATGCTGTAAGCTGCACACCTCATAAAGCAGTTGGAAAATGCACATGATAATTTGCGAGTGCTATCCAGACACCCTGCGCACACTGTGCTACATAGCAGTGAAATGAGCCTGTGGCATGGAGCGAGTGATGTGATGATCCCTCTCAGTAGTAACTCTAAGGATAACGATTCCATGTAAAAAGTGCCTCGGGGGACAAAGAACCAAGTTGCGTGAGCTTGAGAAGGGGAGTGAGACAGTCGACAGAAGCTACCAGTGCTTCAGGGTATGTCAACGAGGATCCAGCCAAAACCTGCGGCATCCACCACAAGTGCCAGCACTTTTCAGATTGTTAGACGTAGCCTAAAAGAAAATGCAAGGGGAAATTCTGTAGTTGCGTCATCTTTTCAAACCAGTAATGAAGGGGTTATTAGTCCTTGTGTAAGGCATAAATGACTATATAGACACAGGATGGAGACCCGTTATGACAGGAGAATGTCGGGCGAGGTATTTCAAGGACAACTGGTGTGGCTGTACAACCCACAAAAATGGAAAGGGTACTCGAATCTACAAAAATGTTGGGAAGGCCCCTACAGGATTTTGAATAAGATCAATGATGTGGTCTTTCGAATTTGTCATCAAGGCTCTCAGGCAAAGCCAAAGGTTGTCCCCCTCAACCAACTGGCACTCTACGAAAGTCCAGATGTTGCAGAGTCTGTCTGAAATGCACAGACTTGAAGAGGGGGCTGTGTTATGCGCCTGCTGCTTTGTCCCGTATGAGAGATAACGAGAATGACAAGAGTAGTGATATGGTAGTGGGCAGTGAGTAACATGAGATATTTAAATGACAGAGGAGCGATAATTCAAGATGCCCGTATCTTGTTACGAATGTCGCGCTGCCGCAATAAATCTTTTGTGGCTTGCACGCTCCTGACCTTCAGCAGATTGAGTTTCTGTGTTTATCTGCAGAATGTTCTGATTTTGATAGTAATTGCCTCTCTCAGCATGACTTGGGGTGCAGGGAATATTTACAATCTTGGCTACTGATACTATAAAAGCACGTTTGGCCTCCAAGCTTATGACTTGTGTTTATGAGTGTCTAGAGATTGGGCAATTGCGCAACCTTGAGCGATAGATAATGAGCAAAAAGAGCAACGAGTAGTGAGAGAAGTCACTAGTGGGAGTAAAATCTGTGACTGCGAACACTGGTGCAGTGAAGGTGTGACTGGCAGGCTGAACTATTGGACAGGGTACATAAGTGAAAGACATTTCAAATGATGGCAACAGAAACTGAACATATGTTAATGATGAATGTGAGTTAATTGACTACAACCAAACAGAGACATTGAGAAGGACTTTAATTATAGTTGAGATAGACATTAAATACTGAATAAAAAGTGTAATAAAGGAGATAGATACATTACCGCTGTAAATAATAGTTGTGTTAATTAATTAAAATCATATTCAGTTATTTTATTTTTATTAAGGCCTCCATCCCTCACAAACTCTGTGTCTTGTAACAATATATAATTTGACTAAGATATTACATATTCATTTACACTGTCCTCCTACTTATGAGTGCGTCGGTGAACCGGTTTTTGACTTACCTGTGCAACCCATTTTTAAAAAATTTATTATTTTGGAAATGGGCATGGGCACATCGCAATGTCTGGTCAACATGGCAGTCAATGTCCCAAATTGATAGTGTATGGTCACAATCTTTGTTTGTTGAACATTTATTTTATCATGTGACAGGTTGTTTTGAAGTTTGTGCAGAAAAGGTTTTAAAGTTTGTGTGCAACATTTCTGGGAAATAACATTCCACAGGCAAAGAATTTTCAGTGATTCAACCCTTACTGCAAACATCTATATTGCCCAATAGAAGTTCCTACGTTTTTCTCCGCCTTATCTGTAATTATGATGAGCATTTTGCAATGTGATATTAACAAATAGACGATACTTCATTCCAAAAGGAAAATGTAAAATGAAGTCAGAAATGTAAACAGTACATAAAAACTTACACAATAAATTTTCCCACATAGTTTACGCATATCATGTTTTGAACTCAAAAAATGGTAATAAATGTGTAAGATATGCTTGTAAATATAGTAAGAATAATTTCGGTGAAAAGTTGCAAGTTCACTTGAACATGTTTTTTTAATTGTAGTACCCCTTTTCCATGTGTACGGCAGGTCAGATTAACACAGTTTACTGGGAGTATAGTGTATAAAAACTTATACATACATTAATAGCATTATTCATTAATATGCATGAAGATTGAACCTTCCGGTTTGCAGAAACAAACGTCGTGTAGTGCTCAAATGTTTGTTAACACTACTAAAATTTCATCCTAAGGATGGTTCTGTAATCATTATTTGTCCATATTCTTTGCTGCTAAGTGCTGTTCCCTGAATGTGCAGATGAAAACTATAGACATTTTTGAGGACAATACACATAATAGACATGTCAAAATGAAAATTGTCAGCATGATATATAGTGGAAAAATTGGAGCTGTTTCTATGTACAATAGTGAATTATTTGTAAGCTTTTATCAATGTTGTAAATTAATTTAATTGTGGAAAATTAATTGAATCTCGAAGACTTGTTAAAGAGGACACTGAAATGTTGTATGTTTGGGAAGTTAAGTTCATGGACAAGCTGACTCCTGGGGAAACACAAAGTTTCGTCCCTTGACTTAGCGAGAGATCCAGAGAAGGTAGCAGTAGCGTGACTAATAAATAGCCTATTACACCCATCACCACACCCTCTCTTCCAAGAAACTGAACACAGCTTAGTCATTCAGGACATGTAGAGGATGAAGCATTTCCATCTGGTGAATGGATTTTGAACTAGATGCAAAGACTTGCCTGCAAACTAAATGCTGGCTCTTGACTTTAACTGCTAGGCTACAGGATACAATCAATTGCCGTCACCTCCAATACGACATCAGCCAGGACACCAACCCTAGCAGCCAGGGGAGGAGCTATGTTTCATCTTGTGAGCCTACCTGATAAGTGGCATAAATGAGGAGTGATTCCCTTTGTGTTTGGCTGCCTTACACTGACTGCTCTTCCACCTCTTTTACTTGGGTATATAAGGAAATTACAGCAGGGCTGCAAACCTATTGCTATTAATTCTGATATTGAATTATTCTCGTGCCTTTTTTCTTTTCCATATTGCATTCTGAAACTATCTTACAGCAGCCAACAAGATAAGCCACCTTGCTGGCTAACCATAATTCTTTAGAGGCCACTGTATCTAAGTAGCTTGTGCACCAGTCTCTCAGTGTGCTGCTCAATTAGTTTTACTTCCCACCGCTAAATAATTCTGATGATATTATAAAAATTGCCCTTTGTAGATATTGTGAAAATCATTATCTCTGGAAGTTAAAATATGTTTAATATTTTTTATGAAATAATAATACTGATTAATATTTTTATTCCAGGATGGATAACATTCAAAAGCTGCACTTGCAGCCTTATCAAAGAGAAATATTTACAAGGAGAAGGAAGAAACATTTAATGTAACAATGCCAACACTGTGTATGAAGTCGGAGGATTTCTTTGATATTCATTCCATTGAAACAAATATAAATACAATAATTTTAATATAACATATAAGATAATATACACACCATGTTTGATATGCGAGAATACGGTAACCATGAAATGTTTAAAGATGAATGGAATATCAAATAAAAAACAAGAACAAAAAAACTTTTAAAATTTTTTTAAAAGTAAAACTAATTTTTCACTGAACTACCTTGTTGGTGTTGGTGGTGTTGGTGGTGGTGGTGGTTTCTGTGCTTAGATAAATAACAGATAAATAGTTATGGGTTATGAGTTATAACAGGTTACCTATACAACTGCAATGGACCCAATTGCACCTCACTGTCTTGCTTCTATACCTGTATATTTTGCTAGCTTACTTCCATAAGGTTTAGTGCATTAATACATTCTGTTTCCTCCTAAGATGATGGAGGAAACCAAAGCCATCAATATCTCCAAAAGAACATTAATAATGTACAAGTCAGTCATGAAATCATGCAATAGAACATTAATAAGGTAAAATCCAGTAATGAATTTATGCAACAGTATATTGAGGTAAAACAACAGTACTATCCTTGAGCAAAATATTAACAAAACAATAAGTCAGGAAGAGCAAGATATCAAGCAGGAGGTGAATATACAATTTAGCAGGATAAGGTCAGAGGTGACAGAACAAATCCCCACAAGTTATTTTGGAGGTAACCAATAGGCTGTAGAGCGTGGAGGCTCAAGCAAACTAAACAATTGAAAATATTTTTTGAAAAATTAACAGTTAGCAATGAGGATTCATAGCAGCTGGTCAACACTATTACTATACAAGTAGAGTGACAGACTCAAATCAAGTTGCACAGACCAAGCTGGCAATTAAGGACATGGCTGAGAGTGAGAAACAGGAGAGAGCAGCCAAGATTGGGTCATTAATCCAGCATTTACAAAGTCAGCTGGACAGGGTTCAGTCGAACACCAGGCAGGAGTTCACCAGCCTGGCGGAACAACTCAAAAGGAACCAGGACAGGTAAGAGCAGGTGAAGGTGGAACTGAAATCCGCAAGACCCATATTATGTATATAAACTGAGGTGACAAAAGTCATGGGATAGCAATATGCTAAAATACAGATTGGCAGTAGTATTGCATACAAAATGTATAAATGGGCAGTGCATTGGTTGGTCTTTCATTTGTATTCAAGTGGTTCATGTGAAAAGATTTCTGATGTGATTATGGCTGCACGACGGGAATTAGCAGACTTTGAGCGCGGAATGGTAGTTGGAGCTAGACGCATGGGACATTCCACTTCGGAAATGGTTAGGAATTCAACATTCCGAGATCCACAGTATCAAGAGTGTGCCGAGAATACCTCATTTCAGGCATAACCTCCAACCATGGACAATGCAGTGGCCGACCGCCTGCACTTAATGACCGAGACCAACGACGTGTGTGCAGAATTGTCAGTGTTAACAGACAAGCAACACTGTGTGAAATAACCGCAGGAATCAATGTGGGACGTACGACGGATGTGTCCGTTAGGACAGTGCGGCGAAATTTGGCTTTACTGGGCTATGCCAGCAGAAGACCAACTCGAGTGCCTTTACTAACAGCATGACATCGCCTGCAGCGCCTCTCCTGGGCTCGTGACCATATCGGTTGGACCCTAGATGACTGGAAAACCGTGACTTGGTCAGATAAGTCCCGATTTCAGTTGGTAAGAGCTGATTGTAGAGTTCGAGTGTGGCGCAGACCCCACGAATCCATGGACCCAAGTTGTCAACAAGGAACTGTGCAAGCTGGTGGTGGCTCCATAATGGTGTGGGCTGTTTTTACATGGAATGGACTGGGTCCTCTGGTCCAACTGAACCGATCATTGACTGGAAAGGGTTATGTTCAGGTACTTGGAGACCACTTGCAGTCATTCATGAATTTCATGTACCCAAACAACGATGGAATTTTTATGGAAGATAATGCACCACTTTACCGGGCCACAACTGTTCACGATTGGTTTGAAGAAAATTCTGGATTATCCCATTAAACATTTATGGGACCTAATCGAGAAATCAATTCGTGCACAAATTCCTGCAATTATGGACGTCTATAGAGGCAGCATGGCTCAATATTTCTGCCGGGGACTTCCAATGACTTGTTGAGNGAGACAATTCCAGCGAATGATTTGGCCACCAAGATCGGCCAACATGAATCCCATCAAATATTTATGGGACATCGTCGAGAGGCCAGTTCGTGCACAGAATCCTGCACCGGCAACACTTTCACAATTATGGACGTCTATAGAGGCAACATGGCTCAATATTTATGCCGGGGACTTCCAACGACTTGTTGAGTCCATGCCACATCGAGTTGCTGCACTTCACCGGGCAAAAGGAGCTTCGACACAATATTAGGAGGTATCCCATGACTTTTGTCGCCTCAGTGTATAAAGAGGGTACCAAAACAGCCAATTGTAAAGACTTCCAAGGCCATGGAAAATCCAGACACCCCTATGCAGCACGCACAGTCAGGACCTCTGTGCAACTACAAGCACAACCTGCTCTACACAACAGCAATTTTACACCACCCTGCCCAACACCGGTCTCAGGATTTCCCAAAATACTACAGATGAACCCACGAGAACCCCATATCTTTCCTGTGGCACTTTGAGGACTATTGTGAATATTTCAGCATAAACGAAATCAACAAAATGAAATGCCTTGATACTGTATGTAAGTCAATCAAGTCAACCGCATGCTGTTGGTGGGAAGGGAACTTGCATAAATTGAGAGACTATTCATAGTTTAGCTAAGCATTTATAGCACAGTTTTTCGAGTATGCAAACTCAAATCAACTTTCATACTTAGCTCAAGGCCAAGAGATGTGATCCGAAGAAGGACCTTACCATTGAGGAACACACAAGTATGATGTATGACCAAATAAGAAGCCTGGAACCACCTATGTTGGACGACGAATTTATCAGTAAGATACTGGGCCAACTACCAATGAATTATCAACACCAGTGAGCCTTGAATGAATTCCACGATTAAATTACACATTTTGAAAACTCAAAAAAACAAATAAGAACACAAAACAGGGACAACACAGACCCCACCCAAACCACCAAAACAAAACCCCCTGTACCAGAATTGGCACGGCTAACAACAGCATTACCATAACCAAGGGGAAAGTAGAAACGCTAGAGTGAATTACTTGGGCGTCCGGAGAAGCAATGACATTGACGATGGGAGGAATTTCCGAGGGGATTACAGAGATAGTGGAAGACATAGCTAAGGATGACAGCCTTATTACATATTACAGAAGCCAAAAAGCAAAGAACTGTGATGGCCTAAGCACATAAAAAATTTACCTAAGTTAACCTTGCTTGGATTGCTGTTTCTACATGAGGGTTGTGGACAATGGCTTACCTTTGGTGCGATGGGGCCTGCTCAACTGACCATCTCACTGCTGTTGCCTGCATGAGTGTTGGACAGCAAATGGTGTGTGGCGTGCTAGTGTGCTGCTTCGAAGCTTCGCCTGCTGCCCCTTCCCTCCCCTGCACTCTCCATGATGTGACACCGATCAGCCATGACATCACCAGGGGGCGTTTCCGCTCTGTGAACGTCGGAAACGGAAATTGTTCGAGGAGACGAGAAAATTGTATAAAAGGCTTGTGATCTCCCCTGCTCGGGGAGACTGGCCAGGGACTTTATTATGGAAGAAATTGCTGTTCCAATGTTTTAAGGGGGGGGGGCAGGTAGGTTGCTTTGCATGACTATTAAAAGATATGAAATCTCCATTTTTAATTATTTTGTATAAAAAGGGAAAAAATACATATTAATTATTATATCTTTGTGGTGGATTTAAAGTCATGGGATTTTAGTAAAGAATTTTAATCTATTTTGTAATGCCATATTGGGAATTAATATTTTTGTATTTCAAGAAAGGGGGAAATATATCAGAATTTTGTAACTACTATTTTTTACTGTGCAAACCCAAAGTAAGCTTTATGATACCCTTTGATGAGACACTAATGGGGGGTTTTATATTCCTTGAAAAACGAACATCTTCCTGAGGAAACAGAGACAGAGTCCATTTCTAATGTGTTGGCTGAAACCGTCACACAACCACACCATGAAAGATGTGGAACAAGAAGCTGAGGAGAATGACCAGCAAGATAGAATGCAGCCAGTGGACAGCAGTCGGTCTGCTATTCCAACACAGCAGCAAATGTTACAGTGTCGAGAGCTTGCAATAAATAGAAAACAAGGTATTTATTATGGTACAAATCCACCCGTACACTATGCGCATAACACCATTTACAGCCCACAGCAAATCGGGAACTACCAAACCAGTGTGTTTTCCTTATGCCAGTGTTGTACCACATATGAGTCAAAGCCAGCAGAATATGCCAAACAATCAGATAAGAGGTGACCAAGAGGGTAACCACAGTTAAAATGTACCACCCCAGGATAAACTGAGGGAGTGCTAATTTTCCATTCACTAAGTGGCCACCATTTAACCTCCAACAGGCCACCAGTGGAAGCTCTAGTCCAGTTAAACTAGAGTGGGTCACATATCAACGTTCATAGCTGCTGACAGTAAGTAACCTACCAAGACTACCTGATGTGTAAGACAAGAATCTAGAGTACAGCACAGAAATTAAAGGGGAAATGTAAACCTTCCAAGCTGAATAAGTTACAAATTGGAATGCTTGTGCTTGTAAAATTGAACCTAGTTGGCCAGTTATGGGAAAATGTCATGAAGAAAATGTTTAATATTTATTGTGGGCCCTAGGAGGTATTTGAATGTGTACACGACAACTGTTATAATGTGTTGGACCACCTAAAAAAGAAATGCATTGGCAGATACAATTAAACCTCACTGAGATTATTTCACATGCCTGTTGACATAAAGACATGGAGCAGACAATGATGCCATGCAAAAGTTAATGTAACTGAAGTTATTAAAGGCAAGAATCCAAAAGGGCATGAATGCTATTAGTTTAGCATGCAAATATTATTCAAGGTCACCATGTGTTATCATGCATTATTGTCAGCGTTTACCATGTGCCTATGTGAAAATTTTGATTTTAAGGGCAGCTACTGATGTGTGTATATATTACTGCACAATAATACCATATTAATTGCCATGAGGCTAATGCAGAAGGAAAATGCCTGCAAATGACTTAAACACCCTGTATGTGATTGCATGAAGTTATTGCCATGCTATGTGTAGGTCTGATTTGCCCAGGAGTATGCTGCCATAAAGTTACAGAGCCCTAGTGTGGTTGAAGAGTTTCTGAACAGATCCAACAGGAACTAAAATTATCTATCAAGGATATAAGTTAATCCGGAGTTTTAAAAACATTTAATCTGGACGTTATGTATATCACAAGAGGGAAAATTGAGTACAAGGTAACTGAATATTAAGGGGACGATTATAGGAAAATATTTTATTACAAAAAAAGGCTATCAGAATATAATGTAATTAACAAAAGCGTGATTCTGGTAGACCATTATTTGAAGATTTAAAAATATTAACACTGACATGTTTTTATATATGAAATTTGTCCTATATGGCAGGTAACATACAGAACTNTTAAAAACATTTAATCTGGACGTTATGTATATCACAGAGGGAAAATTGAGTACAAGGTAACTGAATATTAAGGGGACGATTATAGGAAAATATTTTATTACAAAAAAAGGCTATCAGAATATAATGAAGATTTAAAAATATTAACACTGACATGTTTTTATATATGAAATTTGTCCTATATGGCAGGTAACATACAGAACTTTAAGATGAATACTGAAGTACATAGTCATAACATGAGGAATAAACATAATTTATATTTACCTTCAACCTCCTTCGCGTTTGTACATAAAGGTGCTCATTGATCCATGATAAAAATCTTTAATACACTTCCAACATCTTTAAAGAATATGTTGCTTGTTGGCAGTATTTTATGGAAACATAATATTAGAATTTTCCTCAGCACACATGCATTCCATAATATGGAAGAGTACTATAAATGTGTATGATATGTTGTGTGAAAATTTAATGTTAGATACACAAATAAATCTTTACTGGGTTGATAAAATTTTAATACATTATCAATAATGCATCATAATATACTAATTATTTTTTTGTTGACATGTTTTGAATTTTTGTCAATATGTATATATTGTATTTTATATGTTAACCTTATATAACTACTAGCGAACCGGCCTGGCTTCGCCTGGGTGCAATAGAGTTTTACAGTGATACACTAATAAATAAATTGGGAAAAGACAATTCATTTATGTGAAAACAGAATTGTAAAATTATACTATGTTGGCATAGGTTTTTAACTGATTACGGCAACCCTAAAGGAAGGAAATTACCAGATATCCAAGAAGTAGGGTATTGTTTTTGGAGTGTATCTCTGCAACTATCGCGTAGTTTCCACATTTCCGCTTTCCAGAGTCTATGTATGAAAATCAAAATGTGAGTTTCATCAAGTTGTAGCTTTATAAATAAGTGTACCTAGGTAATACTGTTTGCGCTTGGCTGAGGGATCTTAATCGTTCACCAAAGTTAAGCAACGTACCCAGCGGCACACATTTTGATGGGTGATCGTTTAGTGGCATTACATCTGAGCGCTTCCGGGCTTCAGAGGGAACGTTAAATATTCTGTCCCGGTTGTTATCAATTGATAGCAGTCGTTAAGCCATTTCAGAGGTCCTTGGGCGACCTGATAAACTCTGACACCAGAGGAAAAAATTATTTTAGTCACGTTCCCAGCCTTTGCGGAATTACGATTTGTTGTTATTCCACAGGAACCGTACAATTTTCCGGGATAAAAAGTATCCTATGTCCTATTCCAGGACCTAAAGTACCTACATACCAAATTTCATCCAAATCCGTTCAGCCCTTATGGAGCTGGTAACATAATAATAATAATAATAATAATAATAATAATAATGGCGTGTGGGGAGTGCACCCAGGGCAAGGCAACACCCTCCAAGTGACGGCCTTTCCAGCCGAGACCCGTAGGTAACCGTCATCCCCGGGCATAACTGAAATGAAACCCTAGAATGGAGCGGCGCTGGAATGCAAGGGCGGGGGAAACGGGAGTACCCCCAGAAAACCCGCCGGAAAGCGGCATCGTCCAGCATGATTCCCACATGCGAAAATCAGGGAGTGAACCTGCTGGGGATCGAACCCGGATCGCCGTGGTGGGAGGCGAGCGCCCTGGACACTACGCCACAGCTGCCCCTGGAGCTGGTAACTAACATACATACACATACACACACACACACACACAGACTTTCACATTTACAATATTAGTAGGATTTCTGTATGGAATGTGTTTAAATTTTTTAATTAATTTGAAAATCTCTATATTCCGAGTGTCTGTTGACATGTAAATGGGTTCTAGTATGAGTGCCAATGTAAATAAAATAAAAAATTAATATATCAATTAATTGACAAATAATAAGAAACAAAGCTATAAAGTTATAAATAATTATTGACTACCATGGAGAGAAACAGATTTTTCCCATTCACCTGATAATACAAGAAAAGTGCTTACCTTGGATTTATTTTATTGAGGGTCATCTGAATTTCCATGTTATGTATCTGTATTTTAAATATGTTATGAAATTTATGATATTTTACTGAAGAAGCATTGTAGACATCAGTGCTGAGCTGTATTTTTGTTGATTTGTTGATGTATGAGGTTGGCAGAAGTAAAGATCTTAGTGATCACCCAATACATAGGACCATATCATAATATACACATAATAAAGTCAAGAGTCATGAGAAGCCATCTCTGTAGAAGAAAACTGACTTTCTACCATTATTAATTTTAATTTCTGTATAGATACCAATTCGGAAGAGATTTCAGAGGTACCATTGGAAGGACACCTTGGTTTCTTTAGGCATCGTAATAATTGTCTTTACCATAATAATTTTCTGAAAACTATATCTGCCAGGACTAGGATCTCTCCCATGAGCAAATTCTGATGATTTTAATACAGTAATAAGTTTACAAAATGGTTCTACTACTATCATCATGTTAACTCATGTGTTTGTGGTATGTATGTTGTTGATAGTGTTAGGCGCTCACTGCTTTGCATCCAGCGCGAGCGAGTGGAAGTGCAGGACAGCAGTTATATGATAGCGGCAGCAGCAAGTCAAAGGATTGTTTTGAATGAACAGGCGAGCGATAGGCCGGTGGGCACGTATCTGTTACAGAAAGCGAGCAGACATGATTATTCTTTTTGCGGTGCGTGCTGCTGACTCTGGTTGTATTGATTTCTGCGTTTATCTGAAGAATGCTCTGGATTACTGACCGCGTTCTGTCAGCGTGACTCTGGGTGCGTTGAACATTCCAGACAGTCAGGGCAAACAATATAAAAGTGTGACAGGCCTTCGAGTCGAGAAGTTTTTGAATGGATGAGTGACTGAGTTTAAATAACAGATGAGCGGCAGAAGAAGTAACCAGCAGAAGGGGAATCTGCGACTGCGAGTATCTAACAGTGAAGAGTGTGGCTGGCAGGGTGGATTATTGGACTGGGTGCATGAGTGAAAGAGACTACAAATAATGGCAACAGACAGTCTGAAAATGTGTTTATGATGAGTATGAGTTAATTGACTATAACCAAACAGAGGCATTAAGAAGGACGTTAATTAGAGTACAAATATACATTAAATAATGAGCTCATAGAGAAATAAAGAGTAATAGTGAAGATAGATAGATAAATGTTGTAAATAATAGGTGTGTGAAAAAATTAAATTTAGTTATTATTTTTTTATTAAGACCTCCATCCCTCACAAACTCAGATATGCCCCACAGGCTTTCTTGTAACAATATCTTGCAGGCGTTATAAGGCACAATGGGGAAGACATGGTATACAGGTCCCCCCTGGTGAAGGGTCATCAGATCCAGTTGGAGGACTGTTGGTTGATCATATCAGAGCCTCCAGTAGATTACAAGCCACGGTTAGAGGGTCAAATGCAAGATTGCTATGGTTAAGATTTTGAGTCAAGATGATTTGCTCTTAAAAAGGTTCAAAACTTGTATTATATATATATTTCTTAGGACCATTTTTTTATTGCCCATAACTTAATTTAAAGGGTTTTTCGCGGCTTCTCGCATCAGGCACGCGCGGTCCAGTGCTGTGCGAGGGGGCTGACCCATCTTGAAACTCCTCTCTCCCCAGACGGTCTGCTCCAGGCAGCCGGGAGAACGGGAGAATAATTGACAATTGATCTGGCTGGCATCACAGCCCCTCCTTCCCCCTGCTGGAGAAACTGACGACTTAGGAGGATGCGCAAGAATATTCTGGGAACTAGGACCCTCGGTCAACGCAAAATTTAGAGAAATTTCCGGCAGATGGCCTACAACCCTATAAATATCGCAGCTGCTAAGGGTCGGGGTTTTTTGTGAAAGACAATTGGCTGAGTGCGGTAATTGAGTACACCTGGTGCAGCGAGGGACATCAGTGAAGAGGGCGGACATTGACGGGAGATGGCAAAGCGATGGTGGACAATGTGTTTGTGGTGTAAAAGGACAAGAGGGCGTGAAACACAATGGGTGAAGGCTACTGTGAATGAGGATGCTCCGAGAACTCTAGAACATTGCGGACTGGTGGGATTTGGACTGGACTGAACTGAGGTGGGACCAAATGAACATATGATACAGATTTTATTGTAAATATTGGAACTGTCAAATATAGACAAATAATTTATAAAATAATTAAATAGGTTTTGATACTGTTATTGGGACTGATTTTAATTATTTATTCCATTAATTTCTTTGAGATAATTTTTAATTGTATTGATTGAATTTATTAATTGTAAATAGCAAGTGATATCAATGTATTGTGAGATATTGAGACGAGCGTATTTGCTTTGTAATTATTGTAAATAAATTAGGAAATTATAATTAACTCTCTTATTTAATTAAGACCTCCATCCCCTAATGAACCTGGCTAAGCCCTCTGACTTTGAGAAATTGTAACAATACAAACCCTAAGTTTTAGTAAGGAGTAGCCAAACTAATATTTAGTTTTGTGCAAGATTTTTTTGGGTTGTTGCAAAATTTTCTTTTAATTCTATTAATTTATGCTTTTCTGAAAGGGTGTGATTAGACGAGCTTACCCTATCTTAATAACCTTACCTGCGCAATACTCTGATGATCTTATGGTCTTGTTTACCTCCTGATGAGATGTGGTTCTTATGCAAGGAGTTGAAAGATGCAAACATTCTCAGTTATGTTTTCAAACATAAGGAAATTATGTTGGAAAATTGATTGTGATTCAAAGCCAAGTGTGAGAGATACAGACATCCCTTGTTTTGGCGTTCTAGAATTTGCTATTGTGGCATCATGAAGGACTGTTTAATTGGCCTTGGACTTCAGAGCAGTAAGTGGCCCTGATACAATGGATTTTTTGTAAGGTATTATTGGCGATCAATCTTAGGATTCCAATTCTCATTTTTGGATGCCTTTAGAGCGCAGCACCATATCAAAGAAAATGGCAGGTAAAAAGAGTATTAACGAGATGACAATTATATTGAATGTTCCAGTAAAACATTAATGTTGTGTTTGTTTGGCCAAAAAAACAGGAATATTTCAGCCTGTAGTTGAACTGCATAAAATAATGAATTATTTTGGGAATTTTATATGTTCATTTGTACAATGTTTGGAAATTATTAGTATTGCGTTTCATGGAGTGCAACATTGTTTAGAAGAGTGAAAATGAAACATGAAACTTATAACGCTCTGCACTAAGTAGCTAACTCGTCTTCATCAAAGCTTATTAAAAACTACATGTTTCATTGGTCAATGCATATGCAGCTCCGTAATGATGAAGAATCACATATTTTCAGGAAATTGCAAAAAAAAATCTGAGAACTGCATTTTTTAGCTTACAGATTATGCTGAAGTATTATTACATATGTGTGCTTTTGTGTTAGTTTTTTTTTTTTTTCACTTTAATGAAGGAAGTTGATAATCACATTTTAGTAAGCTGGGGGTGAACTAATATTTTTGTCACTTTTACTTTTTTACCATAAAGATATTTTGAAGCTTTTTTTTTTTTTTTCATTTAAGTTAAATTTTAATTTGGAATTATTTTCTACCAGCAATTTCCATGTTTTTCATAATCCTTCCTTGCTGGGAATCAAACCCGGTTCGCCTAGGTGGGAGGCAAGTAGTCTAACCACTAAACCACCGCGGCCCTATAAAATGTAAGTGTTCATGAATATGGACATAAACTAATGCAGACATCAAAGCTTCTTATACAAATGGACCAAATTGTACATCTAAATGAAACTGCCTTAGAAAAGCTTTACATGAGCAGGAAGATAAATAAAAAACAGAACTCTGCTCTCAACAACTTGGCTTTCACATTTGTGGAACCCAAACTGCAGCTATTGTAGCTGGGACTGCTTACTATATGAAACACCAACATACTTCAAAATGCCCGGAAAGATTGTAATTGCTTGCTGATGTTTTCAAGTCATCTAATATTGCAACAAATTGTTTCGGAATAGTATGAATTAAGCTGGCCCATCGAACTGGAATGTAACAAAAATTGTCCAAAGTCAGTTAAAATTAAATTATTTTCCACTTGGTCTTCTGGATACCAGTCTTAACATTATTGTGTATGCTATTAAGATATCCCACATTCAAAAGTACAGGGCTGTTAATACCCCCACCAACAGACAAAAACTTCAAATTTTGAAACATGTAATCATTTTTTGAGGTGAAGTTCTTTTAATGCATTAACAAAACACTAACAAACTGGCTGTGATGAAATATCCTATAAATTGCTTATCCAAATGCCCTAGTTCAAAAATATCATGTCTGAGGAGTTCAAATGTCCTGTTCTTCTTGTACTACTTTGTTCAAAGTCTCACCAAAGCAGAGAAAAGAATGCTTCTTAGTGCTGTACAGAAAAACCAACTCTTCATAAAAATAGGGCAATACTATACAATATTTTCTATGTTAATATTGTTCTTTGAAAATGTATTTAAGTAGCTATTTTAATCTGGAAACATTATCCCGAAAACTTTTACACTCACAAACCTGCACATTCAGATTGGTGATGAACTTTATGAGAGCATCAAATGATTTTTAATTCAGTCACTTGCTCCATCAGAAAAACATTTGTATAACACAAAATTAATTTTTTTTTTTAATAACATACCTATTATGTGGAGTTGCTGACAATGTATTGTCAATTGTATTGGTACACTTCTCACCAAGTATCCAGAAATTTTTGGGGAAGATCTTTTTTGGATATATGAATATTCCAAATAAGTGAAGGAAAAATTTTTAGCAGGCAAATAAGATATAAATAGGAAACAGATTTACATACCCTGTGCACTACATTAAATTAATTTTTATTACATGTTCAGTTACATTAGTTACTAATAAAATATAGTCAGAAATGAGTTCTGTACAACCAAAACAACACATTCAATAATAACAGTTAAGTCCAGCGCTGCCCATCTACCCTTCACAACCTACCCTTCCATCTCTTTCTCTTACATGCTGCAGCTGCCCTTGAAAAGTAGGCCACTGCCTCTCAGACCAGCTGTAACTGAGTCGTACTTCACAGCACTGACTTCCTTGTTAAGTGCACTCAGTCCAGTGACATTCAAAGCCTTTGCAGTTTAAGTCAATTATACATAGGCCTTATAAATTTCTACTGACTCAGTGTCTGCAGAAAGTTTTACTCCATTCAGCTTGTAGGCTGAAATATCATGGTGTTGAAATTTGTACAGCACCCCTTGAGAATAGTCACACTTGTATGGCAGCTTAAGTTAATTGTGATAATAATTTAGCTTGTTCCATAAGTAATGAACTGGGAATGCTGACACCTATGCTGCGGAGCTGCCGAAACCACTACGTTAACACATTGTCAAGTTCTGCACTTTTACTCAGTCAAATAGTTTTCCAGTTTTCCATGGCTTTATTCGTCTCACTATCATCATAAAACTACCAAAGTTCATTTTTTCAGTTTTTTTTTTGTCATGCACTGTGGAACTGCCAATTCTGTAGCACAAACACGACTGGAATGACATAGCAGCATCCATTTGTTAAATTTAGACCTTTTCTTTAATAGACAAAACATAATCTTTTTACTTTTTATGATTGTTAACAGACACACATTTGTCCTTTTTGCCGACATAACGCAACACAAAAAAAATCACTTAATGCTTAAAATTACTACTAGTACATAACAAAAGTTGCAGAGAGATAGTTCTTTGGCAGGAATGTGACAGACTGTATTTTTTATCCCTCCCAAGCTACACCGCTTGGGTGGCACTTTTTTGGTTGAAGTTTAGGAGAGAGAGGAGGACATTTGCTGCACACGCATATCATAGAGTATTTTTTGTGAAGTTACAGGCCACGAGATGTGTTCCGGATAACTGAAGGCCAGATATGTGGTGGAGTAGTGTAGTACTTATAATTTTCTGAGTGTTGAGGCTCAAAGATGGACTTAAGTTATGAAACTTGGAAGTTTTAATTTCAGCATATAGTTAGAGAAAAGACTTCAAAACATCTGACTTGACAATATACTCTATACCGTCCTTAGGGTTGCCAGATGTACTGTTTTACCAAGAACATTTTAGGTTTTGTACATTTTGTTCCGCACACTGTTCTTGTCTCTAACAGTACGCTAAATGTTCTGTTTTATAAGATTAACTGTGCGACAAAAACTGATCCAACTACAAAATTTTATAACTACCACAGCATAATTTAAATAACTATGCATTCTTTTTAAAGCATACAATTTGCATAATAATAATTTTATTACACTCCATAGCTTTTGTTTGCAATCCCAAAAATATATTTTAAAAACTGTATGTATTTCAAAGCACAAAAGTTTGTCATGAACATCAAATGTAAAGTGAAACATAAGTTAACTAGGTGAAAGATGAGTTGCTTACATTTTTTAATTGTAATGAAACCTGTAGCAATTTTTATACCCACCAATTTGCAGACAAAATGTTTTTAGCAAGTCACATTCAAACAACAAGTATTTATAAATGTTTATGTAGCACTTTGACTCTATTCAACAGATATATTAGTTTCTAAGTCTGGGATATTAAATGTGTCCATTATGCATACATATGAACTACATTAATAAATTTAGGGCTGGTGAAAAATGCAATGTCTCCAATACATGTTCTGTTTTTACTTCCTGAATATCTGGCATCCATAACTGTCCTTTTTTTCTTCCCATATATGTAGCTCTTTATAACCATTTATCCATGATGCTGAGTACAAAATATTCTGTACAGAGTAAAATGAACAGAGTAAACATTTTGGATTCATCAGAACCTGCAGCAAAAGAGTTGTCCAGGCACCCATTTTCACTAAATTAAAATTTTTATGACACTTCACCTGGAAACTTGTAAGTAACCTGCAATCTAACAAAGCGGTAAATATGTTCAAAATTGAAAATATTCTCTCTCACCACGTTCAAACACAGTAGAACACCCCTCAACGGAATCATCGAGGGAAGGGCTATTCCGGTTGAGGGAAAATTACGGTTATGGAAAATGAGGGTGGGATAGTGTGAAAAGTAACACATTTTTAGTCTGAACCCGTGTATATGTGGCACATAATTTTAACTTAAGAAATTGATGAGTGTAAATTATTAGTTTTATCCTTAAAGTTACAAAACCATTAAAAAAAAACACTATGTACTGTTTATGAAATGTGAGTCATAAAACTCCCGGGGGGGGGGCTGCGTTAATGACCTTCATTCTACGCCTTCTAGCGGGGATTCTTATCTCTTCGTGCTTGTGTCTGGTAAGCGAGATCTGGATATCATGTTACTGTTTATGTTGACGTGCATCTGATAAAACTTCCCGATGTATGTATAGTCAATTCCGTTGACAGTCTTTCCCATACTGCATGGCACGACGGCACAACATACATTTACAAGAGCAGGACTGATGTATTATAGACCAAGTTCACCAAGTACTGTATTTCGGCGTGTATAGCCCGCACATTTTTACAAAAAAAAATGACAAAAAGTGGAGTGCTGGTTATTTATGAGATATTGGCATAAAATTTTTCCCACTAAACCATGTTCAGAAATTTGTCAACGAACAATACGCTCTAATGTTTTAACTTAGTTTCTAAGGAAGTCAAAAAATAATAAGAAATGAATAGCTCATTACATGTGTTTAAACGTGTATGGGTCGCAGCATACTTTAGCCTGCCAGTCCTCGACTGCTCTGCTTTGTATCACCTCTAGCCGCCATTCTGGTGGCACACTTCTTTTCTCTTTTTTCTTTCACCCTCTTGCTTGGCGTCCTTCCTTTCCACCACCACTCCCATCCCTCGGCTACAACAACAGCCATCCAGCACCAAGCAAGCTTTCTCGGACCCTTTCTTTTTTTTCTCCCTCCTTCCTCCTCTTTTTTGTTTCTCTCTATCTCTCTCTCTCTAGTTGAATGAGTCAGCCAGCAGTAGCTGTGTGTGTGTGTGTGTGTGACGCCGCACGCACACACGCACCATACCATTGCCTGCTCGGCAACAGCCGGCCGAGCTGGCAGGCTACGCGCGGCGCACATGTTCCGCAATTTAAACGCAGTGTTGAGGCATTTTGACATAAATACAAAAGTTTTATTTACGTGGAATACTGCGCTGTTGCTACTTTTCAGCAGGCAGAGGCGTGGCGGCGTGGCAATGATAACATTGAATGGCCAATTTATTAGTTTGACATTGACATAGTTTGCTGTTGCCGCACTAGCACGACGAGGCCTGGCAATATTTACGGGAATACAAAAATTCAGTGCGGCCTATACTTGAAATATTAATTATCCCTAATTTTTCATCAAAAACTTCTGGTGAGGTCTATACACACCAAAATATGGTACATGTACACTAACACGTTAGAGCACTAAATTCTGAAAGTCGCACCACTAAAACTAACGGCACGTGTCGCACATTGCCATTAGTTACTGTCACTGTGTCATTATGCAGCATAGCTGTAGCTGTGCCACTTGGGCCGGCTGTCTCTTCATCGTTCTAGTCTGGTGTGAGCAACGAAAGACTTCTTGCGAGCGCGGGAAAGTTATGACACAACTTTGCGACGTTTGAATTTTTTTTGGAAAATTAGTTTTGGATAAGGGGAGTTCCGTTCGAGGGAATTTCAGTTAAGGGGTGCTCTACTGTATGTAAATTCATAATTTTTTGATTTTCATTTTTATATGGTTCTATACAGATGTGATCAACAGTACAGTCATGTGTTTAGTCCTCATGGAGACCAGTCAATTATGTCGTAAATTAAATAATAAATTAAATTTTAGGAATGCTAGTGTTTAAAATTAACCTAATTTTAAAATGAAATGTGTTACTTTGTAAATATATTATAACATTACATTTGTAGTATAAGTACTAAACATGATTTGTTATATATCATTTAATACATTTATTATAATCATTAAACATTACTTTTTATTTCAAAGTAAGTTACTTACTTATTTACTAAACTTTATCTTCATGAAGGTATTAATATGGTGGTTGTTTAGGAATTTTTTGGCAATTCATTATAGTGCAAGTATCATTATATATCAGACAAAATTATGAAATATGTAATATTTTTTGTATACAAAATCAGGTTATGTAATCATTTTGTGAACCAAATTTCTGAATTTGAACACTGCCTCTGGTTCACATCTCAGTCATGAGTAAGAGCAAAAACAAAATAACTCACTATGGCAAAAAAAAAGTCAAAATACCACTTGCCTAAACTGAAATGAGTCTATAATGTTTCATTTCACTCCCAACTCAACTAAAATATATTTTTTTTAACATTTAATATTTCTTCCTGAGTAATTTCTAAAACATTTCTGCTCACTAAAATGGCATAACAAACCAGCAAAACTGGTGACATTACATAAATTAAATTATGGCATTGAGAAGTTGCCTTTGTTCATGATTTGGTGATATTAATATTTATTTAAGTTGCAAATTTTAACATACCAGTATTGGGTATCACCAACACACAATTGCAAATAATTAATAAAACTTTCTCAATGTGATCCTACACAAAACAATGACCCCATATTTGCTTTAAATGGAATATGAAAAATTTTCTAACTTGTCAAAAGCCAAAGAGTATTTTAGATAAAACAGTATGAATATACTTATCTTACACAAAGGAATAACATAAATTAAATATTTATTATAAGTAACATAAGCCAAACAAAATGTAATGAATGAAATTTAAAGAATACTGTTACAAGATGCCAGAGGGGCGTATGAGAGTTCATGAGGGATGGAGGTTTTAATAAAAATAAAAGAACTAAATTTAATTTTTTAGTTATTCACACAGCTATTATTTACAACATTAAACTACATTATACCAATAATACACTTATTTTCAGTGAGCACAATAATTAATGTCTATCTCAATTTAAATTAAAAACCTTATCACTGCCTTTATTTTGGATATAGTAATTTAATTCACACTCATTATTAACACATATTCAATCTGTCTATTGTCATCATTCTAAATGTCTGTCACTCACACACCCAGTTCAATAGACCCGCCCGCCTGCCTCACATTCAACTGTACTGATACTCACAGTCTGCAGACTTCACTCTCGCTGCCACTCATTACTTTGCTGGCTCGTTGCTTAGCTATCTTTGCACACCTGGTGCTTAAAGTCACACAATACTCCAAACTCTTAAACTGATGACTCAGGGGGTTCATTGCAGCTGAAGTAGTTTTTCTGGTCCAATCTAGAAGGTTCCCCACACCCTGAGTCTCAATGAAAGAGGCTAGGGCAATGACCAGAACATTATTTAAAAGATAACCCCTGAAATTTAATCCACTTAACAACGGAAGTGCATGAGACTCGATAGGCTTATCTGGCACATGCTGTGGCTAACCTTTGTAAATTTCCGCGCACTCCTCTGATTACCACTCTGCACTTGGCACACAGTTTCACTCTTTCAAGCAGAACGGAGCAAGGGAAGTGATGCAGACCCGCAACATATATCACTGCCCCCTCCTCAAGTCTGTCATCCCAAACAGACACTGTAACCACCAGACCTTCATAGAGCGCCAGTCGGTTGAAGTGGAAAACCTTCAACTTTGCCCGGGAGCCTTGACAACAAATCCAAAATACCACGTAATTGACCTTCAGAATCATGTAGGGGCATTCCCAACATTTCTGTAGCTTCGGGCAGTACCCTTTTCACCTCTGCGGGTTATACGGCCACCACTATTTGTCCTCCTTGAAATACCTCACCCGACATTCTCCTGTCATACTGTGTCTTCATCCTGTCATTAATTCTGAGGTTTTGTTGAGCAAAATCATGAATGCCAACTACTCTGTGACATACTTCGCTGGCATAATTGAGGGCAACTGCTTCCTCTACTGTCAGTCGGCCAAATAGAGGTCAAAAGGGAAGCGTAGCTCTCTTCCAAAGAGAATTCTGGATGGTGTTACCCTTGTAGACTCAACAAATGCAGATTGGTAAGCAAGGAGAAACAATCACACCTTTGAATTCAAGTCATTTGGTTGTTTGCCAAAAACATTGACAGGTACTACTCAAGAGTACTATTAAACCTCTCGACCATTCCATCCAACTGAGGGAGTAAGACTGTAGTCTGAGTCTTTTTCATCCCCAGAATCTCTGTTACATCCTAGAACACAGCAGCCTCAAAATATCTTCCCTGATCGAAATGGAGTTCTAGTTACACCCCAAACTCGAGAAGACATACTCTACAAGTGCATCAGCCACAGTATATGCTTCTTGGTTGGGAAGGGGGATGACTGCAGGCCACTTAAAAATTATCTTGGGCCACCAGTAGATACAAGTTGCCTCTCTTTATAGCATGCAAGGAGCCCAGAATATCTACTGTCTTCCTCTCAAATGGTGCTCCAACATTGTATTTCTAGAGGTGACCTCCTCCCCTGGTCCTTTTTCCCTTCCTTGTGGTGCAGGTATTGCACATTTGGCACAACTTCTTAATGTCCTCCTGACAATGAAGCCAGTAGCATCTCAGTCGAACTCTGTCAAGGATCTTTGTAACACAAAGTGACCACAGGCTACAGTGTTATGCAGTCCCATTAAGACTTCAGGAACCCTGCATTCTGGAAGGACCAACTGTAAGCATGTGTGTTTCCCATCATTACTTTCCTAATTCCTTTAAAGCACACCTTTCTTCAGTACAAGGGAATTCCATTGTGCCCAGTATGCTTTGACTGCTGTGCTCAGGCTGGATATCTCTTCCAATTTTGGCACAGCCAACTTATTTCACTCTAATAATGGATGTAAAAGTCATTTAGTTGAATGCACTTATCACTCCATGTTGGTGACCCATAACAAGATACAGAACCTTGAATTCTTGTCCTCTGTACCTTTAGTAATTCACAACTCTTTTCTTCCTGGTGTTCACAATGACGACAGAATGGTTCACATGGCCTCGTAGAAAGTGCATTTGCATTGCTGTAAAGGCGTCCAGATCTGGGTTGTATTCTTGAAGATGCTGTATCCACCAGGTTATATGACCTTCAGGGTTCTTGAAATATATAATGAAGCGTGGTTGGTTCTTAGAATAAAATGTCTACCATAAACATAGTGAAGGAAATGTAAAATTGCCTTCACCATTGCCAGAAGCTCCCTGCCTGTAACACAGTAATTTCTTTCTTTCCCATCCTGAATCTGAGATAACACAGCTCCAATACCTACAGCACTAACATCAGTATCCAAAATGAATGTTCCCTCACTTTTTGGAACTCCCAGGACTGGAAGGAGATATCAGAATTTCCTTTAACTTACTAAAAGCAACTTTGCACTTAATGGTCCAATGAAATGTCCTTTTTGCATTGGTCAGATCACATTATGGCTTGGCAATCATGGGAAACCCAAGTACATATTGTCGGTAGTAGGCATATAAGCCCAGAAAACTCCGCACTTCCATTTTATCAGTTGGTTACGGCCAATTTCTTATTGCTTTGGTCTTCTCAGCATCTGTTTCAATACTGTGTCCCAAGAAATTTATTTTCTTTTGGAAAAGGTAGCACTTCTTAGGAATAGTTTAAAGTTGGCTAGGGCCACTTTCTGGAACACAGTGTCTAAGCATGATAGGAGCTCTTCAAATGTTCTTCCTGTCACGTCATCTACAGAAAACCTGAGAGATAACTAAAGGAGGACTTTTTCCAGCAGATGTTTGAAGGTGGCAGGGGCATTATATAGCACAAAGGCATAACTTTGAACTGCTGAGTTCCTTTCCCTTGGATGCAAAATGCAGTCTTCTCTTGGTCCTTTGGAGCAACCTCTCACTGTCAGTGCCCACTCATGTCCAAAGTAGAAAAAAATTACGAACCTGTTAGGCCATTCAGTGTTTCGTCTATCCTTTGAAGTAGATAAGAGTCATAAAACCTAAGAGAGCCATCTTTCTTCTTAACAATTACAATGGGGGAATACTATGGTCAAACTGATAGTTCTATCACATCTAACTCCTTCATTTCTATCAGAATTCCCTCAACTGCCTCATGCAAAGCTAGCGGCAGTTGTCTTGGTGGCCACTTTATGGACCTGCATCTCCTGTATCAATGTGGTGACAGGTCACATTAGTCCTTCCAACATCATTTGGTCTAAATGAGAAGGCATCCCTATTTATCTGCAGTAATTCAGAGACAGCCTTCTCCTGATGCCAGTTGAGGTTTTCTCTTGTTCTTATTAGTAGTTCCCCAGTAAATCTGATAGAAGACATTCAATTTGTTTTACTTTAGAAGTTTCTGAAAAATTTGGAAGTATCTGTGTGACCTGCTTGCAAACCCCTATCACGACCTTCTTCTCAAGATGAACGACACTATCAGACAAATTAATCATTCTAACTGGCAAACTGCCAGAGTTTGAAGAGATCAAAGTTTTGTTATAATGACATTGCCTGGCAGGATGCATCCTTTCTCTGCTGGCTCAATTAGACCAAAATGTCTTAACAAATTTTCCTTTATATCTGCCTGTAATTACAATTTCACTAGAAACGGGTAGCACAGTAGGCTGACAACAAACAACTGGACAGCTCATTGGCAAGGACAAATCCTATCATGTTGACACCACCAACTCTGTACTGCCTAACCCGTAGCACACCAAGTCAAGTATTAATAGTGCACCTCAGCCTACGTAGTACATCAAACCCCAAAATATATTCATTCTCTATTTCTGCTATGTATATATTGTGCTTGAGGCTAATGTCACCAAGCTACGAGTTCACTTTTCTCTTACCTCTAACAGGTGTTGTCTTACTTCTTATCATATTCAAATAGCATATTCCATACTGTTGTCATGCTATCACTTGGGGAAAAGCCCGAGGATGTCTAGTCTCATGTTATGGTTGACCCAGTGTCTACGACCATCTGGCAAGGAACATCATTCAGGCGCCCCTCTACCAGTATTGCATACAAATCTTGTTTCACTGAACGTACAGGTAAGAACATTGGGGCCTTTCCTTCAGGAGTCACCAACCTTTGCCCCCCAAGATTGGTGTTTACAAGTTTTCCAAATGTGTTTTACCATCACCTACCTCTCATTGCCTGTTTTTCCACTGCTGCTGTTGTTTTGGGCAGAAGACTCTCAGGTGCCCTTGCTGTCGACATGACCAACACTCTGGCTGTTTGTGTGGGGTGCTGCAAAACTCTGTAGCATGGACTCTAGAAGCGATGTCCCTCATGGTCATCTGCAAACTCATTCAGTGTCTTCTTGATGCTGTCGATCATCTTTGCTCAGCGCCACTGCCAGCATGGGACTTCAGGGTGCCGAGACCTGTCTTGCAGATTCCACCGCCAGTGCTCGGGCCAGAGCATCCTGCATGGTGCAGGGTGTAGCCAAGCATACCGTCTGCTGTACCCGTGTGTTGGCAATGGCATAAATGAAGAAGCCGACTGCAATGATGTCTCACGTCTCCTCAGGGCACCTTTCCACAGATAGGTGGGACAACCACATAATATATTGCCATAGCTACTGCAGTAGCTCCCCTGGTCAGTTGGGAATGGTGTACATGTCACATGTCGAGGTTGCTGTATTGGTTACGACTTGCACTGCTTCCCCACTTTTCTCGGCTGCCGGTGTGGTAATAGTGAAACTCCGCTTCTATAGAAATTCCTCCAATTCCTTCTGTTCATTTCATTCTCGTCACTGTCCAACTTTTTGTTTACAGTGTCCACTATTTCATTTACAATGTCCATCCTTTCACTTGCATTGTCAATTTTCTTGTTTACAGAGTTAATTCTTGTATTAACTGACTTGCTAATGACTTCAATTTTCCTATCTACATGTTCATTTAGACTGGACTCACAAACATCCATCACACTCATCAGTCATGCGTCCATCCGGTGGTCATATGATCTTCAACCAATTGAAAGGCAACTTTTTTTATGATTATTCTTTGTAGTATTCTAAACAGTCTTGTAGTAAGTTTCTGTAAACCACCTCTTTTTTCACTGTCTATTAATGATTTTATGTCACTACACCGCTTAATGATAGACAGTACATTTCCTCGACTTCTAATAAAATTGCAAGTCCAGAATATGATTTGTGTTTCAGATATTGAGAGATAATAATGTGTCTTTCATCCACTGTTGTTTCCTTACCTTTGTGGCCCATTTTGCTGTTCCACAGTAATCATGTCTTCTCAGCTGGTGCATTCATGGTATGCCAAACGACTACACAGGTATTCCTTGCAGTGTGGGGTTGGATCAGCTGTTATTTTGTTTAAAACTATTATAGGGTATGAATACTTTTTTCCCCACTAAATGCTGTACGAATTGTAAAATATTTTTTTTAATAGAACATGTTAGGGGAATACTGGAAGTGGCGTATATAATGCTGCATCAAAGTCAGTCTCTTTCCTTTTTAGTCAATGCAATGTGTATTATTATTATTAACGAAATACTGTATAATATTAGGTATGTTTTTTAATTTAAGATTAAAATAAGAGCCATCTGTATTACAGCTGATATTACACTGATGGAAAATGGAAAATGAATACCCGGACGCAATGGGCTCACATGAATGAAGGTTGTATTGAACAAGAATACAGATTGTGCACTGTATATGATGATGATCACATGGTCATACACCTATGGACAGAGGGTACAGAGTGTCTTGAAAAACAATGTCAGTATCTTGTGTAGCTACCAAAGCAGTCCTGCATTCGTGCATGGAAATGATCATAAAGGTGTCGGATGTCATCTTGGCGAATAGTATTCCATGCTAATTCCACCTGCTGTTGCAATTGGTGGAAGTTTGTTGCCAGTATTGCAGACCGCACCAAATGCTGTCCCATCATGTCCCACACATGTTCAATGGGGGACAGGTCAGGCAATCGTGCTGGCCAGAGGAGTTGATGAACACCTTCGAGAGTGCGTTGGGTAATACAAGATGTGTGTGCACGGGCATTGTCCTGCTGGAAGAAGACATCTCCTTGGCGTTGTGGGAACTGCAACAAAATGGGCTGGATGATGTTATGGATGTAGCGTTCACTGTTCAGTGTTCCCTCAGCAAACACCAGAGGCATATATTCATTGTAGACTATCATCCCCCCCCCCCAAGACCATGATGCCATGAGTTGGTCCTTTATGTCGCTGCTGTATACACTCTGGTTGTTGCCACTCTCCTGGTTGACGCCACACTCGAAAACGATCGTCACTGATGCCAAGGCAGAACCTACTCTGATTAATAAACACAACTCTGCGCCATTCATCCCTCCAGTTGCATTGTTCACGGCACCATCCGAGGTAGGGTGCACAGTGATAAGGTGAGAGAGGAAACCTGGTGAGCGGCACCTTTGATCATAGCCCAGCGTCCAACAAATGGTTGGTCCTAGTTGACATCCTGAGGGCAACAGTGGCCTAATCTGTACGGCAGTCGCTGTGCGATCAGCAATGGCTGCTTGTCTGATGGGGCGGTCCAGGCGGGCATCCGTATGCCGCTGCCCTCCGGAACCAGGTTGACATACATGTGCACCATCGTTGGACCACCAATGGTGCATAGCAGACACTTCACCTCCTACGCATTGGGCAATTCGTCGGAAGGACCATCCAGCCTCCCTCAGGCCCACAATACGACCTTGTTCAAAGTCTGTTAATTGCACGAAGTGTGGTCATCTATGCCATTGTAGCATGTCTGTAATGCTTACTACACAAAGGCCAATGCTTGAAACAACAGACTACTCTTTCACCAAGTCACCTACAGTTGTATTAGGCTCAACTGTGCTATGCCTAGTACGTGGTTCCTACTCTGTCCACAGCACAGCACTGTTAATCATTGCATATACTGCCCTTGATCAGTGCTCCATGCACATATGATGTTTCTACATCACTACTTTAGTGGTGTTCATTTTTCATTTTCCACCCATGTATATGAATATTTATTTCCATAACTGTAGCCATCAGAATTCAGATAGTACAAAATTATTTTTAAAAAAAAACTTAAATTTGCATAATTAAATTAACTTTCTCCATATGTGCATGACCAAATCACTCACTCCAAGGACAATTTGTATACTAATTCTCAACCATTCAGGCTACAGAGCCAGGGTACCGAGAAGGAAACCCTATGTCAGTAAAAAGAACAAGAAATTGAGATTTTAATTTGTGTAGCAGTAAGTATCCAAGATAACAGATTTCTGGAATAAGGAATTATTCACAGATGAAAGTAAATTTAATATTTTTCAAAATGGTGGTAAGATTTTGGTTTGGAGGAGAGACTGAATAATGAACTAGAATTTAAAAATATTGAAGCCACAATAAATCATGAGGGTGACTAAGTTATTGTATGGGGATGTATGGCAGCCTCTAGTGTAAGGAAATGCATTTATTGAAGGTAAATAAAACAGATTTTTATATTTTCAAACAGAACTTGCAGACCAGTAGAGATAATTTGAATCTTGCCAGATATCATTACTTTCAACAAGACAGTTATCCGAAACGTATAGCAGAAACTGTCCATCTGTAGCTGTTGTACCACACACCGCACGCACTCAACACCCTAGAAGAGTGTCCAGAACTGAAACCCAATCAAGCACCTATTGAGTGAACTCGAAACAAATCAGAAAACATGAAAAATGCTGTTGAGATATCTTTGAAAGAATGTAAATTATGAGAATAGAAAAGTAGTACATCTGAGCACATATGTTAAAAATCCAGTTGGTTTTTTTTTTTTTAGTGGCAAAAATAAAGTGTACTTTTCTACATTGCAGTGTATGAACACTTTTTGCTATAACTGTATATGCTCAAGCAAGTACCATCTACAAGTTTAAGCCTATGAAGATCAGGACTAGGGACTCCAGAAAAATATTGATGCGATACCAGTATCTACATTTCTGTTTTGGTACCGATAACTTTTTACTCAATATTTCTCTTTCGATACTTTGTTGGTATCTATATCTCCCATCAGTATCAAAAGTATACCTTGTAATTTTAATTTTCATATGTCACCAACACTTGCACTCATGGGAAGAGGGTATTTACTATATTGTGTGAGATTATTCTCTTCCATTATATGTACAGAAGAGCAAGTTGTGCTAGTGCCAAGTCTAATTCTGGATGCTCTTTTCATCTGTAATTGTAGACAAAATATTTATTTTTCTAAAAGTGAGATTAATTTTCTATAGTTGTTCTGATATTAGATATCAGTGACAAGAATATTTCAATAATAATATAGGAAATTTAAAAATAAATCTTGATAAAGTATATTTACAATAAAGAAAGTAAAAAATTACAGTATGATCCATGTTCACATACAACTAGTGTGAGCCATCTTCACATACAACTCACCTGAGAAGGCACTAGTATTAAGAACCACTTGCATAGATGATTTTTATTTCAAGTTTAGGTGTTTTGTAACTTATGCCTGGTTCACATGTATGCTGATCATGCCAAACAGACAGAGCAGAAGACTAGAACAGCCAATCTGAAACGTTTCTCATTTTATGCACGAGCTACACTAAAAAGTTGAACTCACGCCAAAATTTTTGCTTGTGAAAAAGGCAAATTTTGCATATACTACCCAGAAGTCAATTTTTTCACATATTTTATATAACTAGTTTCTTGGATTATCAACATGTATTGATGTACCTGTGTATAATAGTTAAGTATATGAATATATAATGAAGTACCTGATCATAAACATTAATTTTATTCAACACTTGTGTTTAATAAATGTAGTTTGGAAATTAACCAATAGTAGCACTTAAATGTAATGTATTTTGGAAGTATACAACAAAATCATTTAGTAAAACTTCTTACTACAATGGAATTAGTAAAATAGAGTAGGGAAGAGACAGCATGTAGTTTGTTGTCCATTAATTATTAACAAATCTTGATATAAAATATAATGAATGAAACAGCATGGTCGTAAGCAGCCCTGCAATCAAGCAGCAAAAAGGTAATGCAGAAAAATCTGCTGACCACCATAGGTTATGTCCGCTGTCTGTTCGGCATGTGAATCAATAATGTGTTTATAGCATATGTTAATTTTGACCCATAGAAGTATTTGTTTTGTAAACTATTAGTTTGTTACTCATATAATACTTATACCTTCAGGTTTCAATATTTTTCATTGATACCTTCATGGTATCAATATTTTTGTACAGATATCAGTTATGAGTAAGGTATCAATATTTTTCTTTTGATAAGAATCCCTAATCAGGACTTCTGCATGTGAATCACAATGTTCACATTTGCTGGCAGCTTTATTACACATAGTGTAGTGAAGATATACTACCTTCATTAGCATTGTCTAAGCATTGCTCTGCTCCATATCACCACACACCCGGTTAAGAGATTTGGACAACCAGTGTAGTGACACATGTAACACATGCCCACAATAAATGCAATTGCAATAAGCATTGCCAAGCTGAATGTGTTTCACTGCTTTATTTAAAAATGAATGTAGCATTTCTCCAAATTTAGGGAATTGTTGAAATTTTTATTAATTTTTTAATGTTAATAAATAACCCATCATTCAAAAAATATGCTTATTCATTATAAATTTAGCATAAAATAAGAATGGAAACCCTTGTTATTTTAATAAAATAATTTGGTGAAAGTTGCAAGTTGTCATTACAGGTTCGCTTATGCATCCTCACTAATGGGTATCCTATTCTTAAGATAGTACTACAGTAGCTGCTGTGCCCTGTTCATCCTTTCCTTGCTAGCTAGGCCAGTCTGGTAGGGAGACTGACCGACACCTTATTCCTAGGACAAGGTACTACCTCAAACAGTGTGTCTCTGCACGCTTTCTTTTTTTTCAACACCTCATTAGCCAGATCAATTTGTACAAGGCTCCGACTGTTGGATAACTGAATCGTAACCCAAACTTACACAGTGTGCACCCCCACTCTGTAGCTGGTGACAACATAACTTGTATCCAATAGCTACAGTTGTTGCTTTTGCTGTGGGTTCAACACTAATGCTCTCGCCAATAGGGCTCAAGCTGGTGGAAGTAGTTAGTTTTGGGGATAGTCTCATAGGATTCCTCTAAAGAGTTCTCTCAGTGTACGCTTGGGTAAAAGACACAGGAGGTTCTTCTATCTCCTTTGCTACCCAAATTTGTTGAGAAAAGGGTAGCATGCTATTGCTAACCTCCTTGAGTTTGGTGGTTACTGCAGCAATTAATCAGTGGTGCTGGTGTGGCCTATAAGTACAATATCTACCCCACACAGAAGTGTTGATAGGAACCACTGTACCACAATTCTGCATGTTGGCCACTGAGTAGAAAACTTTAGCTACCCTGGTTCCACTCATGGGTGGTTCATGCCCTATTCCCTATCACCCCTCACCATCCATAGGACCAAGGCTCTTCCAGTCAGTAAGGCTTGCTCGATTGGGATGAGTCACAAATGTGTTGGCTACTCCTACAGTGTCCAGCAATGTTGGTGCATTACAAGAATGGTTCCATTACCTTGATACTATTACAATTTCACAAAGTCTGTAGGTATATCCAGTTTCCTTAGGGATAAAGGTCTTAATTAAATAAAAAGAGTTAATAATTTCTCAATTTATTTACAAACAATAAAAAAACTCTAGATTTAGTATCTTGACAATAAATGGTTATCAATTGCTATTTACAACTAACATTTACATAATCATCCATCACCTCACAAAAATGTACCTAATCAAATACTTAAAACCTGTCTTGGAACAGTTTACTAACATCTACTGAACTACTATTAAAATTATACATTTTATATTTGACAATTCCAATATTTACAATAAAGTCTGTATCATCCATCCATTCAGTCCCATCTTGTTTTTGTACAGATATCACTTTGCTGTTCGGAATGTTCTGGAGGGCTTTGAACATTCCCTTACACATTCACACATTGAATACTTTTCCCTCCACAGTACTAGCTCACACTCGTTCATCCCCATCGCACACACACTTGTCTGCCGCAGTCTCTCACACCATCAGTTCACTCTTTGCTGCACTTTGCCAGATGGCTACCACAGACTGCCAACCCTCCAGCTGCAGTGATATTTATAGTGGCAGGCACCTTGATCCAGAATCTTCTTCACACATCAGGCTGAGCGAAGGTAGGAAATTACCAGAAAGTTCATGCAATAGCCCACCACAACAGACTCCTCCAGAAGGGTGATGAGGGGAGGACAGTTATGACTGTTCAGGCCAGCTGTCAATCGCTCCTCACCCACCCAACGACAGAGTGGAGGCCGGGTCCGCATGAGTCCCCCCCCCTCCCCGCAATCAAGACTGGCCGCATGTGCATGGCAGATGGGTCTGCGTATAATAATACTATGACACAAAATTGAAAGAAAAACTACAACTTTGCGTGCAAAGAGTTCATTAGACAGTTAATTCAGACCATTTAGACAAAGCTTCAAAGAGTGTTGAGCTACTGTGAACACAGTTACGAATTATAAAATAGATTATATATATGGTAATAAATGTTAAAATACTGACCAAATATGCTAAGAGTTTCACTTACATTCAGTTTCTCCATGTATTGTCTCACATAAGAAGCAATGAAAAGCAGTTATTTCTGTTAGATGACTCTGAAGCAAACCTGCACAGCTGAAACACAAAAATTTATAGATAAGGGAAAACATGTTTTCTTAATTAACAAAAGTGATTTATTTGCCATTATATATAAAGTATACACATACTATTTAAATATTATTGTAAACAATGAAGCGCACATATTTTCAATTACAATAAACTGGATAATTTCAGTAATTTTAAAAGGAAATAATTCTAGTACAGAGAAAATATAACAAAAAAATTGGTTTAAAATTATTTTATTTGACAGTATAGGTTGTTTAGAAAACAATATGCTGGCAAAGTCACAATTATAAAAAAAAATTCAACAGTTTCAAAATGGAGTATAAACACTTTACAAATAGGTACAATTTTTTTTTGCCTTAATTTTATTCCACCCCTTTCCCCTTATTTGGAAAAAAAATTCAATAAATTGAAGATTGTCTGGGACAAATTTACAGAAACATTGCTCTAACAATTCAGTTCACTTATAAATAAATTTTTGTTAAATTGCCCAAAACTCAAGTCTATACTCGCATATTTTCAAAACATTACACTTGAGTTGATCAATAATTAGCAAACTGGCCAGGCTTTGCCCGGTAACAACTTAGTTTTTACAGTGATACTTTGAAATACAAAAATGGTTACTGTGGATCATCCTTAAAAGATAAACATATGCTATTGCGGACCTTTCTGTAGACCTTTTTGAGAGTTACAATTCTGTAGTACATTAATTTGATGCATCTCTTATGGTTTTGTCAGCCAAGCCATGTAAGCGCCCTAAAAGCATTTTTTTAAGACTCAATTACAAATGGTTTGACATTTCTCTACTATCCTTAGATTGAATATAAATGTTTTATACACCAAAACCTTCCTTAAGAAATTCTCTAAATGATGTTGAAAACAGCATCAAAATTCATCAAGTAGTTTAGAAGTACTAAGCGAATACACAGACTTTGTTTTATACTATTTAGAGACATGGCTTACAAATACAAACATTTTTCATTAACATTATTTCCATGATTTAACTTATCAGAAGCTATTTAAAAGTTAGCAGACTCCTCAGTGGTGAAAACTTTATTTTTTATCACCCCAACCCCTCAAATTTTATTTTAATCACACCCCACAGTGTTCAAGATCAGCCTGATTTACAAAACATACCCACAATTATGGTTGCCATTTTCACTCAGTTACTCACTATTAGTTCATATTGCTTAATCTACCAAAATAAGTTTTATGCTAAGGCACCAAAAGAATTTTCACTAAGTTAAATTTCTGTTAGTCTAGTAGTAATTTTACTTACCTTGTAACCGTGGATAATTAGTTCAACATAAAACATACTCACTGATTTATAATTCAAAATGACAGTTCAAAGTATTAGTTAAATATTATTTCTACAGCCTCCTAATTATATTACACCCCAATTATTCAAAATTACAAATAACTCAAGTTAATTATGCATTTATCAACCGTTTGTCTGCCAATAAATGCGACTCTCGTGTGTGTGTGTGTGTGTGTGTGTGTGAGAGAGAGAGAGAGAGAGAGAGAGAGTATATATATACACACACACACGATTTTAAAAAAAAATTCAAGTTTCTGGTGTACTGTAGCAATGCTGCACATGTTAGTTGTGGAACAGAATGTTTCAGCATTACTAAGGTATTATTAAATATAAACAGCTGAAAAAATTTCACAAAACTTGCAACCACCTTGAAACATTGCAGGAATGTTGTATATAAAACAAAGCAGTTTCATTGGTGATTTTGCTTAAAAGGACTATGATATGCCAATGCTAAATCTGATGTAAAATCTTCTTGCACTTTGCGGAAAAAATTAATGAAAAGCAACAAAAAAAATCTGCAAAACAGCATTGCTATAATAATGAAATAGACAAACAAGATTATAACAAAATCACTATGACTGTATTGCACAATATGACAAAACTTAGAAGAGCAACTCCACAATACCCTATGGAAGATGTGTTTTCTTTTGGCAACACAATTACTGTAGCAGTTGTAACATAATATTTTTATGTTTCGTGCAAAGGCAGTAAGTGATAGAATTAACTGTTATTTTGGACATACACGCTACTACAAAAATTTGTTGCATGTTACAGGAAATCCATAATATGATACAGAAACAATTCCCATCTTCAGTGGGCCACGATGGTGTAGTGGCCAGACTACTAGCCTCCCACATAGGTTAACAGGGTTTGATTCCCGGCGGGGTCACTCCCAGACTTTTGCTTGTGGGAATCGTGCCCGACAATACCGCTGGTCAGTGGGTATTCTCTGGGATTTCCAGTTTCCCCCGCCCTTGCATTCCGGCGTTGCTCCATACCCACCTCACTACACCCTCATTATCTCTGAAGGCCTCTATGATAAGAGCCAATCAAATCTCTCCATTTCCCCCATCTTCACACACACACACAGGCTGAGGCACAGCTACAGAGATGGTGAGGAAAAAAAAGTTTTGTAGATCACTTTTCAGTTTCCCTTTTCCTATCACAACCAATGAAAACTGAGCACTCCCTTGAATGGCAGAGCAACAGTTATTGATATGCTATTATTTTATTATTCTTTTTCTTCTTTACATCAGTTTTCCTTTACCCAAACAAAATGCAATGCTCTGTTAATTTTTTATAAATTAGGTATACTTCCATGGAAATTAGAGCAACATTTTTTCACAGGATTTCCAAGCATGTTAGCAAGTCTGGATTTTCAAGCTCAAACCATCCTTGGTGTTATTTTTCCTTCATTTAATATGTGTGGAGTGTTGTTGATGGATGCATGAGCCTTCAGAGTTAATCTGTGCTCTCTTTGTTGTGTTGTTCATCTTCTGTGACTACTTCTGTGTTGTCTTTGTTGTGTCATTCACACATTTGTGCAGACATCTGTTTTTGGCACTGTGGTGGTCTGTTATCTCCATTATGTCATTCAGTTATTTGTATGTATCTGTTTATGATGTCCTTGTTTGTTTCATTATTCGTTTATTCTGGTGATTCTGTCTCTCTTACTACGCAAATTCTGACTTAATTTCTTCTGCTGGATTCTATGTATGTTATTTAAATAACTTTTGACCACAGCCCCTCTTGGATATTTTTAATTTAATTTATTTTTTATATCCATATTTTTACATCATATTAATTTTTCTGCACCACAAAACAAATCTCTTAAAATGGCAGATAACTTGTAGAACAGTCCATTCTATTAGTACATAAAATTAAAATGATTACCCATACATCAATTTACTGAATGAAATGGGTAAAAACTATTAAAAGTGAAAATAATTAAATGTAATGGACAATCTGGTTACCAGATAAAGATAATTGCTAATAAATACAAATTTCATTTTAAGACAATTTCTTACTTAGGGAGTTAGTATGTTCCAAAAACTTTTGGTTCTGTTACAGGATTATTACTAGAAATGTTGTGTACTATGTAAAAAAGAGTTAGCAGCAGGACTTGGCTGCAGGAATGAATGCAAGGTCAATGCAGAAAGAAGGACCTTGCAATGCACTTGCTGACTGTGCTGTTGCTCAACCAAATGTTTAAAAAGGTAAGGGGTGAGATGCATATGGAACTGTTTGGAACAGGTTGGTAACCTACTAGCATAAATAAATTTTAATGGTTAATTACTTATCAGCTATTTGAGAAAATAAACCTTATTGCTTGACCACTATTCAACTACTAGAAGTCACGTATCCATAGGTTTACCACAGCTGGTAAACAATTGGATTTCATAGTTCTAGTAGTTGACCAATCCAGGTCAACAACTGATTTCCGAGTATATCATTCTCCAGTAGTTTTCCACCTAACTAACACACAAAAATAACATACTAAAAACAATTGTAACTATTTAAACATGTTCGTGTGCTTCTATTGTCTCGTATAAAAATAATTAGGTATGGTAAATCACAAATAAATAATGGCAATATATATAAAATGGTAATGCACCAGTCTGTATAGCTATCTTGCAAAAATTCACTGGACATTTCCACTCAGTACAGTAGCCATTATACATATTTGGTTAACAGCAGAAGCCGGTGTGCCAACATGTACTTTTCAAAATACCATAATTGATCACAAGTTTGTGAATTTCCAAAATTTTCCTATTTTAGGCTTTATGGACAAACTACTGGTGCAGTAATCCTATATGGGGTATTTAAATCACCAAATGAAATTAGCTCAACCATGTCTGATTTTTATAAAATTTGGTGGATGATAAGCACCAACCTTCTAGATTAGAAAATAATATTTGTTATACTTTTAAGAAATTTACTCCCTTAGAGATAGCATAACTTACTGTTTACATACAGCATTGAAACGTAAAAATGTTCTTTGGTGTTATTTTGTAAAATAAGCACAAATTTTATTTCAATAAAGGACATCAGCTAGAGATAATTTGTAATTAATATTTTTTGGTTTGGCCAACATTAATTTAAATTATGTCGAAGTTGAGATTTTTGGGCTTTAATTTTCACTTAAAACTAGGGATGGGTCGGTTTGGTTCCAATTTATACCGGTTCTTGAGGTGTGACTCGGAACCGGTTATAGGTTAACAACAATTTCTCGGTTCTTGGTCCTACACAGCAATGGCAAAACTCTGTTGTTACAAAAATAACTATGGTATTTACTTATGTATAGCCGCCCTTTTTTTCCAACATAAAGGAAAAAATTTCTGGGGTGCGTGCTATACACGGAAAAACAATTAAGAAGTGGTAGTCATAAACTGTTCCGCGAAGTTTGTTGGGAAGTGTAAGGGGAACAGTCTGTTATCTCATCTCTCGCTCTTACATCAACACTCCTCTCCCTTCTCTCTCTCTCAACTCTCAGCCCTCCCCCCCAGCTGTAAACAACACTGCTAGCCGATTGATACATTCCTCCAAGCCTTCTTTGTTTGGCAGGATGGCCACGGGCTGGGAGTAAAAGAGGAAGAAGAGACTTTTTTTAGAGGCGTCACATTCCACTTCGGCAAAAAAAAACCAGCGCGTCACTGGATAAAAGGCGCAAAAAAAAGGGCTGCCTAGTCACCATAAAAGAAGCAAAAAAAAATAAGGAATTTACGTGAACCAGGCGTTCACTGGTACCTTCGTACTCACTGTGACTGCCGCAGTAGTGTCCACTCCAGATGCATCACACCAGCAGGCGTGTGGGCAAGAGTGATAGTGTATTCAGTGTTATGTAATCAATCAGCGTTCGTCAATATCGTTTATTCGGTGCTATGTAATTAATCAGAGTTCAACAATATAATTACATCAGTGCGACATAATTGATCGGAGTGCATCAGTATAGTTATTCAGGGTTATATGTATTTATTCAGTGTCATAATTATCAAGTGTATATGTTCCATGTGTGTAATTACACCAGTGTCATTAATTTAATCAGCATCATTAATTATTCAGAGCATAATAATTTTATTATTATTATTTATTGGTTCAGTGTATCTATTCAATATTTATTTATATCATATTTATCGTATTTAGAGACAGTCATCATCACATACCCAGCCAGCCAGGGACATGTGACATTACTAAGTTGGCAATACAGTGGCTGCTGCGATGCAAATATTTAATATTAATATAACCGTGATTTATTGTGTATTTGTGCAAGGGTAAAATTGTCTTTTATTATGTAAGTTGTATAGGGTAATTGTGTTTGATTATGTTAATCTAAGGTATATCATTTTTTTTACATCTCATTAGCATTTTTAAGAAGCATTTATGTTTCATCTTTCCACCGCTTGGCGTCGCCCGCGCTCAGGTAGCGGGATCCGGCGCAGTTCTCACCCCAGTACGCATCATCACTTCAACGCGGGTGGACGTGGTAAGTCTCCCGCTTCACAAGAATCTCGGTGCCAGCCCCTCAGGCTGCAACCTCACTCAGTAATCGTATCATCACATCATCCACGAAATGACTTCTATTTTATGTTACATCGCACCGAGGGGAGAGCAGCGTCACGCGCCTTAATTAATCGTAATCCATTAGTGTGTTATATTGTACGACCACGCGGTCACCACATGTCTGTTCGGTTAAGTGTTCAATAAAATCATCATCTTTCATATAACCAATAGTGCGTTCATTAATCCAGGGGTGCGCAGCAGCCATACAGCTCACATTTTCCTATTATCTGACGGTGTGTTACCTCGAGTCCCCTAGGGTGATTACCCACGACCCGATCTCATTGCTCAACACTGAGCTGGCGCCCGGCACTTTCACAGCTCGAGGGACACCGCACGCCCAACCGTCTCCCTTCGACAAGGGACGTACCGAGCGCACGTCAGAATCCGGCAGCCCACAACAGCTGTTGACATTCTTTTAACGAACCTTTGTAGTTTACCTTTATCGTACAGCATTGCACAATGTTTTGTTTTAGGGCCACCGAGTTATTTAATTAAAGTATTTTACATACATATCAAAATCACCACATATTAATGTAAAAAAATAATAATTTTTTACATATTTACTAACCTTAAATAAATTTAATACAACAAGTTTATCTGTACACATTAAAACTTATCTTCACACTCTGTTATTGTTCAATTCTTCCATAGGTTAAATAAAACATTTAATGAATTTTACCTGCATTGGTTAAATAAAGTAACAAGCAAAAGGCAAGTATTCAAAATACCTAGAACCGAATACTGGAACCGATATTTAAATAGTAGAATCGGCACCGGGACCGGAATCAACATTTTTTGTTATTCGACCCATCCCTACTTAAAACTAAATAGTTTTTGAAATTTGGACTTCAAAAATGTTATTAAGGATTTAAAGAAATTGGCCAATAAAATTTTCTGTTAAACTTATGTATTATGAGTAGTATGTACAGATAAAAATTGAGCTGTTACTGTTTCAACCTACACAAATTTACTGAACTTCGAAAATTATTATAGTTTTAAAAAGGCATGTGACACAGGTGACAAAATTTCCAAAACAACAGAATGGGAAGCTCTTATAGTATACTTTAAGAAAAAAAAATTAATCTTGTTACTGTAAGAGTAGAGGTGCCACAGGCCTCTGTAGTAACAATAAAACAACACCCAATCACTACTGAAAATGCCAAGGACACATGAAATTTCCAATAATATTTACTGATAAAGTGCAATAAAGATTAATTAAATATTAAATTGATAAATTATATTATTGTACAGTTCATGTAAACGGGGTAAATTTTGACATTTATAGAAACATTGCATGGCCACAATGTATCCTTCTTCCACAGCTGTTCTGTCAGTGAAGAAAATGTTTGTAAACAGATGTTATGAGTCCAATGCACAATTGCACTTTTCTCACGTTTCCTGTCATGGCAGACACTGAATGGCTGGCGTTAGCTAACTTCCATCCATTCCTTCCAATCCAAACTGTTTTTATTTTTGTAAAGACCAAGTAAGTTTGCTGGGGATTTGTTTATTTTAAACAAAATGTGATATATAAGTTCCTGCTGGTAAAGATGCAACAATAAACAAACACTTTTACCAAAGTTAACCTTACGCTCATTGGTTTTACAATATAGGCCAAATCAACAAATGAATCATTCCATGTGAAATCAACAAAAAAAACATGTAACAAATTTTTTGCCTCACCATTTTTCAATTTTTCTGAAACTTAGGTAGAACTTTCTGTCACTCTTCCTGAGCAAAACCCCAAATTTTTATAAAAAATTTTTTAAGAGATATACGAAATCACTTGTTGCAAGGACAGTGAAAAATTACTATTTTGGGGCATTTTTGAATTGGGCATAATGTTTTTTTCTATAAAAACTACACAGCTCTACATGGCGTCCTTGGTAAGTTTATTGCATGTAGATTATTATTAAACATTTAAATCCTGAGATTGTTAGTCTCTTCATTATGGTATACATGTCTAAATCTGGCCAAACAAACCTCAATTTTCTACAAATTTAGGCATTAAAAATTTAATAAAAGACTATTAGTAACAACTTTATTTTTTTTTCCTTGGGTACTTTCCCACGGGTAGCTTTTGTGGTAGAAAAATCAGCTTTTTACTCTTAGTCTTTCAATGTAAAAAAAAATTCTGAAAGTTAGAAATTTCAAAAAAACTTGTTTCGCAGGAGGAAAAAAATTAATGTGGGACTAACTCTAAAATCTAAAAATAACTTCATAATAAAACTCCTTGTATACCCTTTCAAGAAAAAAAAATAGTTTGCTTTGAGATTCAAAGATGAAAAATAGTTATGGCACTTAGAATATAATGAAATTTCATCAATACAGATAATATTTTTAATTGGAAAATATTTACTGTTTTTGGTTATTTTGTGTAAATGTATTCTGAATGGCTTTGAAAAAGCTTACAGAGTGGAATACTATAATATCTCTTGTTTATAAACATTCAAAATCTGGCAGCAAGCATACTCAGCAGTGACTATATGTGAACTTATCAGCAGAGTGCTTGCCTTGCATGTTGAAGCTTATTCTATCTCATGTAACTTGGCAAGATTTTGACAGTTCGACGAAAGTGGGGCCCTTTTCGTTTATCTATCCTTTTGCCATCAGCTGGTGCGTCAAGTGGAGGCTGTATATTTTATCAACACGCTGTCAGCTAATCCACTTGCCATTGTACTGTAATGCTAAACAAATTTTAAGGTATTTTAGACTGACATCTGAATAAAAAAATTTGTAGGTTATGAAAGTAAAAATATAAAACCTTGCAAAAAATTAATTATTTGCTAACTTTTTTAATTAGTCCGAGACAGCAATTTCGGTTAACATTTGCAAGACGATAGTTGTAGTTATCACACTTTGGACATCACAGCTAATAAAACTGGAACTAAAAGTAATTAGGGAAACTTGATTGACAACACACTTTTCGCCAACAACTCACCAATGACTATTGCAAAGCAGTAATTGTGCTATTACTGATACTAAAATGTTTGAGTTGGAGCTTAAAAACTATTCACGTGCATCCCACTTTCTTTGATTTATTAATACAATATAGTAACAACAATGAAACAAGGAAATGGGTTTGCAGGAGAACAACATGGGATTTATTGGACATAGAGGAATGATTATCAGCCCAATATAAATTACTAGTAATCAAAATATATGTTACTTTAAAAATTATGCAGAACTTGCGGAAAAATAAAACTATTGGTATATGTTCGTAAATTTGTTATTTTACACACAAAAGTTATTTTTTTGTGGCTGGTAATGCTTCGGGAAAGGGAGAACAGATGGCAGGCATGGCATGGCAGGGCAAGTTGTGAGCCGAGAGCGTTACTCAACAGATAGCACGTTGGCTTGCCTCTTGATCCAGTCTTTTTAAAATTTGACTTTTTTCATTTTACTGGCTTGAAACGACACACCTTTAAAATATATTTAGTCAAATTATTAGAAAAAATTATTCAACAATACCATGCAATATTTCTGTATGCTTTTGGAATTAATATCAAGTACGTATGGAAAGCATGGACGGAGAGTGGTGATACGACGTGAAAAGATCTCTCAAGGTTTTGAAGTTGCGTTTCATTTGGATACGGATAGTTTTATTGTGCATTTCATTTTAAACACATATACATTACTACTTTATCGCGAAGTTTAGTTTGTAACTCTAATAATTGCTGTTTTGTGACCACGTAAAATAAAATGTTTTAATTAATCTAGAAACTCTTTATCGCATATTTTTTGCTTGTCTGATGTGCATCGGCAGTGCACTCAGAACAGCCAACGTAATATTGACTTTTGTTCGTTCGAGCATCAGATGATACAGGATTTTGTAAATGGCACTTTGTTTGTTTCGTATACGTCAAGTTGCAGTTCACTGAATTTCAGAATCTCACCAACTTATATGAGACAGACCATAAGTGTGTGATTAAAATGAGCGGAGTAAAGCATAAACATAAAGTAAACAAATAAACATAATGAACATGCCCCAAAATATGAACATCACCAGTAGTACCAACTAGTTTTCTAAACATCCAAATTTCATCACCTAATTCAATTTTCATTTTTTTACGAGAGTACAAAACAGGGGCCTGAGCCAAAGATACAATAGCAGTCTGGTTAATAACACTCTCATTAACAGCAAATGTCTTCCAAAACCTTAAAAAATTATTTCCCTTTAACACGTACGAAAACAGATTTGACCTTGAGTCAGTGATCTAGAAGATAGTGCTTATCAGCGCAGCCGGATATTCATCCAGTGGTAATTATTAAGTTTAGGGGCTTTTCTGTAAAAAAAATTCATGGAAAATGGTATATTTCCACTCTACTAATAATGCAGAACACAAATATACTTGGGGCAATAACGTACGACTAATTTCTTAATATGTGCCCACCTAACATAACAGAACCTAACTCCACGATAGGTGAATCACTATTTTAAATTTATAAACTAACCTAGGATTGTAGGGTTTTAAACTAACCTAGGAGTTTAGGGTTTAACACTAACCTAGGATTGTAGGGCTTTACACTAACCTATGTTTTTTGGGTTTTAAACTAACCTAGGATTGTAGGGTTTTAAAGTAGCCAGGATTTTACACTAACGTAGGATTGTAGGGTTTTAAACTAACCTAGGATTGTAGGGTTTTAAACTAATCTAGGATTTTAGGGTTTTACACTATCCTATGATTGTAGGGTTTAACACTAACCTAGGATTTTTGGGTTTTACACTAAACAACGAATTTAGGATTTTTGGGATTTAAAGGAACCATAAAACACACGAAAAGAATATCAATTTACTCACCTGATATAATTCCTGTGTCAACGGCCAATTCAACCTTACATCACTCGACGAAACGCTGTGTTCCACAAATCCGCCACATACGTGAATATAACGCACTGAATCACTAGTTTTCAGCCGAATATCACGCAATGAATCACGCATTTACAGTAAAATATAACGCACAGAAGCACTTGTTATTGCTTTCTCAGTTTTTAAATCCGTCAGATTGGGACGGCACAACTAGACCCGGCAAAGACGCAATGGTGACAAATTTTTTTTTATTGACAGTTAAAATGCCCGTAATGACATCCGTGGCCGCTAGGTAGCATGGAATCAGCAATGTGCGGCCATTAATGATGGCGGTAGACGTTAATATACGTAAACAAACCAAGCAAACTGCTCGTACATTTCGCAATTTTTTAAAATATGTTCTACTTATTTTAACATTACGCCCTCTTGAATATGAACAAGGTAAGCTGTGCAGAACCCAATAATGCAACTTTTGTTGGTCTAGGACATTTCGTTCAGAAAAGCCCCTAAACTTAATAATTACCCTTGTTTTCGTCCTTTTGCAACGTATTTAACGTCTGATGTTGTTACAACTATAAGTCTATACTGTCATCAAAGTACCATTGAGGTTATGTTTGCCTTTTAGTTACTTATTGTTATATCAGTGTTTTATTTATTTTCTTTTAGTATAGTAATTGTACTTTAATTTAGTTGTTTTGTTACACTTAATTTACCTCTCCATGCTGTAAACAGTGCAATATATCTAAGGAAATAAATCCTTTTTACAAAATATACAAAAATTGTTTTTGTAGGCCTATTCGAAATTTAGGGCACATAACTTCCAAATTTCATAAAAATGAGAAATGGTGGGACAAAAATTTCACTAAATTTTGGTGTTATAACATGGAAATACCTATATTTGGCTTTTGCAAAGCTTACTTACTTGAAATTTCACAGTATCTATGTATAAATTTTTGTGGTTTATGTAAAAAAAAAAAAGTCTTATGGCAATGTAGCAGCTGTAGGCTCTATTATTGATAGGATCCACCATGTTAATTTATGCTTGATAATGGCAAACTGCTGTGAAGAAACGTGAAGCGAAACTCCCAGTTGATATAGGCCTACTCAATTCATTGGTTTTTTTTTTTTTTGTGTAGATAAAGTTGTGGAATGTATAATTCACACAAGTGGAGTAGTGTGGTTTGGTTTGATTTTCTTTTTGAATTTGAAAAAGTGAACCCTTATAATATGACGGTTTGCAGAGTTTCAAGCGTTTTTGGCAACTTAATTACTAGAGGTGTTCCCTGGCTGTGTAATATTATGACGTTAGTGCCGATTTTTTGAATTTTCGAAAAATTTTTGTGCCTCTTTACTACGGTAATCAAATTGACAGCAATTTTTTTCCATGGTAACTGTCTGTTGGAACACATACCAGTTGTGAGAATTATAATGTACCAACAATGCTATATCAAACCTTTCAGGCATAGAAAATGGTTTTAAAGAATTAAGTAGTCCAATACCTTTAAAATTTGACATATGGTTATGCACCAAGCAAATATTTGGTTCAAATATGCCATTTCTGTGCAGGGATTAGTCATGCCAGTTTGTGTTGCGGGGTGTGTACTTCTAAGAATATTTGATGCCAATTTTGGTTTTGGTTGTACAGTTTTTTTATTCAAAGTTTCCAACTTTTGAGAATTTGTACTGACTACCAAATAGCTCCAGGAAAGTGAATTCATGCAAATCTACATCACTCTGCTTTCTGGAGCATAAGCAAAGTGATGTCGAGGGTTACACTAGTAAACATACTTTGCTCATGCTCAAGGGAGCGGAGTGGTTTATTTTTTAATCTAATCAGTTTTTTGGAACAAGCGCATCTTCAACATCCTCGCCACTATGTAATTTAAACACACCTATGTGGAAATTAATGATCACCTTCTGTAGGTCATGCCAAAACGAATGGATTTTCGGAACAGCCTCCCCTCCACAACACATGCCCTAATTCCTTGAATGTTACCAAAAATTTCGTACGTGAATAATGCTTACTTTAATAAGCGGTAGTAATATAGTAGCTAATTACAAAAAACTTAAATTAAACCTTTTAGTAATCCACATCGAATTAACACGTATTCAAGGTAAGTAAAAAGCTACCTGCAATGCTGAATTCTATCACAAATTGCACAATTCACAATTCCTACACTTCCTTCAATTCTTTCGCTGCAAATTTCACATAACACTAACTCTTCCATTACACGCCGTTAATATAAAGTCACGTTGCAGGACAATTCTCACATTCAAAATAATTTCATAGGTCTGTTTGTAAACCAAACACAGACAGCACCAAACAGGCCAGACGGTAATACACTTAAAATATTAGGTGCCTTTCATGTATATATAAAAAAAAAAGTGTACTACGAACTACAATGTTTAAAAAAACTTTTCTGAAGATTTTGCTCACATTTTGCTATACAATCATAAACACGTATTTATGTGGTGGTTTTTTCATTGAAAAAATTATTTTCCGAAACAAAAGAAAAAAAAATTTAATTAGTATAATATCACTCTACTAATTACACAGAACACGAATTTACTAGTGATATTAACATCATATCAATACAAACCACAAATACGATAGTGGGGAGGGCTATGAAGATCAGGGAAATTGTGGAGTAAAATGCGATTAAATTATGTATTATCTGTCTCATTTAAGTTGGCGAGATTTTGATAGTTCGACGAAATTAGCGCCTATGTATACTTTTCGTTTAAGTATACATTCGCCATCAGCTGGTGCGTCAACTGGCGGCTGTATTTTTTATCTATAAACTGTCAGCTAATCCACTAGCCATTGTACTGTAATGTTAAATAAATTTTAAGGTTTTCACGGGAAGTGCTTTCCAATTAAGGCCAGTTTCGCCACAGTTGTAAACCTGCTCTCTGACCAAATTTCTATATTTTATTTCTTTCATTAGTTGGTAATTATATAGTTTAGGGGCTTTTCTGAAAAACACAATAAAATTTTTAAATTATGATATATTTCTACTCTACTAATGATGCAGAACACGAATATACTAGGGGCATTAACGTCCGACTAATTTCGTAATATGTGCCCACCTAACCTAACAAAACCTAACCCCACGATGGGCGAATCACTATTTTACATTTTTAAACTAACCTAGGATTGTTGGGTTTTACACTAACCTATGATGTTAGGGTTTTAAACTAACCTAGGATAGTAGGGTTTTACACTAACCTAGGATGTTTCGGTTTTATACTAACCTAGGATGTTTGGGTTTTACACTAANTTCACACTAACCTATGATGTTAGGGTTTAAACTAACCTAGGAGAGTAGGGTTTTACACTAACCTAGGATGTTTGGGTTTTACACTAACCTAGGATGTTTGGGTTTTACACTAAAATACGAATGTAGGATTGCAGGGATTTAAAGGAACCGTAAAACACACCAAAAGAATGTAAATTGACTCACCTAGGTAGGGGGCTGGTATAATTCCTCTGACGTTAATAGACACAAACAAACATATTTCGCAAGTTTTTTTTAATATGTTCTACTTATTTTAACACTACGGCCGCTTCAATATCAACTAGGTAAGCTATGCTGAATTCATTAAAACAACTTTTGTTGGCATAAAACGTTTCGTTCATAAACGTAAACAAACTGTCAGAAACAGTCATCTCACAAACTTGTTCAATTTTTAAAAATATGTTGCATTTATTTTAAAGCGATGCCCCTAGTATATTCGTGTTCTGCATCATTAGTAGAGTAGAAATATATCATAATTTTAAATTTTTATTGTGTTTTTCAGAAAAGCCCCTAAACTAGATAATTACCCATTAGTTTTTCCGATATTCTATATTTACTGTACTATCAGCGCTTAGTTTTTAACCCGATATATCCAACTGCCTTATGCCTTGTCGACCCTTAATGTATCCAGCCAACCTATACTAGCCTTAAATGAAGGATCCCCATCAAACTTTTCGTTCATCTCAATAACTTTAGCCATTGTAATGGGCCCAGAAACTGGTATCCCTTGACTGCGAGCTTGAATGAACCACTGATACATTACTGTATCCAGTTGGTCCAGTTTTGCTGGCTTCATCGTTTTTCTTAGTTTGACATCTCCATCTGTCGTTTGCATTTTTGAAACGTGACTTTCGATTTTATCTGCATCTTTCTTAATATAATTTACTGACGTCCGCCCGATTCGATATAGTGGAGCGATACTCGTCGCGCTTTCTCCTACTCAGTCGTTTTATGGTTTCAAGTTTTTGAGAAAGTCCCAATACAACATGTTTTCTTTTCTCATACATTTTTAAACACACTACACTTGGACAATAAACTGAGGACAATGTCTTGGTGACTATGTGACTACCGCTACTGAACTGACTGTAGGAATGAGAGGACAGGCGAGTGTGTAGGAATTCCGGTAGGGTGGTGAGGAAGATGGAACGATTCTACGAAGTATATATGTAATGTACATAAACAAAAAAAGGGGGCATTCGCATTCTGCACAGCACAGAATGTAATTTTACTGGGTATATGTATTACAGTACAGAACCAATATTGTTCAACTCAATAATGTGCTTAATTTAATCTAATAAGAAGTGAGAAAAAAGTTATTTAATTTTTAGTTTATTAAGTTTGTTTTTGTTTCCAATTTTATTATTTAACTTGTCGTGTCAGTATACTAATGGTTAACAGAAACTGATGATTAAAAGTGCAATGGTTAATCGAAACTCCGCTGTATTTATATATTATTACTCAACCGGAACATTTGTGTTATTTTAATGTACTTGGGAAAAACAACCGCCCCCTCACCCGAGAGTTTAACGCAATCGCGTCTCAATCTAAGAATACGTGTTCTTCCCAGTTTAATTGCTGAGTCCATTACCATACATTATTCAATAATTATTCAACTGTAGCAAGGACAGAGAATAAACCGCTCAACCAAGTGAAATCAGTGTCAATTCATTGTAGGGAATCTTTTATAACACCACCCACATTTCTATACCATAGTTCAGGCGTTCGAAACGGCCTACAGTCTCGTCATCAGTTATAAAAGTGCAACAGTAAGTAATCGACAACTTATCAACCAACTGACAGAGGGTTACCAGGGTCCCCATGGGCCGTTGACCGGACGACACTCACCATTAGCTTACCACTGAGTTCTGACGTCGGGCAATATAACATCAAACTAGCCCAGGGTAACTTCGTGACCACGTCAAAATGGCGTGCCAACTAAGGGGCAGTTCACCAAGCCATTCTTTTCTTTAATTCTTTTTCAAAATGGCTTTCCCAACTAGGGGCGTGTATTTCACCATGCAATCAATTTACTATGGCAAAAATGGCATTACCAACTAACAGAAGAAGGAACAGCAAATTGTGAGTAAAGTGGCTTGAAATCTCGATGTCAAAAACATTTAATACCATCATAAATTTTGCTCATTCACCATGTGTTTTATTGTGTGCTATAGACCCCCCTTGCGCAGAGGACACAATAGCGTATTTTTAACCAACTCAGAAAAGGCGCGAAAAATTACGTTTCCACGCCAAGCATACACAAGTAACAGCAAGCCATTTAAATAAAACTTAATTCAGGAGTGTTTTAAAGTTTAATTGTGTAATAACGAATGCTGATGGGACTAACAATAAGTTTTAAATAGATAGTACAACGCATCATTAAAAACATGTGGCATGCACATGGCTTTATTTACAGACCCACTACAAGGCAATTCTAAAGGCCAAACTATAATAAGTGATATTTTACGTGTCTCATGAAATTAAAAATTTTTATATGTAAATTGCGCAAAGCTGGGGGCAAAATCTTTTGAACAGTGTATCAGACAGGATTAAGAAACACGTAAAACATTTATAATAAAAGGTGTTTTATTTTTCACTGTTAAAATTTTGTTTGTACTTAACACGATACATTTATAGTAATAAATAGACAGTCAGTATTCAACTTAGTCGGTAAACAACAAGATAGTAAAAGTGTTCAGCAAACCTCAGCAGCAAAATTAATTCTAACTAAATTTTTTTGAATAAAATGTGGAAAATTGAGCTTTGTGGGAAATGGCCATTTTTGTCAGCGAACAATAGAAATTTTTTCTAGCACTGCTATTGCTGGGAAGAGAAATTGTGACGCACCACTCAGACACGCGAGTGAAGTGGACAATACACCCCCACCCCCTCTCAGAAGTAACAGGACATTCTACCACCGCGTGCGAGTTTAGAAAATCGATACGGCTTCCGCGTCAACAAGCAACCCGTCACAATGGCAACCGCGCAGACCCACGTGGCTGAAATAGAGTGGAATACTTGCAGATTAAATTGGACCATCGCCAATGGTAAATTACAAACTTTTTACCTCAAATGCGTACAGCCAACAACAAAACTAAATCCATTCCTGGAAACAAAATGTCCGTGCCAGGAATTACCAAACGCGAGACGAATCACACAGGACATTAAACTAAGTAACAGTGAACTAATACAAAATTCATGGAGCAGCACCTCGAATGGCAAATGAGTGGCATTGCATAGAATGTGTTACAGACAGCGAGTGGTCCGAGGCAACTTCGGCCTCAACAGACGTGCGTGCCAGTACAAACTCGAACAGCCACAAGAACCATTTTTAATTTCAAGCCAAACAGATCAATCTTTACCAAATTCAATTTTAAATATTTTTCGTAACTGACAATGTTCGAAACAGATCATATGTGCAGGAGTATAAGACGGAACGATATCATGCATAATTTGTCGCCTGAATTACCATGCCTAGTGCCTCACAAGAACAGAACATGCAACCTAAGACAACCAAAGCAGAATTCGGTGCGACGAGTGTGAACAAACAGTGCGACCAAACGAACGGGACATGATCACTAACACCTCGGGAAATTTCGGTTGCGAACACTGCGCAGATTTACCGCGAGTGATGGTGTCATGCCCCTTCACTGAGGGCAGTGAGAACAACAGCCGACAACACAGCCCGCTAGGGCACTCAACAGGCATGGACAGAGCAGCAGCGCCATGGGGATACACATTGGTGCCATGCACCACCCCGGGTTTCGTATGGCCTCTGCCACACCAGGTGGCTAGAACAACACCAGCAGTTGCAGCACCTACCACAGGGACAGGCATGACACCAACCCGATTCCAGTCGCTGCCAACCTTAGCAGGAAATACCAAAGAGGACCCAGAGGTGTTCCTGAGCAACTGCACATGACTATTGAGCAGGTACTGTGTCAGTGAAGCTGAGTGGCCCAGCTGTATCTGAGGCCAGTTGTCGGGGAGGCAGGCATGTGGTGGTGGTCCATTGAACACTATTGGCATGCAATGGGCCGAGTTCCAAAGTGCCTTCCTCAGACATTTCAACTACACATATGGTTCACTACGGGCTCAAAGACGTGCCATTTTAGAGTCACAGGGTGATCATGAAACACTAACAGCATAATTTGCAACCCGAAAAATAAACATAAATAAACTCAACAACAACCCAGGGAGCCGAAGGAACTTTTCGAGAGGATGTCCATGAATCTCATGGGCNTAAACATAAATAAACTCAACAACAACCCAGGGAGCCGAAGGAACTTTTCGAGAGGATGTCCATGAATCTCATGGGCCCCCTACCCCCGCACTTCCACAGGGAAGAGGTTCATCCTGGGAGTGACACATTTTCCAGGTGGACCAAAGCTTACCCTATCTCCAAAGCACGAGCAGGCACCATTGCGCAGGCACTGAAACTGAGTCCTACCTTCCCTGGGGGTACCCAAAGACATTACTCACAGACAATGGTACCGTGTTCACTAGGAGGTACTATCATGAGCTGTGCTCTTGGTGGGGGTGAGAAACCATACATCTCCAATATACCACGCAAGAGCATACCCCACCGAGAGGCACAACCAAGATCTCAAGACCTGTTTATGCAAGAGAGTGGGAAAGGACCACCGAAGCTGGGCCGAACATCTACCTGCTGCCCTATTCACCATAATATGGTGGGTGAATCTAGCAACAGGGCAGACTCCAACAGCGATTCCTCAGGGTTGTGAACTAATGCTACCTGGAGAGTTCGCCACATGTCAAACAGAGGGTATAGGCGAACCAGAAGACGGGACAGCCAGAAGACAGCAGAGAGAGGCAGAGTTAACAGTAGCACGCAGTAACAAAGAACTCTACATCGAGGGATGGGTGCCGGCCACCACACGAGCAACATGACAGTTGGTATCTGGCCAACTGGTCTATGTCAGAGAACATAGAATAACCAGTGGTGCAAGGAATGTCTGCGCCGGGTTCGCCCAGAAATGGAGTGGACCACATGCAATTGTGAAGATCCTGGAGTATCCAATATATCTCATCAGGCTGAGCAGCAATTGGAGGGCCACCGTCCACATTGACGACCTCCGATTTGCATTGGAGACACCAAGCATCGCAATGCCTGACCAGCAGAGTGTCCCGCACCACCAAAACAATACACCAATCGCCGCCAGATGTAAAGTCGGGATACAGAGTACCGGCAACGACGGGAAGATTCTCGAGCACATCTTCTCTGACACAAGGAATGTGGAGGTGGAATAGTTACCAGAGGGAGATTCGCCACCACCAAGCACAATCATCAACACCGCACACATTTCTGCAAGTCTGTAAAGGTTACTCCGTAGAATCATGGTGCCCTGCGTCACGGTGCTGGACACCAGGGAAGCCGCCGATGGCGATTCGCCAGAGACACCTGTGGGACAGAGCTCCCCACAGGACAGCTCTCTCTATGGCTCCGCCATAGCACCTTCTGCAGGACCAACAGCGCAGGACATCACACTGTAGGATGTCGGCCAAAGCGATGGGGGGAATGTAATGGTGGTTTCACAGCCCTTCATCAGGGCCCTCTCTATCCACCTCGCCAATATCCATATCATGCCAACATGAACACCGCAGCAGATGCAAAAGCGAAGAGTTACAGGAGGAGGGGTCTATCACACCTCTCCTCCGCTTCAAGCGGCAGCATCACCTGATGCGCCCACCATGCATCACATGTGGTGGGGACACCCCCGGTTACACATGCATGACATAGGATGTTAGCCTCGCCGGGGTCAGCACCCTGACACCTCAGCAGAAGCCTGGATCAGCTCCCAGAGGTGCAGGCCTTATGCACTGAGGCCACGCTACAAGCTGAAGCCACCCACTCTCCTAGCGACTTGATTGTATACATGGTGGACAGTGCGGTCAAGTGGTCACCAGAGGAGGGGCCATTTGATGTGAACCAAGCATCCACCAGTTCGTTGTGTCCACTGTGACTGCCGCAGTCACAACTATACCAGGTACACCAGGCAACATCACCTAGATCAGGCCAAGATCGCGTAGTGTGGGTCGGCAAGAATGTAACTTGCACCTTCTTGCCGACAAGGATTACGCAACTCAAGTGGGTAGGCAATCCGAAACAGTGTTTACCCCAATGCCACGGCCATTGGGTTCACTGTCACAGTATAGGGGGGAATTTGAGATGAACCAGGCATCCATGTGTGCTCTCGTGACCACTTCCACCTCCACAGTAACTTACACCACCTATCCAACTTCGGATCAAGGCGAAAATTCTGCCACGAGCACAGTAGAATGTGCCTCCGAGAACGGAACTCACCCGTCTCGTCATGTACTACATTACACAAGTGGTTGTCTTGCTTAATTCACCTCAAGAGGTAATGCTTGGAGGCAAATAACAAGCAGTCCAGCATGGTGTCCCCCGAATGCCATAGCCATCAGGTGCACCGTCCATTGGAGGGAACATTGGGGCAGCTCGCACGACGATGCCCATTGTCTTCCCCAGTGACGTACCATCGACCTGTCTGTGTCGCTGCCTTCACTGCCACCTTCACACCTGCTGATGTTCTACCGAGCCCACTGACGCCTAGACTGGCAGTGACCAAACAAGGTTGCTCCCCTGGCATGTCCCCTTATCTGGCTGTGGTCTCATTGATTTCGCATTGCCCTCGGTGAATCACCCCTCATCAGCAGTGGGCAACACCAGAGACCACACTGGCACCATCGACAGTGCATCAGGAGGTCCTGGGTTGTCACCTGGAGCTGGCTTGGTGATGGGGGATTGTCCTCAATCGTGGTAGGTGCGGCAATGCCAGGCTTCACGATGCGGGCAGGCCATGCGACACTTCCTCCATCTGCTTCTGCAGTGACTAAGGCCATGCCATTGTTTTAATGCAGCACCTAGTTATCGGTATGCTGGTTCTCGCTGCCTGGAACATGCTCCTTGATGAAGTCGTAGGCTTGTTGTGGAACCAGACCCAGCAGTGGTTGTCTGTACACAGCGTGGAGCTCTTATACTCCAAGTGTGCACAATACTCCTTGACAACCACACCACTGCCAAGCACTCACGTTCGTTGACGTCGTACCTCTGCTCAGTCAGTGCGAACTTGGTGCTGGCGAAGTCGATGATCTGATACTCGCCAATGTCTCCACACTGGTACAGCACTGTGCCGAATCCTTTCTGGCTGACATCAGTCTGCAAGTAGAGGTGTTTTGTGGGGTCGTACCTTGCCGAGGTTGAGCAATGTTCGGAGAAGCACCTTTATTTCCTGCGATGCATCGTCTGCAGCATTATCCCTCTGAGACTATCGCTGCATTGACAGTTCAGTAAATGGTGCAGTAACAATGGCAAAGTTTTGGATGTGCTCCCAGAGCCAGTTTATTAGCCCGAAGAAATTCCAAAGCTGCTTACAAGTATTTGCTGGTGGGTACTTTTCGATCGACCGCCATTTTTTGGGGTTCGGGGTTCCTCATAGACGACATGACCCAGGAAGTTAATGCTGGCCTTGCTAAAGTGGTATTTTGCACTGGTTCTCAAGTACAAGCGACAGTCTCTCAAGTACAAGAGACAGGTAACATAGATAGTCTTCCTAGCTTACCAACCATATCACGTTTGGAGGTAGGCGAAGACGAACTCGCAGATGAGGCATCCAGCACCTGCACAATAAAGGCCTAGAAATTAGTCAGGGCGCATTTCAGTCCAAATGGCATGGCACAGAACTGTAATAGCCCACCATCATGTGCCATGAAATCTGTCTTGCACTATCTTCAATACTGACTGGTACTTGCCAATAGCTGCTCTTGAGGTCGAGGGATGACTTAACCTTGGCTTTCCCTAGCTAACTTTGGGCATCTATAATGCTGGTGTAAGGTGGTAAAGCACTGCATGTCACTTGATTTAAAGGTCCAATGTTCAATCAAAACCTCCAAATGCCATCTTTTTTAGGTGCCAATGCTATAGCAGAGTTGAACTCATTCTTTGTTGGTTCAATAACACAATCACTCAACATCTTGTGAATTTGTTGCTTTATTATTTTGGTTTGATACAGAAAGAAGCAGCATGGTGGGGTGTATGTAGGTCGCAATTGCACTAATGGTATTGCTTGTTCTGATATTGTAGTCCAGCAGTGTCCTTTGTTCACAACAAACACATCCTGGTGATCGTTGTGGAGTCTTTGGAAAGCATCTTGGTGTTCTGGCTAAATATTGTTTTTGAACACCATTAATGAAATGGCCACCACTGTATCAGTCAGTCACCGCTCAAGGTTGTACACCATGCATAGTTCTTATGGCCGAAATTGATATGACGAGCCATGTGTGCTACAATGGCATCTTGCTCCATGAGCAATGATACACCAAGTATGGCACCTTTCCTAATGTCCGTTGTAACTATTGCTGTTGTTATTGTCTCAAGGTCATGGATTCGATCTGTCATTGTTGTTTTCCTTAGTGCTGTACAAGTGAGTTATTTGTTGCTAAGTAAATTATGTGAGCGGATAGAGTAATGTCTGTTGGGTTTACAAAACTGGGTTGCACAAAATTATGTGAAGTGGCAGTGTCTCTTAATGCATGGCAAAAATGACATTTCGTGACTACCAAAATACGAATTAATTCAGAATGGCTGCTACCGACCTGGTTGATTATGAATTGTTTATGTGTCAAGTTGGTAGCACTGTCTGAAACTGGGGTGTCAATCATCAGGCCTCTTTACAACCTGCTTCCCGTTTCCCAAACTGTTGCTTGTGTTAATGTTTGTTTGGTTATTGCAGAGATGTGTGTTATTAGGGCACGCACCATGCCAGTGATATTCCTGACCATCACAGAAACAGCACAGAGTTGGTGGTGGTTGGCTGCTGTCCCACTTATCATTTTTGCTTCCTGCACTGTCAGTTGCATTGTTGTTTTTGCTTTCACTTGCACATGTGCTTTTGGCTGTGTGGGTTGTTGCACGTGTCATTTTGTCTTGTTGCTGGCCGAAAAAGTTGGTTTTGATGTGGTACTGTGATTATCCTGTACACTAACACTGTCCTGACATTGCTCGTGGTTCCATTGTGAGGCACCAGAGTGCCATTCGCAGTGCAGTTCTCACTGATTCCACTACATGAAACTTATGGCATGCATTAGATTGTTTAACCCACTGTTAAGAAGGGCACCAACCTAGCACAGTACTCTGGAAGCACTGTTTCTGCCATACTGAAAAACTTGGACGAACTCCTGCCACTGTAGACCATATTGATCGATAGAATGCTACCAGTAATGTCCTTCTCCAGAGAGTTACACTACAATGTAGCTAGGACACTCATTTTCACATATTCTATACCATTGGAGGTGGGAAGTGAAATCCTCCAGGAATGCTGATGGGTCCTCACTAAAAAAGCCTGCGAATGTGGGCAGCGATTGAAGCCTGGAGGGTGTGGTAGCACTGGTTGGCCCCGGTGCAGGGATTGAGGTAGCTGCAGGTGTTGAGCATTGTTGCCCATTGCTTTGTGGCAATATGCTCGTTGGTGGCTGAACAAGAGTGTTGTTATGGTATTGCATCACTGGGTTTGTTTTGGAAGTTAGCTTGTGTGTGTGTTGGTACCACTGGGATGAGTTGTGAAAAGGCAGTGTGGGAAAGTAAGTGGCATGTGATGGTATGTAGGAGAGGGAGAAGTGCTGAGGTTAAGGTAGGCTGACAGGGTATTGAATGAGCAAGCAGCGCGGTTTTATTTACATCTGCCACATATGCGCTGGTTGCTTTGACAGGTGCGATGCTTTGTCTACCACTACTGTGCATTGCCAACATGTGTACTCTCCGTCTTGTACTTCTAAGGGGCAAATAGGTCCAGTGTTCATGCACTGCACAAATTCTGAACTTTAATACGTCTATATTTTCACTGCCTTCGCATGTAGTTCAATGAGTCTGTGTGGGTTGACAGTCTGGACCGGTTAGCAAGTCTTTGTAAATAGAAGAAGGTTTTAAATGATTTAAGTCACTTTAAATCTATCCCAATGGTAGTAACAAGATCGACCATGCGTAAGCACAATGCATGGTATTGGTGTTTATGCAAGCTACTGACGTGGTCAAGCAATGGCTTGGAGAAATTCTCATCCCTAGTTGGGAAAGCCAACTTGATGTGTAGTGTTACCAGAGCTGATGATGTAGGAATTGTGTGCCCAGCACCACAGCCCTGTGGTGAGCTGGTGAAATGAGGTTCGTTTCGGTCGTCAGCCAAGGGGACTCTGGTTAACACTCCATCACATATTATGGCGAGGCTGTAGGCCCCCTCGCACACCTTAATTAAATTACAAATGGAACACTTACGATGCTTGTGGAGTTATTTATTCCTTGCAACTCCTTAATGAACACACACAACTTTAGTACAAAACGTGGTCTTAATGGCCTGGAACAGCCACCATGTGGCTTTATAATGTGAAACGCGATTGTGTTTAAAAACTCTCCGCTGAGAGTAACGTTGCTCTCCCCTCGGCCCTATAACAAATAAAATTAATCAACCAGTTCATGAAGTGAAGTCTATTGCAGTGAATATGAGTTCAGCTTAAGATGTTGGCACCGAGGGCCTTTGCGGAGCGAGAGACTTACACATCTTGATGCGTTCAAGTGCGAAGAGAACTGGGAGGAAGCGTGGGCCANATCTTGATGCGTTCAAGTGCGAAGAGAACTGGGAGGAAGCGTGGGCCAGCTTCTGCTACCTGAGCGCAACCGACACCAAGCGGTGAAATGATGAAGCACAATATAAACTAACAAATTATTATGAGATGGAAGTGACGTGAATTAAATTAACTTAAGACAACATCATTTTTCCTTATTCAAATACACACTAAAAATGATTATATTAATCCCAAATGTTTCCATTGTACCAGCCACAGTATTGCCAAGTGTACAATGTCAAATGTCCCTGGCTGTGGCTGTGTCGACTNAATGTTTCCATTGTACCAGCCACAGTATTGCCAAGTGTACAATGTCAAATGTCCCTGGCTGTGGCTGTGTCGACTTTCTTTCGTGATGACAATGATGATATTAATTATATACACTGATACAATTAATAACACTGAATAAATACCCTGATGCAATTAGATACCCTGATTGAATACACTGACGTTATTATGAACACTGCTGCAATTATAATGAGTGATGCAATTATGCACTGATGCAATTATGAACACTATCACTCGTGCCCACAAGCCCGTCGGTGTGGTGTGTCTGGTGTAGTGGACACGACTATGACAGTCAGAGTGGGCACAAAGGAGCTCGTGAACGTCCGGTTCACGTCACCACATTGTAGGGTACGGACCCCTTACCCAGCACACACTTGGATTCCACATGCCATGTTGTTGAGAAGGTGGTCACTGTAAAATTTTTGGTTATTGTTTGCCGAAAAATCTGATTCTAATTCCAATTGTATTTTATTTCGCAACACTTTGGAGCTGTTCATTTGTTCATGGTTGTTCGCCATTCAATTGCTCATAGGTCTGGGCTTTCAAGTGCATTTACAATAATGTGTGCCTAGTTCATAATTCGCTATCATGACCTGTGGGACAGGGCAGAAGCACTGCCAACACAGAGGCATCGGCATGCCTGCATATGCTAGGGCAGCCATCATGATGTGTGACATGGCAGCCTAACCTAATGGTGAGCATCAGCACCACAGCCTACTTTTCGAGGCTGGTCCTCCATGCTCCTGCATGGAGGGTTGTACCAACTGGGTGTGGATAGGTATGCATGCTTGCGCACATGGCCTGCTGTGCCGATTGATACTTTCACAGGTACCTGCCTGCTCTCACTGCATGGACCCGAGGCACTAAAGGGAAGTGGTGGTGATGTCGCAATGTCCCCAAGATGGCCAAATTGCTGTTCTTGATGTGTGCTTTAGACACAATGGTGAACTACAATTCTGGTTTTAGCAGACTTTCACCCATGTTTTGTAGCTTTTCTGGGCATCATTCTGGTATCATGTTGTCATAAAATCGTCGTTCAACATTGCTCACGGTGCTCCGAAGGTGCAATATTAATGTAGTCGAGGAAAAAAGGATGGAAAATTGCTGAATAAAATTTGGAGTAATGGTAAACTTTGGGAGATCCTGGGCCGAATTTTAATGAATAATGGAAAAGGAATAAAGGGTAGGCCGCACAGAAGGGCAACAATTAGTGATGTTGCTTCTGGTGCATTTCGGTTTTGCAGTACAGTGAGCAATAAAGTAGAATAATTATTGGTAAGGTAGAACCAACTAGGCACCAGAATCCGTCGTCAGGTGGAGTTAATGGTGATGGTGATGTTGATCTCAGAGCAGCCTGGGCCATCCTCCCAGATGTACACATTTTCTCGGTGATAAATTTAAGTTGAGTCATCCTAGGATTAAATGACAGTCAGGCTCCCCTCGTCCCTGATCTTACTTGTATAGTGACGTGGGCTTATTCAGGATGACCCACACACATTAAATGGCAATAAAAAATACTTTAGCTGAAAACTGTGCAGAATAAAGGTACTAAAGTACAGACTTTGTTGTGTGTTGTGGGGGACACATGCCCTCATGTTTTATGAAGGTTGTGCTCAGGAATAAAACACTTAGTACAATAACTGACATATAATTGACCTCGCTGCATAGTGAATATCTAAATTTATTCTAGCTGCATGTCCACCAGGTAGGACACGCTGAAAAAATGTGCGAATGCATGTTAAAAAGAATTGAAGTTAAATTAAATTCCCCAGGCGATGTTATTTCCATGGAAGAAGGGGTGGTGGCTCCAGGTGTTAACAACAAAAAATGTTCTAGTATACGACTTATTTCTATGGAAGAGTAAATGATAGATGCGAAAATGCGAAGTGCACCGGGAGCGTGATGCGATGTGTCCTATTCCTTGAGACTCTGAACGAATACTGAATCATGGAGTGCCCACACTGCAGCTGCATGGTGGCACTCGCACATTGGTACTACCTGCATAACAAATTAACAGCATAAAGAGACTCTTGACATTTTTAACTATTATATTCAACCCATACATAGATTGATTGTCGAAAATGTTTTTGAAAAACGAATTTTTCTTCAAATTGGTGAAGAGCGAGATTCTAATCGATGTAATTTCACCCGCCTTGTCGATGTAACCTGCGAATTAGATGAGAGCCTTCAACATGGGTATGAATAATACTTATTTTCTTTCAATATAAGCGCAAGTTAAAGGCTTCGGTAGTTTAACAGCGACAATGGTAAGATAAACTGCCAAGATACACTTTAAAACATTCAACAGCCAGGTGATCGGTTCCACACAAGTTATAATATTTGCTATAAACAAGAGAATGTTGATAATTAGGAATATTGCATATGTACATATTATTAGTTGTTTAGTATTGTTACATTTCGGGGTCAATAATTAATTTAAAGAAAACATTACTGATTTTTTACAAAAAAAAGATCTCTTATATACCCTCCCCCTTTTATGTTTCAAAAAATTATTTATATATACTATTCCTTTATCATGCATATCTAGATTTCATATAAAGTTTTGAAATTTATTCAAGTTTGAATGGTTTTTTTTCAGCATTTGTATCTCAACATTATCAATCAACACGCCATTTTTGTAAAAATCTAGACTGCATGTGTATTCCTCCGTTTTGAGCACTGTAACAGATGTATAGGTGCTTTAATTGTGTTGGTGATTATGGTGGTGGTGGTGGTAAAAAGTTCTGCATATTATTTGTCACTCTCGTAAGTTTGTATATGTTTGTGTGTACCAATTGCAAATGGTTTACAAGAAATATGTATGCGAATATCACCAGAAACAACAATAGACCACCAAAATGATTACGCATTTTTTGTTTCATNTTACAAGAAATATGTATGCGAATATCACCAGAAACAACAATAGACCACCAAAATGATTACGCATTTTTTGTTTCATAATTTTCTTATTCTTTTTTCACAGTTCACGTAAGGTAGACAATATACACAAAATATCCCTGTTTTGATTTCATATTCGTATACAAATATCGAAATAAATAACCAATGTATATATTTGTTGAACTTGGCATCACCTCCAAATAACATGATTCCCATAGTAATATCTTATTTTACTTTCCTTCAACGATGCCTGCCAAGTTATGCAAAGATTTGATTATTTTCTCCACTTTTTCTCAAGTTGTATATGTAAAAGATATAGTTGGGTATTCGTACACTGGAGTGTATGAATATGTTTTATATCTTGTTTAGTATTTTTGTTAATCATATTTTCTACATCATTGAAGTAGTATGAATTAAATGTATCTGCGACTAATTTCGGTTCTAAGGCTATAAATTTGTTTACTGTTAGGTTTACGTCTGGGCATTGCTCTGCTGTTCTTCCTATTGTGTTTTTTCTGCAATATTCGTTGTTGTTTTATTTATTTTTGAGAATTCCAATTGAACTTACAGAAAAAATAATAATCATTTGCCGATTTTATCGCCCTGCTCGTGACTTTGCAGTTTTACCTGCAGTGATTCATTGTGTCGGGGCTGCTGGTGGTCGTGGCGGCCTTGTACAATTTTCTTTTGTTTTCACAGGAAAATTGTATCCCTTTGGTGAGCCATAAAGTTTTGTTTGGATTTGTATTTCTGTGGGTTAGTCTGGATGGAAAACAATTTTCANTACAAGAAATATGTATGCGAATATCACCAGAAACAACAATAGACCACCAAAATGATTACGCATTTTTTGTTTCATTATTTTTCTTATTCTTTTTTTCACAGTTCACGTAAGGTAGACAATATACACAAAATATCCCCTGTTTTGATTTCATATTCGTATACAAATATCGAAATAAATAACCAATGTATATATTTGTTGAACTTGGCATCACCTCCAAATAACATGAGTCCCATAGTAATATCTTATTTTACTTTCCTTCAACGATGCCTGCCAAGTTATGCAAAGATTTGATTATTTTCTCCACTTTTTCTCAAGTTGTATATGTAAAAGATATAGTTGGGTATTCGTACACTGGAGTGTATGAATATGTTTTATATCTTGTTTAGTATTTTTGTTAATCATATTTTCTACATCATTGAAGTAGTATGAATTAAATGTATCTGCGACTAATTTCGGTTCTAAGGCTATAAATTTGTTTACTGTTAGGTTTACGTCTGGGCATTGCTCTGCTGTTCTTCCTATTGTGTTTTTTCTGCAATATTCGTTGTTGTTTTATTTATTCTTGAGAATTCCAATTGAACTTACAGAAAAAATAATAATCATTTGCCGATTTTATCGCCCTGCTCGTAACTTTGCAGTTTTACCTGCAGTGATTCATTGTGTCGGGGCTGCTGGTGGTCGTGGCGGCCTTGTACAATTTTCTTTTGTTTTCACAGGAAAATTTTATCCCTTTGGTGAGCCATAAAGTTTTGTTTGGATTTGTATTTCTGTGGGTTAGTCTGGATGGAAAACAATTTTCAAAACAATGGAGAACTTGGTTACAAAAAGAGTTTAATTTTTCACTTTCTTCGGTACAAGTATACAATGTTGACCGTTGCTCCGTACTACACTCACTTTTAAATAGTAATATATATTTCCAGCAAAAATTTCTTATTTTCTAATAGGAATTACTATTGGAGGGCATTTTTATGAAAGACATAATTTGATCTGAACCATGTGTCCACGAGCTCCTTGTTCCTACTCAGACCGCCGTAGTCAAACCAACTGCACCAGCTACACCGGGCTGCTCAACCACATCAGGCTAAGAGAGCGTAATGCAGGTTGTCAATAATGGTACTCGCACCTTCTTGTCAATAAGAATTACTTAACTCAAGAGACCATCCAACTTATTTATTACAGGAGTCGCCCTAATTATTTATTACAAGAGTTCACCCTACTTATTTATTACAAGATATAACTCTTGTTATAAATAAGTAAGTGATCTGAAATGGTGTTTACCCCAAAGCCACAGCTGTTGGACGCACAGTCAATTGATCGTTACATTGTAGCAGCTCGCGCCGCGACATACTACGTGATGCACCACCAAGTGATATCGAACTTGCTTGTAGGACGAAGCTGAAATGCCAAGTGCTGCAAAGTGTACCCATGAGTGGGCAGCATTTTTCCAAACACATCAAACAATATCACCTCATTCACATATTTTGTATTAAGAGCAATCGAACATGGTTACCCACACCCCTTTCCCCAGGTGGACTCGTCCATCCCTTTAGGAGACAGCGACTTGGCAATGCTGTAGCCACTGAAATTCAAACATGACACAGGAAGTGAAATACAGACACATTTCGCAAGAAAATGTAATAGTGAATGTATTTAATGTGTAGTTATAAATGTGCAATTATAATTTCAACATGGGATATTGCCTATAAAGGCCTCCATCCTTGTAATATGTAGATTAGCGCTGTGACACTCCCTGTAAACTTCACAACATCAACCTTAACATACATTTGTTTATCAATGGGGGTGTCATCAACATATTTAATTTAATTTATAAAATATTTAACCACTGCCATAATATTACATAGTGTTAATATCATGTTATACAATTCGGTGTTTGACGCCGGTTATTGACACTTGCGATGGAAGCCAATGTAACTCTGGCAGTTCGACTCAGTACATGGGCCAGAATTGCGGCATTGGTGGCCCGCTCTGCGAGCCCCCTTAGTACCATCATTTAGGCTGTTATTACTTCACTGAGATAGTTAATTAATTAACTGGAACATATATTTTAAGTACTGAGGGAAGAACCACCTGCATTTCCCCCAGAGAGCTTAGCGCTACTACGTATCTGCATGAAACCACGCTCATTTTCATGCTAAGGTCACTGGCAGGCCGTAAGTGCTGGGTCAATTTTCTTCCACTATTCACATGTAAACAAGCACAGTGAATAAACAGCTGTACGAAGTTCTATGTGTGTTGATTAATTTTCTCAGGCACACGTAGAGTACTACACCCTTTGTACTACCTTCCTCATTTTCTGGTATATTTCAGGTGTACGAGATGGCATACAGTCTTGTCATAAGGTTTAAATATTGTAACAGACGGAGGTCTCCAGGGCTCCCTGGGCCATCGACCGAACGACCCTCATCTCTAACCCTCCACTGGGTTATAGTGCCGGGCAATTCTACACTCAACTAGCCCTGGGTCACCTCGACCACATCAATTAAATATTTGTGCAACTTGATCCTATAAGTAATTTATTATTGAGAGACATTTACCCTATGCAACTACATTACTATCAATGAAAATGTTATCATTTGCTGTCTGGTTACTTCTATTCTGGTAGCAAAGTTTACTATGGATTTATGGTTGTTGGTACTGAGTAGACTATCAAGTTCGTTTTTTTGGTTCCTTTATTTTAAATAATTAATATTAAAGTCCCACAGAAAATAATTTCTGTAATGGTTCTGTAATAGGTTTTAAGGTTTGCTTCAAGAAATTTTAAAAAGTTACTCAAGTTGGCAGAAGGGGCTCTATAGAGTGAGGACCCCACTTTTTTAAAGTTGTCAGTTGTTACTTTCACATAACGGCACTCAAACTCTTGAGCTTCATATAATAAATGCATGTCATTTTTGAAACTTACATTATTTATAATGAAAATACAGGTACCCTTCTTAGTCATGCTTTTAATTTCCTTAGCAGAGGATGCAGTTAAATGTGTTTGTTAAACATAAGATTTGTACACCCAAGTTACATTCTGCGGTTAATTTGTTCAAGCACACAGAAAGCTCATAAATCTTGTTTGTTNGTTAAACATAAGATTTGTACACCCAAGTTACATTCTGCGGTTAATTTGTTCAAGCACACAGAAAGCTCATAAATCTTGTTTGTTTAATCTCTAATAATTTGATAGAAAAATACAAATTATTTACATAAATTATTTTGGTTTTTTTAAAATATTTGGACAATTATTGAATGATTGTGGTATTGAGTGTGAAAGTAAAACTTATTTGTTACATGATTTAGGCCTNAAATATTTGGACAATTATTGAATGATTGTGGTATTGAGTGTGAAAGTAAAACTTATTTGTTACATGATTTAGGCCTTATGGGAATGGACAACTTTATACTAAAAAATTTCCATAGTTTCCAATGATTACCTGAATTTCTTTGAATATATCCACTGTCTGTAAGGATCCTACTGGCAATGAGGTCAGAGAGTTTCGCCTTGCCAGCATGACTTAGATGCAGACAATGTCTTGTGTGGTCAGCCCTGGTTATTTTCTCTAGTCCAATCAAACCAATATTACTGATTCTGCCAGATCTTGGACAATACCGCAGGGCACCGTTAATTGTCTGCGCCTTCATTTGTAGGAAAGGCTTGTCATTCCTTTGCAATGCCTCATAGACCGACAGATTGGTGTGACTGGTGAATCTGTCAATGTTGCTGATGTCTCTTCCAACTGAATAGTTTTTGTCCCAGTCAATGCTGTTGCCTATTCCCCCAACAAAAAGAACCTGATCTGACTTTCATAAATCTTTACTTAATATACTTACATCTTCTGCCACACTGCCATGGTTTGCATTAGGTTTACAAAACACGATAATGTCATAACCCTCATCCAATTGGTCTTTGATGCACTTTCCTAGGCCTCTCGCATGACTGCTTCCATGGATCAACACTTTCCTCTTGGATATTGCTGGGTTGTTGTGTGCTAGGAGAGGAATGACCTTAACCTCTTCTTCCTGCAGGTCTGCGAGGATAGCAAAGCTGTTGCTACAAGGTGGTGTTGTCTCGGGGACCTGTGAGCTTTGCTTCGTCCAGATTTCCCTCAACATGAAAATAAAAACACTTCCAGTCACCCTCAGGAACAACATTGGCATTAACTCTGTCACAAGGATAGTGAAACCATCTGTTACAGTAATCACAGGCGATGCTTTCTTCAACAACTGACCCACAATGTTTACACCCATTTATTTATAGAAATTGCTGCAATTTCGTCTGCTCGGTTTCAATATCTGCTAACATGTTTAGATAGTTTCTGTTCCTGATGAAATGGAAAATACTTTCAGAAGCCATTGCCAGGTAATTTATTTTTAATTAGTAATAGGCCTTAATATGTATTTAGTTAAAAGTCTTTACATAAATTAATGTAAACAAACAATAAAACAAAGCAATTACATAATTATTCTCCAGGTAATTATAAGTTTAGGGGCTTTTCTGTAAAAATAAAAATAATTCACGGAAAATTGTATATTTCCACTCTACTAATGATGTAGNTAAGTTTAGGGGCTTTTCTGTAAAAATAAAAATAATTCACGGAAAATTGTATATTTCCACTCTACTAATGAACATCTTGTGCTTATATGATCCCCGTAATTGCAGGCTGATTAAAGCTAATATGTTTCCACCTAAACTAACAGAACCTAACCCTACGATGGGTGAATCAGTATTTTATATTTTTTAACTAACCTAGAATTGTTGGGTTTTACTCTAACCTAGAATTTTTGGATTTTACACTAACCTAGGATATTAGGGTTTTACACTAACCTAGGTTGTTTGGGGTTTACACTTAACTACGAATGTAGGATTGTATGTATTTAAATGAACCATAAAACAAACCAAAATAATGNTGTTTGGGGTTTACACTTAACTACGAATGTAGGATTGTATGTATTTAAATGAACCATAAAACAAACCAAAATAATGTAAATTGACTCACCTAGGCAGGGGGCTGGTATAATAACTCTGACGTTAATAGACGTAAAAACATATTTCGCACGTTTTTTTAAATATGTTCTACTTATTTTAACAGTATGCCTTCTTGAATATGAATAAGCCAAGATGTGCAGAACCCATTAATGCATTTTTTTTTGGTTGGTCTAGGACTTTTCGTTCAGAAACGTAAACAAACTGGCTACACTGCTCATTTCGCAATTTTGTTCAATTTCTTTAAATATGTTGTACTTATTTTAAAGCTACGCCCCTAGTATATTCGTGTTCANATTTCGCAATTTTGTTCAATTTCTTTAAATATGTTGTACTTATTTTAAAGCTACGCCCCTAGTATATTCGTGTTCAACGAATTAGTAGAGTAGAAAAATATCATAATTTTGAATTTTTTTTGCGTTTTTCACTAAATATTAGAAAGGCCGATAAAAACTTGAAAGGTTATTTGTTTAGTTAATGACTAAGTTTAAGTCTGGGTTTAATCTTTCTGTATTTGTTTACTTGCACAAGTTGAGAGAAATAACTACCAATGGCCTGTACTTTGTGCCTACAAGCAGCCCACAAGGCAACTTTTTTAAAAATTTGTTTCAAACCATTAGTTAAAGCACAAGTATAATATCTAAAGTTCTAAATATAGTAAAGAAAATCTTATCATGCGAATTAAAATAAAGTGCAATAAGTTTTNCTAAATATAGTAAAGAAAATCTTATCATGCGAATTAAAATAAAGTGCAATAAGTTTTATAAGAATAAACCAAGAATTGATGAAGTAGTAAACCAAAAGTTGTTTTTGGAGGGTTACATCTTTGACATGTTTACTATATAATTCTATAGAGCGTAGCACTTGTAAGTATTTGTTATATATTAGGTATCTTTATATTTACTGGTCAAGCAAAATACCGTTATGGACTGCTTTTGAAATTCGTATTTTATGGAGGAAAACGTATTTTTTTTTGGGGCACNGTCAAGCAAAATACCGTTATGGACTGCTTTTGAAATTCGTATTTTATGGAGGAAAACGTATTTTTTTTTGGGGCACTTTGATTGAAAGGGTTCAATATTAACAGCTAGAAGTGTTTCCGAATTAACGTACCAGATTTGAATATCTATTTTCTTGAAACTGGAAAAAAAAAACTGAATATCGATACTTAAATACCTGTTTTGCAAAAGTGTCGATATCCGTAAAATTACAGTTGTATCGCAATATACACTCAGCTAGGCCTTTTTACGTTAACCGTGAGGTGTGGAAGGTCGAGCAGTTATTATTTGTGAAGGAAAACTCAGTGGAAAATGTTTTCTCGATTTGTAAAACCCCCGAATTCTTCGGTGTTACGAACCTGCGTTAAGAATATACGTACCTCATCTCATGTAAGTATTGGGAAGTGTATATGTGTTAATACATGTTTTACCATGTATCTCATGTTCTTTCGCTTAGTTCATTTTTAGTGGGGTTTGTACATTACATTTATTTCCGTGGCCAACCACTAGCAAATCTGAGAAAAAAAATATAAATACTAGCGAACCGGCTCGGCTTCGCCCCGGTATAATTGAGTTTTACGGTGAGACACTAATAAATAAATTGGGAAAAGCAATTAATTTATGTTAAAACAGAATTATAAAATTATACGACGTTGGCGTAGGTTTTTAACTAATTATGGCAACCCAAAAGGAAGGAAATATTTTGGTACCCAATAGCCAAGAAGTAGGGTATTACTTTTGAAGTGTATCTGTGCAACTATCGCGTAGTTACCACATTTCCGCTTTCGCTATATGAAAATCAAAACTTGAGTTTCATCAAGTTGTATATTTAGAAATAAGTGTACCTAGGTACTACTTTTTGCGCTTGGCTGAGGTATCATAATCGATCACCTAAGTAAAGCAATGTTACCAGCGGCACACATTTGAATGGGTGACCGTTTAGTGGCATAACATCTGAGCTCTTTCGGGCTTCGGAGGGTACGTTAAATATTCAGTCCCGGTTTTTATCGATTGATAGCAATCGTTAGGACATTTCAGAGGTACTTGGGCTGTCTGATAAACTGACACCAGAGGAAAAAAAATATTTTGGTCACATTCCTAGTTGTTGCATGATTACGTTTTGGGTAATTATTAAGTTTAAGGGCTTTTCTGTAACCCCCCCCCCCCCCCCAAAGNTGTGCCCACCTAACCGAACCTAACCCCACGGTGGGTGAATCACTATTTTATAAGGTTATACAATATTAATCAAATCTCCGATCAACACCCTACAATCACAGACTAGATGGGAACCCTATAATCCTACCTTAGTTTAAATAACTGCAATCCTAGGTTAGTTACAATCGCTACAATCGTAGGTTAGTTTAAAAATGTAAATTAGTGATTCACCCATCGTGGGGTTAGGTTCCGTTAGGTTAGGTGAGCACACATTATACAATTAGTCATACGTTAATGATGCTACTATAGTAGTGTTCTGCGTTACCTACGAATAATCCTAGGTTAGTTTAGAAAGAATGAAAAATGGTGGGGTAAAAACATCTGGAAAAACCTTGTTTGAATGACGTAATATAACTAAAATTGCACGTTAAATTACCTGTTAGTTTAGAATTCTACAATCCTAAGTTAGTTTAGAATTCTACAATCCTAAGTTAGTTTAGAATTCTACAATCCTAAGTTAGTTTAGAATTCTACAATCCTAAGTTAGTTTAGAATTCTACAATCCTAAGTTAGTTTAGAATTCTACAATCCTAAGTTAGTTTAGAATTCTACAATCCTAAGTTAGTTTAGAATTCTACAATCCTAAGTTAGTTTAGAATTCTACAATCCTAAGTTAGTTTAGAATTCTACAATCCTAAGTTAGTTTAGAATTCTACAATCCTAAGTTAGTTTAGAATTCTACAATCCTAAGTTAGTTTAGAATTCTACAATCCTAAGTTAGTTTAGAATTCTACAATCCTAAGTTAGTTTAGAATTCTACAATCCTAAGTTAGTTTAGAATTCTACAATCCTAAGTTAGTTTAGAATTCTACAATCCTAAGTTAGTTTAGAATTCTACAATCCTAAGTTAGTTTAGAATTCTACAATCCTAAGTTAGTTTAGAATTCTACAATCCTAAGTTAGTTTAGAATTCTACAATCCTAAGTTAGTTTAGAATTCTACAATCCTAAGTTAGTTTAGAATTCTACAATCCTAAGTTAGTTTAGAATTCTACAATCCTAAGTTAGTTTAGAATTCTACAGTCCTAAGTTAGTTTAGAATTCTACTATTGTACATTTTTTAACTAACCTAGAATTGTAGGGTTTTACACTAAACTATGAATTTAGGTTTTTAGCGATTTAAAGGAGCCGTAAAACACACCAAAATAATATCAATTTACACACCAATGTAGGCGGGTGGTACAATACCTCAGTCAACTGCCAATTCAACCTCACTTCTCTTGAAATCACAATCTTCCGCAAAGCACCACATACGCGCATATAACTCACCGAAGCAGTCGTTTACAGCAGAATATATACGCAGATGCGCTCGTTTATAAGCTAATATAACGCACAAAAGCACTTGTTTTTGCTTTCTCCGTTTTAAATCTGCCGGATTAGAACGACATGAAACATGCTGGCAAAGGAGCGCAGGCGACTGACCGGGTTAAAAATTGTCCGTTAAAATGCCAGTGATGACCTCCGTCGTCACCAGGTAGCGTGTGGAATTTGCAATGCGAAGCAATTATTAATGGCGGTAGACATTAATTGACGAAAACAAACAAATTTTTCAATTTATTTAAATATGTTCTACTTATTTTAACATTACGCCCTCTTGAATATGACAAAGGTAAGCTGTGCAGAACCCATAAATGCAATTTTTGTTGGTCTAGGATGTTTAGTTCAGAAACGTAAAACTGAAGTCATGTCACAATTTTGTTCAATTTTTAAAAATATGTTTTACTTATTTTAAAGCTACGCCCCTAGTATATTCGTGTTCTACGTGATTAGTAGAGTGTAAATATACCACTTTTTAGGGTTTTTTTACGGAAAAGCCCTTAAACTTAATAATTGCCACGTTTTGTTATTATTCCACAGGACCTGTACAATTTAATGTGATAAAAATTATTGTATGTTCTATTCCAGGACCTAATGCACCTACATACCAAATTTCCTCAAAATCTGTTCAGTTATGGAGCTGAGTGGTAACAATCTTACACACACTGACTTTCACATTTATAATATTGTAGGATTTTCGTGTCTTTGCTATAGTCCCTATTGAGGCCGTGTCGGTATTGCCCGAATTTAGGCCTGTCCCAACTTATTGAAGTGAAGTTAACTTTGAATCCCAGCAATAAACAGTGATTCATGCTTTTTTCCTGACTACAACCAACCTTTGAAAAAAATTACGGTCATTATCCAGTTTAGGGGCTTTTCTGTAAAAAAAAAAAACCCCCCAGAATGTGGTATATTTCCACTCTACTAATTAAGCAGTACTCAAATATACTAGGGTCATTAACATATGANTTTCCTGACTACAACCAACCTTTGAAAAAAATTACGGTCATTATCCAGTTTAGGGGCTTTTCTGTAAAAAAAAAAACCCCCAGAATGTGGTATATTTCCACTCTACTAATTAAGCAGTACTCAAATATACTAGGGTCATTAACATATGACTAATTTCATAATATGTGCCCACCTAACCTAACAGAACCTAACCCCATGATGAGTGAATCACTATTTTACATTTTTAAACTAACCTAGGATTGTATGGTTTTGAACTAACGTAGGATTGTTGGGATTTAAACTAGCCTGGGATTGTAAGGTGTTAAACTAACCTCGGATTGTAGGATTTTAAACTAACCTCGGATTGTAGGATTTTAAACTAACTTTGGATTGTAGGATTTTAAACTAACCTAGTATTGTAGGGTTTTACACTAACCTAGGATTTTAGGGTTTTACACTAACCTAGGATTTTAGGTATTTAAAGGAACTAAAAAACACCAAAAGAATGTCAATGAACTCGCCTAGGTAGGCGGCTGATACAATTCCTCTGTCAACTCAACCTTACCTCATTCGACGAAACACCATGTACCCTGAAAACGCCACATACGCGAATATAATACCTGAAGTACTCGTTCATAGCCGAATATTACGCACTGAAGCACTCGTCCTTGCTTTCTCTGTTTTAAATCCACGGGATTGGAACATCATGACAGACGCCGGAAAAATCAGAATGGCTACTAAGCTGTTTGAAAAATTGTCCGTTAAATCACATGTGACGTGTCGCCATGATGTAACAATATCTTCAAGCCAATAAGGTGATGGCAGGAATCATGATGTAACCAAACATAATGACGACCTAGGTAAGCAAAGCGCCAAACAACTTGTACTGTTAATTATTTTGTTTAATTTGTTCTACTTATTTTAATATGACCCCCTTCTGAATATGAGCTAGGTAAGCTTTGCAGAATCCATTAATGCTACTTTTGTTGGTCTAGGACGTTTTGTTCAGAAAAGTTGCTAAACTGGATAATTACAGTCTTAAATTTATACCAAAAGCGCCTGTGTTGCGAGATAGGCCCTTTGGAAATGCACACTTTGTGTACCATCCCGTTACAAATGCTCAACTTGATATGCTTAAAAAAATGAAATGGTACAAAAACCTCGCCAAATAAACCTTGCTTATACGTAACAGTAGAATACAAGTATGCTTAAAAGTCTGGGTTCCGAGACAGCCAATTTCGAGATACGCCCTTCGGAAGTGGCACATTGTGTACCATTCGTGAATTGATATAATTTTGTGTTGGCTCTCATTATCTATTTGGGCATATGTAAACTGCATTTTAGTTCAGGGGTTTTACACCACGCTTAGTGTGGAGTGGACATGCAATGGGAAGGGGCAGTGTTTAACATCTCCCATGCCCTTCAAAGGCTTTGCGTAATCAATAATTGGTAATACACTTTTTTTTTTCTTTTTAAATCTTTTTAACGTAACCTGTCTTCATTACCCAGGAGCGTCACCACTCCCATCATGGTGATTCATTCACACCAACTGTATTAATTTCTTCATTGCAACTTTGTTCTCAGTTTTCTTCCTTGCAGGTTGCTGACATGTGCATTGGACAGCTTCAGGTAGAGTTGGATCTTGACACCTTTTCTACCTGTGTTATGTATTAGTCATATATAATAATGCAACCTTACTAATGCTTGCACTTTTGGTCAGGCTATGCACTGGTTGTTTGCGAATTAATCACATAAAGCAGGATACTCAGGGTTTTGCATGTGGAGAGGGCTTACAGCTCCATGCAGTAGCTCAACGTAAGTATTTGCGTAACTCTCAAGCTACGATGACCAACTGTGGTGGTATTGGGCTGGCTGTGAATTGCACTGTTAGCAACTACACATAATGTAACAATTCTTCAACACCAGGCATGGAGGACAGCAGGATAAGCTGCCACCAGGTGATCGACCTCAACCCTCGACACATACTGACCGTCAGGTAAAGTATTTTCTCCAAGATGTCACTGGATCTGTAAGTGTTTTTCCCACCAGAAATGTGCACGGGAGGCTGTCCACTTGCTACATTGTCTTCCCCCCCGGCACTCGAACCCTGTTTACATAGAATACAACTTAAAACGTACATGGAACATGACGTGCACAGTAAGTTTTATGTTGATTACTATTGTGGCGTACTGCATCACGTCGCTCATTCACATTTTTCTGTCTCAGCTCGTGATGCCAAGCATTCTTTTTATTTATTAACCTCTTGCCGCGAACTGGCTGTTTCTTTAGGCAGGCTCGCACCAGGTTAGTCTGGTTTCGGGAATGTATGGAGACGGATGTGTGTCACAATTCCCAGATCTCCATCTCTTGCTTATCTAATCATGTAGTCTGCTAAATTAATTAACCTTTGTAGTGGAACTTAACATATTATTGTTATTTCACCTCGGAACAGCTCAGTCTCTATCCCTGCTGGCTGACGTGTCAGGGATTTAAGTGTAACGTAATTTTTCATAATGTAAAACTGTCTTGTTTTGTGTGTAGGCTGGTGACATGCCAGAAGAGTGCAAGTGCCTCAAACGAGGGATTTTGTTCATGAGTAAAATCTAATACCTCCGACAGTGTTTATATCACAATTGTTGAAGACTATTAGCCGCCTCTTGTATGTAACCTTATGTACATAAGTACTAACTACGTGTTGTAATGCCAAATTAGCGTGTTCTTGGGGGTGTGTGATGGCTCACCCAATGATCTCACACTACATTACTGGCATTCTGAGAGAGCAAACACTAGGTGGGTAGGCGTAATTGCATTACTTAATGTAAAATTCCTTTGAACGTTACTGAAAACGTAGAGCGCTGAAGTCCAAATACCTTTTCCCTTCCCGAGACTGCAACACCCCTTCAGTTTGTTACTTGGGTTTATAACCAAATGTGGCTTATATGTATGTCAAAACTAGTATTAATTATATATATATACCAAAATAATTGGAATGTAATAAAGATGACTTTGGTTTTATTGTTATGATCTTGCATATTACTACTTAAAACTGGAAATATTAATGTCTCTTCTCCATTATTTGTAATATGCTGTGAATAGGTTTTTTTTAAACTATAATTATATATAAAAAATAAAAGGTGTAAGGAAATAGTTGTATATGTATGTATATATATATATATATATATATATATATATATATATATATAAATTTGAAGGGGCAAAAGGTGCATAGCAGCAATAGAATGTCACACAAGAATGTAGATTGTTTCAGATACCATACTTTTGTATTGGATACAAATTAAGTAAACATTTATAGAATTGTAGCACATTAGTGGAAGCATCCAAATTGAGTACAATGACAATAGGTGTTGACCTCCTCCTTCTCAGACTAAACATTAAAAAACTACAGCTACCCTGCAACTCCTGGTTTTTAAAGGGTATGACATGATAGATGCTTCTACAAGAAAGTTATGAATTACATTACATAAAGGAAAAAGGAAAGAAAATAGGAAAAGGGCTATCTGTACTGTTGGTTCTCCACATAGAACAGCAATTAATAGGGTCTCAATTTTAAAGGGCAGTTTATTAAATATTAGGATTCTATCAACAGTTTTAAAGAGTCAAACATGCAAAATTGTTAACATAAAAGAAGCATTAAAAGTAGGTTTTGTCAAAAACCTACAAAGATACGCCCATGACGATGACTATTAAAGTTTAGTTACTGAGAAGCATGTAGACAGTTTTATTTTCTATAGTGTAGTGAACTATGTCAACTATGGTTGAGTGCCATGTGTACCAATTCCACTCAACTTGGTGTGGTCCCTTTGCCCTTCTGCGTAGGAATGTGGTCCATTGCCTGTGTCCATGCCTGGCATCACGAGTTGAAACAGGAAAATGTGAATGAACGATGTGATGCAGTACACCACAATAGTAATCAACATAAAACTGTTACTGTGCATGTCATGTTCCATGTGTGTTTTAAGTTGTAATCAACGTGAACGGGGTTTGAGTACCGGGGGGAAGACAATATAGCAAGTGCACAGCATCTCGTGCACACTTCTGATAGGAAAAACGCTCACCGATCCAGTGACATCTTGGAGAAAATACTTTACCTGATGGTCAGTATGTGTCTAGGGTTGTGGTCGACCACCTGGTGGCAGCTTCTCCCGCTGTCCTCCACTCCTAGTGTTGAAGAATTGTTGCATTATGTGTGGTTGCTAATGGTGGGCGATTTACAGCCAGCCCAATATTGCCACAGTTGCTTATTGTAACTTGCGAGTTATGCAAATACTTATATTGAGCTACTGCATGGAGCTGTAAGGCCTCTCCACGTGCAAATTAAACAATTGCTAAAATTACACAAGTTAACACTGAAAAACACATGCAAAACCCTGAGTATGCGGCTTTATGGGACTATTTCACAATCTACCAATAAGTAGCCAGACCAAAAGTGCAGGCATTAGTATGGTTGCATGGTTTTATTTTCCTATACATAACACTGGTACAAAAGGTGTCGAGATTCAACTCTAGCTGAAGCTGTCCCAACGCACCTATCTGCAACCTGCAAGGAAGAAAACTGAGAACAAAGCTGCAATGAAGAAATTAATGCAGTTAAATTCCTGGGGTGTGAATGAATCGACAGAAGGGGAGTGGTGACCCTTCCGGGTAATGAAGGTAGATGATGGATGGTGCACTAAACGTGTATTCCCGAAGGTTTTATCTCAAAACTGGGGGCGCGGTACCCAGACTTTTAAGTATATTTGTATAGTACAGTTACGTGTAAGCAAGGTTTAGTTGGCAAGGTTTTTGTACCATGCATAGTTTTCACTTTCGAAGCATATCAACTGTAGTGTTTGTAACAGGATGGTACACAAAGGGCGTACTTTCGAAAGGCTCATCTCAAAGCTGGGGGAGCGGTACCCCGACTTTTAAGCATATTTGTGTACTACATTTGTGTTGGCGTAGTTCAGGTGGTGAGGTTTTTTTACCATGCTTAGTTCTCATCTGTATAAACGTAGTGATAAAAGTTGAATTAAATTACACTGCAACAGACCAAGAAAGCAGTGGCAACATTTTATTCAGCCCATTAATATTTGTCGCGATACATGCTATTGACATCACACAAGTGCCCAATATTAACACGTGCAAATACTTTATTTTTTACTTATAGTCAATTGGCAAAAAGGTTATTATTGCCAATTCACAAACTAAAAAATGGAAATTTTAAAATTTATATGATCATAATTACATTATCCTGTGTTCACACAACTAACAACTTTTGCAGAGTAGCAGTTATTTACATTTTCCCTGACCCAGATGAAAATTCCCTGACTTCCCTCTCACATGAAATTCCTTTACTTTCCCTGTGGGTGGACATCCTGTAATACATATTTTTTAATGGTCCAAAACATCATATTTAATATTATGCGCACAGCTAAATGAAACTTGAACATAACCACTGTGTAATTCATGTTTAGTATTATACAGAATATTGTTGGTAATACACATTTTACAATTATAATGATTACATATTCAATAGAATATTTCCAACACTGCTGTAGAAACAAATACCATGTCAAAATATTTTAGGTTTGACTTGAAAATGTGACAGCCAGAGAGGGTGTGAGAATGAGCATCGTGCGAACATAGTCATTCGCTCTCCATTTCTCTCCTCAGAGTTGGGACTGCAGAGAGGACTTTCTGTGATGCCAAGAGTGGGCAGGAGAGTACTCTCAGCAAATTGGGACATGGCCTCTGGTATATACTGGTGTATTTGTGCCCTTACCTACTTTTACTCTTGGCACAATATTCAATATAAAGGGGCAGCAGTGTCTGAGCAGTTTGCCTGCTTTCCCTTCCACCAAGATGAGCCAGGTTCAATCCCTGGCTGGGTCACTTTGGGATTTTCGCATGTGGGAATTGTGCAGGACGATGCTGCTGGTCAGCTGGTTTTCTCGGGGATCTCCCGTTTTGTCCGCTCTTTCATTCCGGTACTGCTCCATACTCACCTCGATCACCCTCGTAGACTCAAGATCTCTGCTAAGAGCCGTCCAATTCTCTTCAATCCTCACTCCCTAACAATATTTGATGAATTTGGACAGGCATTCTGATTTGCTTCGTCAAATGTTATTAGCCATGTAATCATTTTTATTGAATATACATTTCAGCTTAGAAGAACTTTGCTGAAAGTTATAAGGTTAAATTAAGGAATAAATATTATTTCAATAACCTACAGTGTTAGTGTTTTAGATGAAGTTTGTGTGAATGAAATGTTACTATTATTGGCAACTATTAAGAATAGGGGCTTTTCCGAAAAACTGCAAAATAATACCTGAAAATGATTTGTGGACATTACTTATCACACTTAATACAAATTTCATGGGGGAGATCACGGAATTTGCAGTATATACCATGAAATGTGATAGTGAGGAGTGCTATGAATATTGAGGTGTTTTTGCGGTAAAACACATAAAATTGGTCAAATACCTATATTTATATTGGGTCGCTGAATAGTGTTAAATGCTAGAATACCTTTGGAAACCAAACCTTACAGGGTATATTTATACTGATGCACTAAGGTCATAGAGGTATAAACCATGTTAATCAAGCAGTCAGAATATAATTTAATTCAGTTAAATTTTTCAAATCTTCTCTATATTTACGAGAGGATGTATTATGTAATGTGGAAGTACTAGAAAAAGTATTTGTACATATAGTATATCATACAATAAGATGTTCCCAGGAGTTGTTTGAGTGGTTTATATGTATCACCATGATACATTTGTTGAACAACAGTGCACAGACACAGGAAACAAATGTGCATTACTTTTGGTCTTCCAGTTTAATTTTTACCTATTACATGTGACTGTTGTATGCTGGTAGCATGTGAATGTGCAGTATACAATGTGAAGGCTTGGGATTTAAGTGTGCTATTAAGCGTGTTTTGTCGTGATTATTTATATTTGATGTATTAAATCTACTTATTGTGCAGAAATAAGAGTGTTGGTGTGAAATTGGGACACATTAGAATACAAGGTAAATTTATCCTATACGCGAGTCATCAGAAATACATCACAAGGAGCTATATTTGCTGCTTACATGGGTAAAGTAATTTATAGTGTAGTTTTTGCATGGAAATTAAGTGTAGTGAATAGTGCTGTGTAGTATTGCATTGAAGGGCTTACGTGCTGCTGCCGCTTAGCTGTATCAAATGCAGAAGACCTAACCAAATTAAACCTAACTTCATGGTAAGTGAATCACAGGGGATGGATGATTTGACGCGCGCTTACTTATCCTTTTTTATGCAACGCCATCATATGTCGGCACACACTACCCCTCTTATCACATATCGTGATGTTAGGTTAGGTCATATTGCATTTAACATGGTTAAGCAACCCAAATTACATATAATTTACATAAATTTGGTGTTTTTACCTCACAGTTTCCCAGATATTCATAGCCCTCCCAACTATTGCATTTGGTAGTAGATATTGTGAGTACAGTGATGTTGCTACTAGGCCACCTGAGTTATACAGGGTGGTGGCTAGTAGTTCATAGTTAAATTACTTTGGTGCAGACTAAGGGCACCTGTTGTTACTTTAGGGGTAAACAAATACTCGTATTCTCCGTTATTTAACACACCTGTAATTTATTTGTCTGAAGGTAACATAGGTATTTACACACACTGGCNAACAGTCGTAGGGCTGATGCGCTGAATACTATGCGTCGGGGAAAGTTGTTGAAGGGAGACTCTTCTCTACTTATCTGTGACTGTGGCTTTTGGTGAGTGGTCTTTGTTGGTAGCTGAGGCATGGTGAGTTGGGTGGCCCTATTTCAGACCCTCGGACTGGCTCTCGTTGGCGTGCTGTACTCAGCTGACTTCTTTCTGTGGCTTTGACTGACTCTCTCGGAAGTCCGGGATGGGTTTCCTGGGATTTGTGCTTTCTCTGCGACCTCAGCTGGTGTTACTCATAGGAGAGCGCGTCTCCTCATCTGCGGCTCGCGTTTCTGACTTCCCCACCTCGGAAACTGCCACTACGTTTTTGGAAATGAACTCCTAAGTTCTCGGCACTTTACTGGGTTTGTCTCTGCAATTTACACATGAAGTTTCGGCTGTTTCCGAGTTCTCTCCCCGGCGACGTCACAATTGACTTACTGACTGCTTGCCTTGTCGCCATCCGGCGTACGACTAAGTCTTCTCGGTATGGGGCTGCCTCTTGTTTCCGGGAATTTACTCATATTCTCGGCACTGTTCTCATCACACGACTGATTACTCCTGTGTCTGATTCACCTTGGTTTCGGCGGAACACCTAACTCGTCTCGCGGCTGTACTGCCAAACAACTCCCGTCTCTGCTGGCGATAATTGACTCGGCCGGGATCCGAACCCGGCCTTGGTGATATGACTGCCTCTCGCACTAACTGCCTTCTCGGTCTCACATCGCGGCTGCTGAACAACTGACTGTCAACAACTCCTCCCGAACAACTGACCACAACTGATCCCCTTCCTCGGCTGCGCCTGAATTTAACCCTTCTCCCGCTATATTCAAGTTAGCTGTCAGCAGTTTCTCGAGAGAAATCGGGAAATCCCCTGTGTACCTCGCTCGTTTTTTGTGTAGGATTTTGTGTCGTCAGCGTCTTGCATGCTCCAACTAAGGCGGAGGGGGTGTTCGGCATGATGTTTTGGGGATTCCTGGGAGCTGTGTCTGCATTAAGTCTCGGTGGGGGTTCCCCTGATTCCTTTGTCGAGGGCTTATATCAGCTATTTCCAGGGACTTACCCGGTTTCTCTCAACATTGGTTCTTTCCCAGTGTGCCCTTATACGTCGGGACATCCCCGAGTGTTCTTCCCCCCCAGGGTGTGAATATAGCGTTATGCCTATCCCATGTACCCCATCACGCGTCGGTGATGCCCTTAGTAAATTTGTGTTCAGTGTGATTAGTAATGTTTATTTATACAATTTTCCACTATATTTTTTTTGTATTGTACAGAAAAGCAGTGATTCTTAATAATTACCCCTTGAATTTTGCTACCAGCCTAAACAACCAGTTTTGCCATGATCTAATCTTGTAATTTTTGCCTAAAAATATTTGGCAGATTTCATTACTTGGCATATTGAGAGGTTTGTGTTGTTATTAACAATGTTGTGGAGAGAGATTGTATGCAAGTTTGCAGTTTTGATTTGATTGCTAGTGTTACTTTAGCTTTGTACTGCCATCTCATACAGATTTCACCGGTCAGTCATTTCAATAATGCCAGCTATTAGGATACTGCTGGCGATCACTGGTACTTTCTGCGCATCGCTGTATTAATCATACTGAAAGCACCAAGTTTATTTGAGTTGCAGAGGTTGTGCTGTGAAACGAGATAGAGTATTGGTTTTATTGGTGTAAAACCAGATATCGTAGAATTTACACACATGTTATGATGTCACCAATGTGGCGCCGATGTCGCATGATTTTTCCTATTACCCCATCCCTTTCTCCTCACAATATAAAGGGGCATCTACTGGAATGTGGGAGTTTTCGGGCGGGGACTCTTAGCATTTATAGATGTTTGTATCGGGAAGTACACTTGCCAATCTGCCCAAGTGTACTACGTGATACCGTATGTGAAATCGGGAAGTACGCTTCAACCCATTTGCCCAAGTGTACTATGCCATACAGTATGTGGTATGGGGAAGTACATATTAGTCCACCTGCCCAAATATACTACCAGATACCATGACTGCAAAGACTTGTTGGTACTACAGAAATGTAACCTAACACAACCTACCTACAACACCATCTATTACACCCTTCATGGTATTTTGATACAATATTCTGCAATCAGATGGTCCATTAAAAAGAACACACTCATTGCCACTATGTGTACCGAACATTCCCTACCTACATCATTTATTACATCCTTTCAAATCATACAAAATCATCTACTGCAATTTGTTATTTACAACTGGCCAACACTTGACACTACAGATGCATAACATTACCTATCTACAACACAGTTTAATACACACTATAAATCATTAAAAAATTCCACCTATTGCAATCCGGTTATTGAATAATGACTGCCATGACTCGTAACTACAGAACACTAACCTAACATTAACAATGTTTACTACACCCTTCAGAATAATATACAATACCATCTACTGCCATCCGATTATTAATTAAAAATGGCAAAGACTCATTACCACTACAGAATCATGACCTAACATTACCTACCTACAACAATGTTTATTACACCAGATACACACATCTGTATTTAAATAAACTACCTTTACCAAAAATATCCATTTTCTGCCACCATGGATCACACTCATCCTTATTATTAGACGTTGAACACATATTTTATTAGACGTCAAACAAATAGTCATGCACCATGTATTTTTATATTAACTCCGTACACTATAGATCCTATTCTGCTCTGCAGTTCACTCACTATTTCCCTAAACGTATTTATTCTATAACATTTCATATTTATATCATGCTTACTATTTTATCACTCTATATGTATTCCATTTACCATAACACCCGGCACACGTATCCATTTTATGAAATGCTGCACTGGTTAATGGCCAACGTACATAACAAATTAGCGTAGTTTGTTACTAAACGTGATCACTCTTTTAGGTCATTCCATGTGAAATCATTAAAGGGCTGAAGCTGCGTAAAGGGGGTGGCCATCTGCTTTCAGCATTCAGATGACTGTTTTACCCCACTTTATACCCCATCCTGCTTCACCAAAGTTTCATTTAGAGATGTGATCTTTGTGTGTTAGTGTCTACAGATAGAACAGTGAGAAACATCAAAGTTATCTGGATTGAAAACTTCTTTCCTAGAAAACAATAGTCTCCAACTAGGAAAAAAATGGAAACTTGCTGTCTTCAAAAAACAAAAAAAAAAATTGGTGGGGATGGACCTTTGAAAAAACAAAAAAAATATATATTTTTAAATTAAATTTGTTGTGCATTATATAATCCCACTTTGTTCTGAATGTTATTAACAATAGGGTGATATGGTCCATTTCATATCAGAAGGCCAGATTCTGACAGTAAGTGAGTGGCACTTGGCGTATACGAAACAAAAGTGCCATTTACAAAATCCTGTATCAGCTGATGAACAAACGAACAAAAGTTAAAATTACGTTGGCTATTATGATTGCACTGCCAATGCACATCAGAAAAGCATACAGAAATATTACATAATATTGTTGAATTATTTTTTCTAATTTGACGAAATGACACTAATTTGAAATATATTTCCAGTCCGTAATATAAGAACTATCAACTTTAAAACAGATGCTATCTGTTGACCAAAAAAGGGTTGCTTAAACTTCGCTGTGACGTGCTGTGCGTGCCATCTGTTGGATCTTTTGTGAAGTATTACCAGCCAGAAATGAACTGCCTTCCTGTGCGATATATAACGAATTTACAAACAGATGCCAATAGTTATAATTTTTTAAGTAACATATATTTCATGTACAACAATTTGGAGTAAAAGTAATTTATATTAGGCCGGTAATCGTTCGTCTACATAAATTATACGCCATATTGTTCTCTAGAAACCCATCTCCTTGTTTCCGTAGAAAGTGAGACACGCGTGAATAGTTTTTAAGCAATTCTAACGTTATTCCACATCACATTTTTCAACTCTAATATATTAGCTATAACGTCCAAATGTTAACCCAAATTCACTATCGCGGACAAATTAAAAAGTTAGCAAATATTTAATTATTTGCAACATTTGATATTTTTACTTTTACAACCTACTTATTTTTTTTTAGATAGATGTCAGTCTTAAAATATCTTAAAATTTGTTTAGCATTACAGCACAATGACAAGTGGATTAGCTGACAGCTGTTGATAAAAAATACAGCCCCGACTTGACGGACCAGCTGATGGCGGAAGGATACGTAGTCAGATGTAAACAGTGGCGCTACTTTCGTGGAGCTTTCAAAAAGTGGCCTTCTTATATGGTACAGAATATACTAAGGGTTAATACACTGCTTGGCAGTGCAATGTAAGAAAATTGAAAAATTCATAATTTTGCAACTACATAAATAAAAAATAAACGTTTACCTACTGTACTGTAATTTGAAAACTAAAGACAGTTTAACTTAAGAAAAATTTAAGAGATATTTTAAGTAATGTTATTACATGTAATGTTAACTACTCTGTAATGATGGTGACTGGTGGATTGGAATTGTTACAGGAAAAGAAACTGTGAAGGGAGAAAAAGAGTACAAGGTCATATTTTATCATCCTAAGACCCAAGCACACACTTCAAACTTACAAAGAAATTGATATGGGTGAAACAAGTGTATATTTTAAGAAAGTTTTCACCACTTGTGGTAGTAACTTACAGTAGAACAACACACAACATAAGAAACAAACTGAGTGAAATGTTATCAGTGATTTTCATATAGAGAATTGCATGTACTACATAGTAGTATTGCTGCATAAACTTGTAGTTTGTAAATTTGTAAATATTAGTATAAGTGTACAAACGGTGATTGTAAATTAGATTGAAAATTGAATTGTGAATGTACAAAAAGAAGACAAATGTAGACACAGTAAAATTTTATTGATTGGTACATCAGGTAGAATGAATTAACTTGTGCGGTGAATAGGTATTTGCGTAAAGCTGTTTATGTTTTGAGGTTGCTTGCCAGCATGAAGAAAACTTATATTGGCACACACTTCAACTAAAGCACACTTTAATTAATCACATTTGGACTGAAGTGGCATTATATAATGCACAATAGGTTAAATTTAAAATCAACTATGTAATTTTTTCAAAGGTCCCATGTACTCAATAGGGGTGAAAATAACATAATGGGACAACTTGTGCCCTATAGCTATTCATCAAGAGTATCTTCCATAAAAAAAATGAAAAAATTAATTTCATCACCTACCAAATTTTTTGTCTTCGAAAACAGCAAATTTCTATTTTTTCCCAGAGTTTGAGATTATTTTTTTCTACAAAGGAAGTCTTAAACCCAGATAACTTTGATATTGCACACTGTTCTACATGTAGACACTAAGCAAACTAAAGATTTGATCTCTAAGTGCAACTCTGGAGAACAGGCTGGGGTAAAAGTAATCTGAATGCTGAAAGCAGTTAACAGCCATCTTGAGAATACAAAATGTATTTAATATAAATATACAGTGTAATAGTATCTTATGTAAACTTTTAAATGGCACTAAAAACTCCACAATAGGTGACTTACTAAAAACTTGACAGCTCGTTGCATAAACCTCTGAAATGTGAAATTTGCTTACAGTGTGTATGAAAAATGGCTGCAATCATCCACTTGCTGGTAAAAATCTAAATTGATGTTTTTCTTTCACCTTGAGGATACAGTAACACAGGAATAAGTTTTTATCAAAATAAAAAATAGTGCATCTTCCATTTTATTTTTAACCCTTTGTACGTTTTTTTCTACCAACCTCCAACCTCTTTTTTCCCCCCACTACCGGTACCAACTTATTCTTTCACAACTATCCATCATTGCTTGCGTAATTTCTTACGTCACATGTATCAACAAATCATTGCTATCAGGACATCGACTAGACCTGGTGATTGAAGTTTTAGGTTGTCAGAGATATTTAACTTGCAGATGGTAGCATCTTTAAATACAAAATAGTCCTGGTTGAGATACTGCACAAAAGCAATAGAAAAGTATACTCAAAACAGAATTTGTTACAAATATTTTTCTTCAGTCAAACAAATATGAGTTTTTTAAATGCATGTGGTCTTTTAAATCAATAGAGAAATAAAATTTGATGCTTTAATTCATAATCTAATCCCTTTTATTTACATAATTTTGATAAATACAGTTGCAGTGTGTTCCGAGAATATGAATTTGCTGACAAACTAAATATTTGCAGTTTACTGCAGGTTGTCCGCTTTCTGCTAATGAACACTGATGAACCATCAATGATTTCAGTGCTCGTCAGCAGTAATGGAAGGCTGCCTTTGTAGGTTAGGAACAGATTCATCTAAACCAAATTTATTCTTTTTAACTTTTTTATGGTGCAGCTTTCAATAATTATAGTAGCTCAAAATTCACTGCCTGTAAAGTAATGAATGATGTTACCATTAGTCTTGCAGTAAAAAACTGTAGAAAATTAACTATAACCTACAAATTGCTTCTCAAAATGGTGGTACATTATGCTGGAAGGGTGTGAGAAGTGTGTGTGTGTGTGTGTGTGTGTGTGTGTTTATTTACTTGCGTACTTGCAATTTGGACACCTGATGTTACTTCTGGGGACAGGTACCCATGAGTATGTACTTCAGGCAGATTCTGACATGGCCTTAGTGGCAGTCATAATTGTTACAATTTTTCCTTAAAATAGAAACGAAATTTAAAAAAAAAAGTTTTTTTTATTTTTACCAAGTTCCTGATTCATGTCCAGAGGCACATTTTTGTATTCTTCAAGAAAACTTGTTGGGGTGGCTATGAAGTAGAGAAAAATTGCAGTATATAAACTAGAAAAAAAAATCCTCAAATTTGAGATACAATATTTATTACAGAATTTGTGTTTAAGTACACACACAAGTATAGGTTACTCAGTGGTTCAGCTAAATATATATATATATTTTTTTTTTTCAGGATGTTCTGATCTATACTGTAGGCTACACTAAGTAAAAAAATCTGTGAATACTATAAGCACACACAATTTGCCCATTGACTGGGTTATGTTAGGATAGTGCGGAAAGGATTCCATCATGATCCAGTAAAACCTAAGTATGACAGTATGTGAATAATTTTTTTCCACCTAAAACTAACCCAGTTGACACTTGTGACAATATACACACTTGTAACTGCATGTTTAAGACTAAGTTGTATAGCCTATTTGACTTTTGCAAAAGATGGGGTGGGGGGGGGGCATTGTATGTATGTATATAAGTATGATAATTTGTGGTACTTTGGAATGATATCAGAGATAAGATGGGAGATTATTTTGTAAAATGCTTCACTCATGTACCTTGACCATAGTTCTACTAGCCTAGCCATGACTATTCTTGCCCGATACCATTTTCCTAATATATTTAGTGTTGTACAATCCCCACAGACAATAACTGGCAAAACCTACATCTTCCTAACCAGTGTATGGCTGTGGTGAAAAAAAAAATTAAAAACTTACAGGTGATACTGAGGGTAATAATAATTTTTCATCTTGCAGTATCCCATTTTACCCTCCAGTCCCTTCCTAAATTTCCCGGCCCCCTTCTTCACCAACTCCTCCTGCAAAACATTCCACTCCCTCACATGGTACAACATAAAGTGTAGTGCATTGAACTCTTAAGGTACTCAACTGTGATAATAGCATAGTCTGTGTTATGGATTTTTTAATTTATTTTATATGTTCTTAAGTTGATTGTAATATTTTCTTGCAATCGTGGTAGCCAATTTTCATGTAACTTCAAATACTGCATAGCTAATGGTACTTAGTGTCTATATGTACAAAATAAAGTATTTTGTGTTTGTAATGGGCACTCATGTAGTCAATAATGTGTATTGCGAGAAATATTGATGGGCTCGTAAATTTTTGACCCGATTTGCTTGGTTGAGTGCAGTGTAATTTAATTCTACTTAAATGATAGCATATTTGTTAATCTGTGGAAAAATATGGTATTGTAAGGTTTCAGTCGTGAAAGTAGGTCAGGGGAAAAGGTAAGATTCAGTCTGGAAAATGGGGAAAGGTCAGGGATTTCCAAAATGAAATTTCAGGGAACACCTGTAAGTCTGCAATTCCAAAAAAACTTGTAATGATGCAGTTATAATTATTATCGGAATGGTTGATTAATTTTCTTTCTTTTTGCGGGTTTAGTAATATTTTATCAGGATTCGAAGTATTGTTAGTATATTTATCGTGCTTACGTTTGCTTTTTCAGAAATCTTAGTTTTTGTTTACGTCAGTAGACAGTTTTTGTTCTAGAAGTTTGATTATATTTTCACTAAAACGCAGTTCGGCATGACGTGGGGAATAGTTGCCACGGGGGTCGCACAGGCTTTCGAAAGGATTTCGGCCTATGTCATGCCCTTATTTGGTCACGTTTTTGGTACCCTGGGGCGAGGAGTGGGGGTAGGCACGGGGTGACTTATACCCTGTGTGCCTGCCAGCCACAGCAAAGAAAAACAGTAGACAACCAGCACTCACAGAAGACACGTCAAGGTGGCAAATAACCCCCACACCTGCAAACTTTATCCTGCTCATTTATTTCTCCACCAGTGTGGGAGGTCGCTAGGGTGCCAGGAGGGAACTGATGTCCCTCCTGCGTGTGTAATTTCCTCTTGCAATGCAAGTTTGAATGACGTGATTAATACTTAAACTACTGCGGCACTGCTTTTTACTTGTTTGTCTGGTGAAACTAACTGTTTGTGACTTTGCATACTTGAAGATTGTATGTGAACTGTTGCATTTGAATGATAATTAAAAGTAAAGAGTAACAAATCCGAGACTTGAATTTTTTAAATATTTATTTGGCACCTTTTTAAGTTTCATATCTGTTACGATTGAGCGAACAGAGCTGTAATTTCCAGTCACCACTTCAGACAGTTGCGACGTTACAAACTATAATAACCAGTACTGTGTTAAATTTTAAACTGACTTCCATTAATTCTTTCTATTGCAGCTATGCATTTTAGGAACATTTTATAAAATGGCAACTCAACAGCAATATTTTCCAAAATAAAAAAAAAATGTTTGGGTAAAAACACACAAATATAAAATTTGAAGTGAAAGAATGTGTCTTTGAAATAATTTTTAGCATCAGAAACTTTGGTTCTATCATGCTCACATGCGGAAAAGTCAAGTTTTCTAAAACTAGTTTTACCACAAAAAACTTTCAAACTAAAAGAATATATATTATTATTTTCCTTGGAACATTTGTAAAAAACTTTTGAGTGCTCATGTATTTTTTTTAGTCAAATCCTACTTATTTCATTGAGCTCTATGTAAAATTTCAATGACATACAATCATTGGTAATGGATAAAAAAATAATTTGAGCAAGGATATTTTGTGCCGAGGTTCTAAAGAGTGCCAGAAAATGCAGATTTAATAACATTTCAGGGGGTATCTTTCAACCATAAGGAAAGGGTATACACCCAATTTCATCAGCCGTATGGTGACATTACCTCATTGAATTGATGTGGAATGACCCATTCCTAACATTCATTTGATGCTGTATAGGGAAAATAAATAGAAATTGTCTCTAGGTTTTAAACATTTTAGTCACTGACTAAATGAAACAAAAATGTTTGCCATTTACATGAACATAAGATAAACTGGTTAAAGTTTCTCCATTCCCATTCATTGAATATAAGTGATATAAAAATACCTATTTGCATTTTTGCATGCATCCATATATTTAAGACATTAACATTCCATAGTTCCACTTTGTTACACTTCTTAATTTTCTTGCAAGTCAACAAATACTGCAGATATTAATATAGCTACCATGCAGACTTATGTTCAGAAATCAAAAACTCAAACTATATAACATATGTAATGAAACTGTCTATAATTTGTTGAATTCTTTTTCATTATTAAATTATTAGTACTGTGATTGTAGTTTTATATAATTTTCTAAGTTACACAGTGTTGTAATTCATAAAAACATACAAATGAAAAGCAATTTATATGAAAGTATTGAACCATTAGGTTTATCAGTAGAATAAAAGTAGTGTGGAGTTAATGAACCTAAAAGCTATGTATGTTTAATACACAAACTATAGTGTACAAATTCAATGTTACAATAACAGCCATGGTGCTGTACAGGGGGAGAAGTGCAAACAGTGGACAGTTTGATGTTATAGAAGTGGATGGAAGGGGAAGGCAGTCCATGCTGGGGAGAACTGTGAGGGAGTGGAACGTGTTGCGGGAGGAGTTGATGGTGAACAGGGGTTGGGTGATTTAGGAAGAGACTTGAGAAAGAAAATGAACAATGGAAGGCGAAGTGCTTGCCACAGGGCGATGTAAAAAGTTTCATTTTGTATCATAACATTAAACAAAATACACTAACTGTCTGTTTGGGAAACACCATTGTTCTCTTCTATTGTCACTCTTCACATGGATCAATACAGTGTGTGACCTCAAGAACTCGCAAGATCCCTGAGGTACCAAGGCATATGGAGAATGAAGTTACCCAGTTGCTCTTGTGGCAAGTTATCCCATTTTGTCAGACAATATCAGCTTCTGTACATTGTTGGGTTGTTGATACCATGCTTGAATGGCAGTTTTCAGAAGGCCCCAGGCATGCTCTATGCAGTTCATGTCTGGACTTCCTGGTAGCAAATTCATTCTGTGAATACCAGCTTGCTGACAGTATTGATAGACTCTTGCGTGGTGTGCGTGGGCTTATCATCCGTTAGATTCATTGCATGAAATGCCTATTGGTAGTGGTGCAGCCTATTGGTAATGGTGCACAACAGTCTGGAGGACATATGTGATGTACCACCGAGTTGTCATTGTACCCTCAATACAAATTAAAGGCGTTCAACGTCCAAGCATTATTCCAACCTTCTGGAATCTGGCCTAAAACAAATCCTTGTCTCCTCAGTGAACATGGCACCATTCTTCAGCTGTCCACTCTTGATAATCCCGTGCCCATTGCAAGCGGTTCTGCAGATGTCTGTTGGGATAAGGGCGTCTCACGGGTCTCCTAGCACATGGGCCTCCCTCTCACACGATTGTGCATGTTTCTGGTCAGAGATTTGTGGACCCAAGGCTGCTCTGAGACAATCTCGTATCTTCCTTGCTGTTGAGGTATTGTTCCGGGATGCATTGATTCTCACATAGTGGTCCTGAGCAGGTGTTATGACCCTCGGGTGACCAGATGGTGGTCAATCATTAACATTACCAGAGTCTATGTATTACTTCCAGATCCTAGATACATCACTTTGTGACGTGCCCACAGTTTCGGCACTTGTACATTGTACGTTGTACAACACCACTTTGTATGAGAGAAATGATCCTAGCACGTTGCAACTTTGTTGTTGTGTGCCGTGGCATGATCTGATCACTTCTGCAGTCAAGCCCTCGCTCCAAATCACTCCAAATCGCTGAATGAAAACAAGCTGACATCATTCTGTCACAGAGACAGTGCACCAAAAGTGAACTACAGTTAAGTGGGACACATACATTTAGACAACAATGCTAGAAAAATGTGTAAACAATATTCTAGAAATGCATTCATAGTAATAACATTAAAACATTCAGACTTTTCGTTTTATGCAAAAAAAAAAGGTTGATCATTATTTTATTATTGTTGCAAGATGCCAGAAGGAGAGTTTCAGAGTTTGTGTTGGATGGAGGTCTTGATAAAAATAAAAGAACTAAATTATGTACTTGCTGACTCGCTTTACTTAAGCATAAAGCCCAGTAAAAGTAAAACTTGATGAATCAATATATCTTTAACAATATTCTGGAATTTGATCAGTTAAAAAAAACATTTTTGCCTTGTCATATTTTACTTCAGAGGCCTGTAACAAGATGACATTTTATTTTCTAAAAGTACAACATAAGAGTTTCCTTTTATTTTAATTGTTTTCAATTTTTTATCGCCTGCAGCCTTATAAAAGATTTAAAAGACCCAATTCCTGAAAATTTTCAAAGTTGAATCAATTTTTTTTTTTGTTTGATTATCTGTAACAGCTATTTTTCTTCTGTGCATACTGCTCATACATGCTTGACAGAAAAATTTATTGGGAGCATTTCTTTAAATCCTTTATAAAATTTTTTGGTCCAAATTTTAAAAATTATTTTGTTTCTAAGAGAATGTTAGCCCAAAAATCTCTGCTTACACATAACTTAAATATAATTTTTGCTAAACAAACAAGTACATTATTGAAGTTTTTAAATAACCATTGTTTTTTTTTTAAAGTAAAATTCATGCAGATTTTAGAAAATAACACAAAATGGCTTTTTTGAACTTGTCTATGCTGTTAACAGTAGGCTATATCAAAGGGAGAAAAAAAAAAAAAAATAGTTTCGGAATGTAAAAGTTTGGCGTTCACGTACCAAATGTCATCAAAATCAAAAATGGTGGGGCAAAACATTTGATTAAAATTTGGCTACTTAACATGGAATCCTTAATTATTTTGTATTAATTAAAATTTATTCTGTACTTTCCTATGTTAAAGCTAATTAAAAATATAAGATGTCCAGGCATGTGTCTATTTCTTTTATATAGTGTAGCATTTGTAATAATTATGAAATAAAATAAACTTGCAGTGAAATATTTACACAATGACTGTTAGTCTAAACTTTAAGAATTGCCACCTTTTTAAATGTTGCATCAAGTAAACTTTTAAGATATTGTGTGTCTCCCAGAATTGATAATGCAATTAAGGTACCAAATATTTTCTTCTGTTAGGTTATAAACAGATTATGGTTGTGATTTGTTAGGAATACAATTGTAACATTGAAATTTGAAACATTGTAAAAACATATGCATTACAGAAAACCTCTATAAAACACTGTTAAAGAATGGCTTATAATAGTGTAAACTAAAAGTTACTCTTAATATAAAAACTTGCAACGTGTATGAAAGAAATGTAATTAAAATAAATGTAATGAACAAACCCAGTTCCAACTCAATTAATTTAAACATTTTTCTACCTCTATTTACCAACCAGAGGAAATTAATTTTTTTTATATTTACCAAAACCCCATAAAACTCCTAATTGAATACAGCCTGAAGTAATAATCTCATGACAACCAGGTTATGGCAGAAAAATTAAAATATCTATGCTCTTACTGGAAATGCACATTTTGGATTTGGCTGTTTATATTGTCGGAAAATGTCTTACTTCCTGAAGCACGTGTAGGTTGTAAATATAATCTTGCAGTGAGTGGCTGAGAGCACTGACCTTCATGTGCTATCATCAACAGTAGACAAGGTTTCCACGTGTGAGAACTGATAAAGCAGTATACATTATCCTGTTTCTTTTACAAACACCATTTTTTGACAGTTTTAAGAAAGCAATGCCTCTGCATCAGCTGTTCTAACACGTGGAAGCCATGCTGTGTTGTCAGTTGCTGACATTACCAGGGACAGTCCAGTGGTCAGCGACTGTGATGTTATATGTACAGTCGACATTGCTTCAGAGTGTATAACATTTTATGAGATAGAAGAAACTGCGAAATCCAAAATGTGCATATGCTGGAACTATTTTTAAATATTTGTTGTAAATTAAAATTTATCTAGTTTGACCTTTTTTATTTTGTTAAATTTTATTCCTGTATGAATCACCATCATAGTGTGTTTCTACCTGGATAAAAACTAATATGTGATACCTTACCTGCATTATTCTCAGACACATGCATAAAAATAATTTGAAGGTTGACTTGCTGCAACGTGTTTAAAAATGTGGTGACGATTAAAGTTCGGCCTGTAATAGTCACAGTGCCTATAAATTCACATTTACTTAATTTTATATTTGACTTCATAATTATTATGAATGCGTTAACTTGGTCTGAATGAAATAATTCGACTGATATCTGAACGTGGCTTGCATTTTAAAAATTAGTTTTGTACATTGGAAAGTACAACATTACACTACTAGTACAAAGCTAATATAGATACTAATTGAATAACATTTAAAAAAATATATTTCTTTATTTTCATGCACTTCAGTTAACATATCTAAGCTATAGGCATGACTGAAAGTAGCGAACTTCAAATACCTTAACACAAATACACAGAACATACCTTTAGGCCACAAAAATACTTAATAATTGTACTCAGATTAATAAAATCTAAAAATATATAATATAGGTGTACATAAATAAATATTGGATGATGTTAAATACAAAAGTGGCTAAGCCTAAAGAGATATTTCAGCCTCGTGTAATTACACGTAATGAGAATATCATCATAAGTAAACTATGTATGAAAGTAACATATCTTACCTGAGACTGTTTAATTCAATTTCAGACAATTTATGCTATTTCAAATGTGATATTGGTTGAAAATACACCTAACATATTATGTGCTTCAAAAAACTGGCACTTTAGTAACAAGGAAAACATCTTCGTGTGAATGTATGAGTATGTATTTATTCTGTAGGTGATTCATACAGGAAACGTTTATCAAATCACAAATATTCATTAAGAAAGTTGCTGTGCTGTTCCACTATCATGTGAAAATTATGAAATAACAAAGGTAATTTAAGTAAGATTAGTTTGGGAATATTGTTTGCAATATTGCACGTGTAAGAAAATTGGTGCATGTGCAGGCTCCCGGCATGCTTTGCGCATATTGTGACAACAGTCACATTCACTGCGTCAATCTGTATGCTTCGTAGTGTGAGGTTAAAATGTTCAAGAGAATAAAGTGTACAGTCAACTGTGAAATATGGTCAGTCGTCCATTTCTCAACAGCAAGAAACATTAAAGCTGTGGATATTCATCACCAGGTATGCAGAGTGTGGTTACAATGCAATGAGTGATAGTAAAGTGCGAAAATGGGTGAGATTGTTTAAGGAAGCGCATGACAACGTCTATTATTATCTGTTCTCTGGGTGGCCATCTGTAATCACTGACAATTTGGTGCTTGCAGTTGACACCTGAATTCACGGAAACATGCAATTCACAATTCCCTAGTTGTAATCAGAATTCTCACAATATTCAAGGTCAGTTGTATTTGAAATTGTGTATTGAGATCTTACTGTTCTGAAAATTGTGCTCTCGAAGGCTACCTAAACTGCTAAGAGAGGAACACAAAAATAAACGAATGGAAAGTGCTTAACCTTTCTTGACCCCCTACAAGGAAGGTGATAACTTTTTGAGTCATCGTCATAGGAGATGAGACATGGTGTCCCATGTCACTCCTGAGTCAAAACAACAGTCAATGGAGTGGTGATACACATTATAGCCGGTCAAAGTGAAAGCAAAACAAACACTTTCACTGCGAAAGATCATGGCAACTATGTTTTGCTACAGGAAGGGTGTTTTGTCAGGGGACTTTTGTCACGAGGAACAACAATTAATGCAGCAGTGTACTGCAAGACCCTACGAAAGCTTCGTCGAGCTATCCATAACAAACTTTGTGGAATGCTGTCATCCGGTGTCATACTTCATGACAATGCAAGGCCACATGCTGCAGCTCAGGCGCAAGATCAGATCAACTCGTTTGGCTGGGAGATCTTTGATTAGCCGCCATACAGTCCAGACTTTTCACCTAGCGACTACCACCTCTTAAGTCATCTGAAAACCTTCCTGCACTGCAAAAGTTTTGACACTGATGAAGACTTTTAAACAACCATTTACTGGCTATCATCACACAGGTGCCAGAGTTCTATGGCGAGGGTATCCAAAAGTTTGTTGTTCGTTACAATAAATGTTTAAACTAGCAAGGAAATTACGTACGAAAAATAAGGCATTGTGCATAAAAACTGGAAATATATGTTTTCCCCATAATTATGTAATTTAATTTTTCCTTCAAAATGGACCTTATTTAAAAAATAACCCTCATATTAACAACATACGGAAAACAGCACTGCACTGTAAATGGTATAAGCAAGGTTTATAAATGAATAAAACTTCAAAGGTATACATTCTCTCCTGAAAACTGAATAACTAACATTGTGTCATCACATGTGGAAACTGCAGGAATCTTGCTCACGAGCGAGGCAACCCGGAGCACTGTCTTGTTAAAAATTCATGATGGATGACTGTTAAAAGTACAGTGTAGCAACACTAAAATATTATAAAATGGATAATGTTACTGAAAGCAATATTGTTTTAAATTTTAGATGGGAATCTCAAATTTGCTCATTTCTTTTGGTGCACTATTTTCAGCAAATTTTATCAACATGAACACATAATAAACACGTTACTATATATAGGCTGTTCACGGCAAAGTGGGTACTTTTGAGGCCCTAGTTACTTTTTATTTTCAGCCATTTTTTATCCTTGAACTGCCTTTTAAAATAAATATTGTCGTAAGTAATAAACACAATGTGTGTATTCCACCACACTGAAGTAAACGTCCAAGGCAAAAATAAAATATATTTGCTATTATTCCATATGAGAGGGTCTTCAAAAGTACTCACTTTACAGTGCATAGCTTATACCCAGCTAATTGCAGGCATTGCAAATAGTGTACTTTGTCGTGACACAGTTACATATTTAGTGGTTCTGTCAGAAAATTGCCATTATAAAAGAAACAGAGTATAGCAAAACACTGATACTAGTTCTTAAAACTGTCGAAATGTGGCTTTTGGAGCTGAGATGGACAATAATTGTAGCCTGCAATTCAACGTATTACTTTCAGAGCAGCAGTAGCAAATATTTGGACCATTGTAGACTTTCTTCATGGACTGTCTTACTGATAAAAGTATTCTGCTTGATGAACAAAGTTCACAGTGTGCACTGGCTGCAGAACTTATCCAACTTGGATGGTTAGAGAAAACACTAAACTGGCATCACAAGTGCAATAACTATGTTTGCACATAGAATAATTTATGATGAAACGGAAACTGATGAATGTTGTTCCTGCAATGGTGTCAATGTTTCAAAGGCCACAGATCTTTCTTTTTTTAGAGTGGGTACGAACCTTGCTGGACCTTTATTTTGAGTTTGGTATACAGACCTATGGTACAAATTTTGTATTATGAGCACACTTCAGTTTTTTAGTATTTACTGGAAAGAGAAAGTATTCGATGAATACTGATGTGTTAGCAGGAGTTTCATCATTGAAGAAAATTGATTTTTCACAGAACAGCAATATTGGTTTTGGTTTTGATACAACAAATACACTCAATGTGGATTTTGATTTTGAAAATCTTCAGTTTTGTTGGGAATGCCAAGCACATTTTCTTGGCTTTTTTTTTTAAGTTAATGGGAAGATTATCTCTTGAATATAGGCTTTCAAGGAGCAGTTTCTTAGAAGCTAACCTAGTAGCTACCAACTTTGCAGCATCTGAATTTTCTTTGAATATTGCCCAGAACAACTATACTGCATTTTGTATAAGTAAATGAAATTTTCTCAATGTGACCAACCTACACTTTATATAAACAGTAAATGCTCTCATTTGCAAAGTATTGTATAAGCTAATGAGTTGTTGTGGGATGTATGTTGTTGCCAATATTGATAATGATTATGGAAGGAAATAGTACTCGGAACTGAAAGTTGTAATTCAAAACAATTATACATACAACAGTTGTTATTTAAGTTATGTTTTTTAAGTAGTGTACAATTTTTTTTACTAACAAATTGGTTTAAAAATGTGTTTAGCAATTATGGCGGAGCATGCAGACAGTTACGAACAGTGAAATGTTTCCAGCTCTTTTGAATGTCATTTTGCANACCACTTTCTGGAGTTTTTTTTCTTATTTTCAGAAAAGCCCCTAAAGTAAAAAATTACCAATGATTTTTATTTACTTGACATTAACCATAATTAGTTGTAGGGATGCCTTTTTATTAGGTTTTCTGGTGTGAAATATATTATTGACACACGTATTGCTTGGCCTTCCATTTTCTGTACCGTCATGATGCACTAACATGTATTTTCATTCAGCTGTTTATTAGTTTATAGAAACCGGTGAAGTGTTGTATTTACTGAATAATTCTGCAAATTATTTTGTATCAGTGGCAGTTAAACGTGTCCAAGGATTGCAACAGAACATGTGTTCAAGAGTTGTAAATAGGAACTAGGAACCGTAAGTCAGTGTGTTTTGTAATTAATGTATTTTGAAACGGTTATTTGAATGTTTGGAATGTACATGACCCGGGGAACAACCATTTTAATGCTGTTTTGTAGTGTAAAATTAGTGTGTTTGCTGTTTAGAAAAGCCAACATGTTTTAGGTTAACTTCGCCAAAAATATTTATGTACGTATGGAATGTGTTTATTATTCGCATTGATACAAACAACATATTTATTGCGTTTTCTTATTTTAGCGAGGTTAAAATTTTATAGGTTATATTAATCTTAATGTTACTTCCGTACGAACAAAATTTTCCACTAGTCCATTAAAATAATATGCAATTCAGAACAGTCTCATACGGAGCGCTGCAAAACAACACTTGTCTCATGAAAGACTTTAACTAAAGTGTCTCAACCCCATCCATCCACAATGAAATAGAGCCCCAGCAGTAATAACTTTGTCATAACCAAAATAAAGTACACTGGAATGGTAACCTACATTGATCATAGAATTATACACATTTTTTCTTCATAGCTAGAACCACTGTGGCGAAAGGATACATTGTCACCGCACTACATTCTAGAACTGTCAAAATTTAGTGAACTTATATGAAATGGAGTAAAGTTGTTTGGTACAGCAGCATACACATGAAGTGAGAGTACTTCACCTGCGATTGTCATATTTTAGGCACCACGAAACCAACCAAATTACTTTAAATTTCAAAGAAGTTCTTATGCAAGTGATTTTTGGTAATTCAATAGTATGTATGTTTAATTTAGGAATATTATATTATGGTGGATAAGATTTAATTAATTTTTAAATATAGTTAGCTAATTTTGAAAAATTTTACATTGCAAGTGGAAATGTAAAACTTGGGGTAAGATCCAGAAATTTAAAATTGCTTGACCACTTTGAAAGTTATTGTGTGTGTATTTTGTAGATTTTAATGAAGTATCTACATACTTTCAGGCTGTTTAATTTAATTTTTAAGGATAGTTATTTTATTACTTTAGTTAAACTCTGTATTCCGTTACTAATTTGGAAATATCTTATTTTTGGTATAATCGGTTTTTTCTGTGTGGTTGTAAATATTAATACTCCCAGATGTTATTTTTATATGGTTTATATTTGTGTGCAGGAAAATGCGAAGGTTGCTGTGTGTGGAGCAAGTGGTGGCATTGGACAACCACTTTCATTGCTGCTCAAAGAAAGTCCATTGGTGACAGAGTTATCTCTTTACGATATTGTTCATACACCAGGTGTAGCAGCTGACCTGGGTCATATTAACACAGTTGCTCGTGTTAAAGCATACACCGGACCTGAACAAATTCGGGTATGTTTGAAATGTTTGTATAGTGTTCTGAAAATGTAAGCTGAAAAATTTTTGTGAAAGTGAAACTTGATTAATGTTAATATTTATGGAATCTGCATTATGGAAAGTTCCATTTTAAAGTTTGAGGGCGAAAAAAGTGTAGTTTGCTGCTAAATTTCTTGTAAGCTGGAACAAACAGTGTAAGAATCTATCTATTTGAAATGTATAAGCATTTTGAAGAAGTGTTGGAGGTGAGGAAAACAAAATGTAGTTTTTAGAAAGATATTCCATATGGTGAATGTTAAATTTTAGAAGTTGGTGTAAATATATATTTTTAGTGCATTATAAGACATGGTAAGTATGTGTACCTTACATTTAGTGACGACTGGATAGCACACTAAATGTGCTAAGATCAGGATGCCACTACAGACACATTACTTTTTAGGTCCCATTTTGAATGGTGCCATGGTGGTGCAGTGTCTAGAGTGCTCACCTCTTGCCAAGGTGAACCGGGTTCAATTCCTGGTAGGCTGCTCCTGGATTTTTGCATGTGGGAATCACGCCAGACAATGTTGCTGGTCAACAGGTTTTCTTGGTGATCTCCCATTTCCTCCACCTTTGCATTCCTGCACTGTTCCATACTCTCCTTGCTTCACGCAGATCGACTCTCAAGACATGTGTTAAAATCAACCCTAACCTTGCCACGCCATTGGTGGGAATGCTCTTACTAAGCAACTGTCTTTGTGCACAGAATGGTGTAATGAATGCCAGACCTTGAAAAGGGGGTGGGAGGGATACATCCTAGATAGTGGTGGGCTACATTGTTAAATCTCTGCCTGCCAGCCACTTCGTGATTTGTTACATTATTTTTAATGTTAATAATATTCCTGTTGAACATTACATAACATTTTGCACAGATAATGCAAGTGTATTGCAAATATTGTGTTGTGACAATGTTTCCATATAATAGACTTAGCTGTAGAAATTATGTCTGCTATACCAGTAGAAAGTGACAATTTTTCTCTGGATATTTTTTATAATGGACAAATTTTGAGCTCTTCAGGTTATAACCAAGAAATTTCTTAAACATGTTTATTTTCAATGGCATTTTCTTAGAAGTTTGTTGTTACAGTGGGTACCATTACTTACTTTAATTTATTTGAAGGGAGAGGTGGTAAAAACACTTAAACTAAACTTTTAAAAATTCTTCCTTTACTACATTTATTCTGTCCACATTTTATGGGACAGATTTAGAAAAAATTTGAATGAGAAGAGGAATAAGATTCTGTAGCTATTTCTAGTAGTAGTTAAGTTATCTAACATTAGCAAAGAAACAAGTACCTTTGTAAGTGATTCTTCCAAATTCAACAAAAGAATTTGTGCATTCATTTTAAGTGTAGCATTGCTTATATAAAAATCTTTAATATTGACCTTTGTATAGGGCTGTCTAGGGGCAATTCTATTTTTGGGGCCCACTATTTGACTTGGCACTATGTATCCTACATGTTTTATTTTACAGTACCAGTAGAAAACCTGTTGCTTAGAAACAGGTATACTTTTTTGCTGTCAAGATAATTAACATTGATGTTTTATAAGCAAGATAGTATCCTGTCCACATTAAAATATCAAAAAAATTATATATTTTCACTGCCAATAAATTAATAAAAGTTTAACTGAATTCAAATATTTTTGTATATGCATCATTAAAGATGATTCCGTGGAAAGAAATATCTTTGCAATATTAAAATAATTTTAACTGGCACAATAACTGATTGTTTGGCAACTGTCGTAAATGTCCTTAATAAAGTTCAGTAAGCAATATGAAGCTAACTGGTTAACTTAAAGGCACAAAATTTCAAATTGTGCATTTAGGCCATTTACGGTTACTTCACACTTTTCTGAAGCCCTGCTCAAGTTCTACTTTTGGTTACAGATTATGTATCCTTCCACTACATGTAAATATAAACAGTGCCATGTGACTTCGTTTTAACTGTCGTATCCTTTTTTTTTTCCTTGCTGTTTTCAGCTATTCAAAGAATTCTGTCATTTTTGAAAACCATAATGTATGAATGTTTGTAATTTAGGTGCTGTTGAAAGTATGGGGGGAAGCACTAGTATTTAACCTCTAGTTATTGATATGTGTGGGGTTATTTCATTAAAAGGACGGCCTCAGTTAGAATAAGTATTAAAATGGTGCAACCAGTCTAACGAAAATACGATAAATTTAACTAAGCAACTAGTGTTGCTTATTTTTTGTACGTAGCAGTGACAAACACAAAAGATAAATGCACACAAATGGGCCTACCATAACTTTTATCCTGCTCATATTTATTTGCATAGGTACCTAGTGTTTACTGGGTTTATTTCATTTAAATTATTCTGGCTGGGCTTAGTATTTGGTTGGGATTATGGCAAACATTCAAATCACAGAAATGTAAGGACTTTACACATTTGTGTTCTAAACACACAGGGCACAGTTACAAAGTTGTGATAAGTAAATAATTAATTTCATCATAAGAACAGTTCATAGATGAAATGTATAAATTTTGCATGTCCAATATTTGCAATTGCACAACTCACTGGCCCAACATAGCATTAAGGCAACAATACTCTTTCACGTGCAGCAGTTATGACACACATTACAACATTTATTCCTGCTGTGGAAACTCACATTTATTACAGCATCATAATGTGCCTAGGTAGGTTTAAAAAAATGTGTACAAACTAGATGTTTTAATTTTAAGTATTTTTCACAGGAAGGAAAATTAACACTTTTTTCTGCAACACGCTTTGTCATGTTGCCAGTTGCCACTTCTGCCAACTTCAGATTTGTAACCGTCCCGCTGTATATATGAGTGTATATATTATAATAAATATTCATAAATTAAAATCTCATTTCAGTTTTAAATTACAAATTCAAAAATTATTTTTGCTGTAATAAGTATGAAATATGCTAAAATTGAAAACTTTTTTAATTTTCCGGCCACCACATTATTTATCAGGATACAGGATGGTTTTCATCCCTCAAATGTCTGAAATTTGCACATTTGCACTTTGCCTTGCATTCACATATGAAGAACTTTGGTAAGGGTGAACCATTAAAAAAAAATTAATTTATTTAACCATTGTTGTTGAAATTGTATTTAATAATATTTTCGTACACCCACAAAAGAAAAGCTTGAAAATTCCTATGCTTAACCTCTTAACATGAACAAAGTTTGTTGACTAATAGATATAGAAAATAATAGAATATTTTTATCAGTGTTCATAAAACACTAAATGCATGAATAAATGTAATTCAGAATGTATGTAATATTATTTTCATTCATTCAGAATAGAATAGCTCAAACATTTCAGTGCTTAACCTCTTAAAATAAGCAAAGTTTGTAAACACTGATGAACAGATGACCTAGAACCTTTGAACAAACCATAGAACACTATATGGTGAAGAAAATCACAGTGCATTCTTGCGATGAAACATCAAAATCTTGGAAAAGAGCAGCAGCACATTTTAGAGGAATTGTAAATTATTAATGTTAAGTTCCCATAAATAAAGTTTGTAACGTCTCACTAAATTTTTTTTACCGTAATATTTTTGTTACTCCCGTGTGTGGAAAATGGAACTTTATAAATTAATTATTGCATGAAAATAATTTGCGCGAAAGAAAATAAATACTGTATATTTATTATGTGTATGGCATGCCTTGCGTTGGGTTATCTTCCAGTACTGTAATTTCTGGTAATATTTTTCACTAGTCACGTGTAATACTTTGTTTTCCAGGTGGAAATTTACTAGCTGCGATTCACAGGCTGCTTGCCATGATTTTTTGTGTAATAGAAATTAAATATCAATAATTATAATTAGTGACCACCCTGAAATACATGGTACATCAAGTAAACAAATTCCAAAGTACGAGAGAACTTACAACAGTAATTTTAAACTTACTGTCATTAAGTCTGTGGAAGAAACAACCAACTCAGCAGAACTTTTCAACTGTTATGTAGGCCTACATATAAATTTAGGTAATGAGACTTAAAAGCTGTATACACTGTAGGTGTTAAAATCAAGAATTATTAAATAAGCCTATTTCTATTTGATTTCCTTTGTGGGTATAATAACTTAAAGTAATATTTTTTTTTTCTTTTAAATAAATTTGATCGGCTGATATCAGTTTTATGACAATAAGTAAGGGGTAAGCTTGTATTCGGATCCGTACAGTACTAGCAGTAATTTCCCAGAGAGAGCGAGTGTGCGCGACCAGCTCCGCTCCTATTCAAGTTCCTTCCTCGAACAAAAAAAACACCAGGTCGCTAGGGCCTACACACCGTATTACGTGTTAATATTTTTAACTCTAATAATTTAAAAAATATTTCCATCAGTTCTACCTAAAAACTTAAATATTTCAATAGACAATGTTTAGTTTACAAATAGCATACCAGAAAATTAGGTTAAAAAATATTTTAACTGAACTATTTCTTATTAGCTGTTGCCAACACATCGCTGCTCTCACTGTTTTTTTAACTCGTATTGAATACAAAATAAAAATTACAAGTTATAGAAGATGCTAACTTAGTATTTATTCAAGAATATGTTTTCAAAACCCAATTTTCTTAGGCTCATATCTCCTTTAATATTCCGTTTAGGTATATGGTTTACAACATATTTTCGACTTTATTTTTCATAAGGAATCGCCTCCTACAGTTTGGGCGTTTAATTTCCGAACCACCTGTATATTTGAGGTATACAACTTATTTAAAAAAAACAGGTTGACATGTTATTCGTAAGGTGAATTTTCAAAGTTTTGTTTCAAAACATCCTAAGGAACCGTGAATGGTGGACTATACTTCTTTACCTAGCTCTAACCAAACATCCATCATTCCTCATTCAGTGCCTTTTGTAGCATTGTGACAGCACTCTGATATCCTACATGTAGTTTACTAATGCAGATGGATCGGCCAGAACGTGCTTCCTAGTGGATTGCAGAGATCTGGTCAGTGCGGTACCATGCTGTACAGGACTAAGTTAATCCACGAATTTCTTGTTTTAAACTCTTAACATGAAACTTGACTGTCTAATGCTTGGCACAATTGTTTCCTTAATTATTTATGAGTAGGGGTTTTGTGTCAATGGCAGTAAATTACCAACGGAGAAAACTTACCAAGTCTAATGGCTTGGAGGGGTGGTGGTTGGTGTTGTCCATGGGATTAGGATCTGGGGCAAATCATCCTAATTGTCCCTCCCTGTGGGATGCCTTACTTTGCAATAGCAGCATTTGTGAAAAATCTTATATTAATTCAGAAATTATTATTGTGATGGGAATGGAAAGATATTGAAACAGTTACAGTGGATTCAAAAATTTGTTTTTCAGTGGACCAACAAAGAACAACAAAGCTTGCAATAAAAAAATGAATGCAGACTTTGATTTTGGACCTAAGAAATAACAAACATAACTTCAAAATGCATGTTGGTTTAAACCAATAGCCTAATGATGTCATTATAAACAACTGAAAGTAAATTTTGATTAAATATTCATTTTAAATTAAACACTTCAGTTCTTCAAATTGAGCAAAATGTAATTGTTATTTCTTTTAATGTTTTATTGTCCAGCGTTCCTTCATCGTTAAAGCCATGCTCATTCATTTGGTTTTGCCACAACTTAATTTGAGATGGTTTTTGCCAACCATTACTTGCCAAGCAATTTTCAAACCCTTACAATATTTTACCTAACCCACAAACAATAGTTTTTGTGTCGTTAGAATACACCAAATTGTTTACAATAACAAGACCATAGATTGTTTGATATAGTGTCAGGGGTCGTGATTCGTTCTCATTGTCGCCAACCTAAGAGTGCAGTACAGCAGACTCCCTCTTGACTGACCCCCACGAGACCGGGACCCTGGTTGGATAACAAAAAAGTCTGTTAAAATGAAAATCTAAATTTTGTGGTTCATAAATTGTATTGCATCTCCATAATGGTTTTAAAAAAAAAAGGCCTATTGTAATTCAGTAACAGTAATTTTACTTACCAAAATCAAATAAGCTGTTCCAATGTCACTCAACTGAAGGGAATACTTGTACAGTATTGAGTAAAACACACTAAATTATCACACAAACGACATACTTATTTACGAATTGATTTAAGAAAAAAACTAAACTAAATAATTACAATTTGGCTTGAAATACTGAAGTTTTTATACACTCATTTATAAAAACAAACATACTTATGCTAAATAATATAAAAAATTACTTTAAAAAAGTTTTGTGATTTCCTTTTGTTTGTTTTGTTCTATTGATTTCTTGAATGCATAGTCACACCATTTTTTAATGAACATCATGTCGACTGTAGTTGAATTTCTTTGTTGTTCAATGTGCAATGCTGCCAACTGAAGTGCTTTCGCCCCATCGGCATGACTAATTTTTTCTTCTTCTTCCTAGTTATCACTGATTTCTTCATACTCTTGAGTTTCAACCATTACAGCCTGAACAATTTTTTCGCCAGTCCAAACTTCAATTCCACTTTCGTCATCGCTGCCGGTAACCCATTTCTGAATGCCTTGAATTTCAAGCTCTGTGCTGTCTGCAGTTTTTGTAAGACATTTAGCAATATCACATCGTCTGGTGCATCAGATTCTTTTTCAGCTTTAATGGCTAAGGGCTTTTCATCTCCTTTGATTTCAACTGCTTTTTCGATACTGGACCAAGCTTTCCTCCATGATTTTACAAACATAGAACATAGGATTTCTTCAAAGAATTTGGCCACCATGTTTTATATTGATAGATATTAAAATTTCAACAAGTCCTTTGCATTCTAATTCCATTTTAATGAGGATTTCTGAGAGTAATTTTCTTTTGTAGCATCTCTTGAGACATTCGATAACTCCTTGGTCCATTGGCTGGATTATGCTAGTCACATGTGGTTGTAGGAAGAAGCACTCTATTCGATGGTGACCTTCACACTCAGCTCCTTGAGGATGAGTTGGTCCGTTAGCCAACACCAAAACTGCCTTTTTAGTCATTTTCAGGTTTTGAAGGTGTTTTTTCACTTTCTGAACAAACTCTTTAATAAACCAATCCTTAAAAATATACTCTTCCATCCAAGCTGATTTTTGGCTCTTTTAGCAGACGGGCAGTGATGAAACATTTACATTCTTGAATGCTCTGGGCTTTTGTAATTTACCCATAACCAGAAGGGGCAGTTTATAATTTCCAGAGGCGTTATAACACACAGCAATTGTAATTCTGTCTTTGTTCATCTTGAATCCCGGAGCTGATTTCTCATTACTGGCTGCAAATGTTTTTTTCTGGCAAGCGTTTAAAGTTCAGTCCTGTCTTATCCATGTTGTAGACTTGTTCTGGGTGTAAACCTTCTGTCTCTATGAAGTCCTTGAGTTTGTTTTTCCACTCATCAGCTGCTGTTGGATCAGCGGACAGTTATTCTCCACAGATACTTAAGTAATGAAAACCATGGCGTTTTTTCCATTGCGTGAGCCAGCTATCACTGATAGAAAATTTGCCTCTGTTTTCATGTTTAGAAAGGAGAATTGCTACCTTTTCTTTCAAAATTGGGCCACTTATAGGGGTGCCTTTGTGACGTTCTTGTACAAACCATAACAAGTTGATTGGTTGGTTTCTTTTGTGTCCAACGTGTTGACAGAACTTTTCCTGATTCAATCAGAGTGAAAAAATTTTGAATGGTTTTCTTGTTTCGACGCAAGTCCTTTACTGTCTGTAGTCACACCTACACCAAGCTTGTCACTGATGAGTTTTACCAATTCAAATTTTTCAAGCCATTCTATTGCTTTTAATTTCTGTTCCATATTCACTACTTTATGTTTACGCTTTACTCTGCTCATTTTAATCAAATGCACTTATGGTCTGTCTCATAAGTTGGTGAGATTCTGACATTCAGTGAGTAGAAACTTTACGTATACGAAACAAAGTGCCATTTACAAAATCCTGTATCAGCTGATGCACGAACGAACAAAAGTTAATATTCGTTGGCTGTTCTGGGTGCACTGCCGACTCACATTAGACAAGCAGAAAATACGCGATGAGAAAGAGTTCCTACATTAATTAATACATTTTATTTTACATGGTCACAAAACAGTGGTTGTTAGTGTTACAAACTAAACTTTGTGATAAAGTAGTAATGTATAGGTGTTCAAAATGAAATGCACAATAAAACTGTCCGTATCCAAATGAAACGCAACTTCGAAACCTTTTTCACATCTCCAACCATGCTTTCCATACGTGCTTGATATTAATTCCAAAAGCATACAGAAATATTGCATGATATAGTTGATATATTTTATAATAATTTGATGAAATATATTTTAAATTCATGTCGTTCCGAGCCAGTAATAGAACAACAGTCAACTTTTAAAAAGATGGGATCAAGAGGCAGGCTGTGCTGCTATCTGTTGAGCAACGCAAACAGCTCAAACCTCACCCTCACCCTGTCATGCTGTGCGTGCCATCTGTTCGCTCTTTCTCAAAGCATTACAGGCCAGAAAAGAATAGCTTTCATGTGTAATATATAACAAATTTACAAACAGATACCAATAGTTTTATTTTTCTACGAGATCTGCATAGTTTTTAAAGTAACATATATTTTGTGTACAGTGATTTTGAGTACTAGTAATTTCTATTTGGACGGTAATCATTCGTCTACGTAAATTATACGTCGTATTCTCCCAAAAACCCATTTCCTTGTTTCCATGTTGTTACTATATTGTATTGATAAAACAAAGAAAGTGGGACACACATTAATAGTTTTTAAGCAATTCTTATGTTATTCCACGCCACATATTTCCAACTCAAACTGGATTAGCTGACAGCGTGTTGATAAAAAATACAGCCTCCACTTGATGCACCAGCTGATGGCGAAAGGATACATAANATTAGCTGACAGCGTGTTGATAAAAAATACAGCCTCCACTTGATGCACCAGCTGATGGCGAAAGGATACATAAATTAAAAGTAAACATTGGCGCTACGTTTGTCGAACTGTCAAAATCTTGCCAAGTTACATGAGACAGAGAGTAAGTACAGTACTGCACTACGTAAACACAACCGGACGGCACAAGAGATACGAAATAACTAAATCAAGACAAAGACGACGGCTTGTAGCTACTTGTTTATTTATAGTTGTGGAGTACAGAGCGCACGTGATAACAGAAGTGACTCATTTCCTGGAAGATGGGCAGTTAAAGAGAAGACGATTAAGAGTGAGTCTATTGCAATTGCATAAGAAAACTAAGAACAGGAGATGCTTTCTCATTGTCGCCAACCTACGAGTGCAATACAACCGTAATAAGAATAATCATACGCGATAGAACGAGGGCAGCGGTGGCTGAGTTGTGAGCTTGCTCGCCTCCCACCAAGGTGAATTGGGTTCAATTCCCGGTTGAATCACCCCTGGATTTTTGCATGTAGGAATTGTGCCGGGCGATGAAGCTGGTTGGCGGGTTTATCTCAGGGGATCTCCCATTGACCCTGCCCTTTCATTCCGGTGCTGCTCCATTCTCACCTCAATTACCCTCGCAGGTTCTCAAAATATTGTTTTTAAGAGCCGCCCAAATCTCTTCACTCACTCAATAGAATATGAAAAATGCTGCAGGATGTAAACAATACTATCAATAGTACCAGTTGTCAACTATCTGCATTTTGTGTTCACATAGTGTTCTAAAAGATTGATGCGCTCAATCTTTGGCAAATGTATCGTCTGTTTTGAATGGACATTACAGGAAAACAAACTATTGGCGATCATTGAATGTGGTCCGCAATTAGCATTGTTTGTATGGGAATTTTGACGGGACCAAAATAAACAGAGGAAATAAAGGTAACACGAATTCCCTCATAAAAATAGCATTGAAAAAGAGAACTTCGAAGTAACAGGAATTGTAGTGAAATATGCCAGCTTTCCTTGCATTTGCTCTCAAGTGGGTTTGTTTCCTTTAATTTTGCTTGTTGAGAAAGTGAAATTACAGCTGTGGATAAAGTTCAAAAACAGTTCTAACTCTGGATGACATTTCAATCATTAGTGCAACAGTACAACAGGTGGGGGTAATGGTACTAAGTTGACCAGAATTAATGGTGTTAGGCCAGGATTACCATGATTTCACGTATTATGTTCACGCAAGTCAGCTGTACTTTTGACTTTGGTATTTTTGCAATGTTGTCTGCTCATGTATTCAACCTACTGCATTTGTAATCTTCTTGTGGAAAGGAGCATCTGAGGGGTCAAGTACTACTGATTTTGCGTAGTTTGTACATTACTTGGCCTTGCTACAGAGTTACGGATGTTACTAAAAACGATGCAGAGTTTTAAGTTTTCAGTTTTACAAAATTTGTTTTCCTGCATGTGTTTTCTAAAATATACTTGTGATAACAGTGATTATTGGCCATGTGCAAAATTTGAAATAGCGTAATTTCTCGTATGTCTGTGAAATAAATAGATGTTATGCAAAATTGGTACATTGTATGGTAATGAAAAAGTCTTTGGTTCGAGAAAAATTAATTGTGGTAGGTAGTTGCAGCAGAGTCATTCCAAATGAAATAGTCAAATTAAAGAAAAAAATTAAAGCTATGCCATTTTTTATTTTGATAAAAAAAAATTGTTCATATATCCTCCTATCCTCAAGGTGAAAGAACAACATTAAATTGGATTTTTGTCTACAGCTAGTGGATGATGACAGCCATTTTTCACACACACTGCAAGCAAATTTAACATATTTCTGACGTTAATGCAACTAGTAGTAACTTTTTTAATAAGTCCCCTATTGTGGAGTTTTTAATGTCATTTAAACGTTTACGTCAGATACTATTACACTGTATATTTATATTTTAAAATTAATTTTTTTCTTCAAGGGGACGGCCTGCTTTCGGCATTCACTGATAACCTTTCATTCAGTTTGTTGCTTATGTTGTGTGTTCTACTGTAAGTTACTACCTCAAGTGGTGAAAATATTCTTAAAATATACACTTGTTTCACCCATACCAATTCCTTTGTAAGTTTGAAGTGAGTGCTTAGGCCTGTAGGATGAAAAAAATATGACCTTGTACTCTTTTTCTCCCCCCACAGTTTCTTTGCCTGTAACAATTCCAATCCACCATTCACCGTCATTACAGAGTGGTTACCATTACATGTAATAACATGACTTAAAACATCTCTTGAATTTTGCCTTTGATTTTTGATAAGTTAAACTGTTATAGTTTTCAAATTACAGTACAGTAGGTAAATGTTTNTCTTGAATTTTGCCTTTGATTTTTGATAAGTTAAACTGTTATAGTTTTCAAATTACAGTACAGTAGGTAAATGTTTTTATTTTTCATTTTTGTTACATTGCACTGCCCAAACAGTGTATTAACCATTAGTATCCCTCGTCACCCTAATGTTAATGACATTCAGAATTAAGTGGGATTATATAATTGCACAACAGATTAAATTAAAAAATATATATATATTTGTTTTTTTCCTAAATGTCTGTTCTCGACAAGGGTGAAACTAACTGGATGGGACAACTTGTGCCCTTTAGATATTCATNCTTGAATTTTGCCTTTGATTTTTGATAAGTTAAACTGTTATAGTTTTCAAATTACAGTACAGTAGGTAAATGTTTATTTATTTTTCATTTTTGTTACATTGCACTGCCCAAACAGTGTATTAACCATTAGTATCCCTCGTCACCCTAATGTTAATGACATTCAGAATTAAGTGGGATTATATAATTGCACAACAGATTAAATTAAAAAAAATATATATATTTGTTTTTTTTCCTAAATGTCTGTTCTCGACAAGGGTGAAACTAACTGGATGGGACAACTTGTGCCCTTTAGATATTCATNTTTTTTTCCTAAATGTCTGTTCTCGACAAGGGTGAAACTAACTGGATGGGACAACTTGTGCCCTTTAGATATTCATCAAGAGTATCTTTCATGAAGTCAATTTTTTATTTCATCACCCACAACTTTTTTTTTTTAATATACTTTATTTATTTTCAGTTTTTCCCAAGTTGGAGACTATTTTTTCTAGGAAGGAAGTATTCAACCAAGATAACTTTGATTTTGCTCACTGTTCTACATGTAGACACTAAGCACACAAAAGATCAGACCTCCAAATACAACTTTGGTGAAGCAGGGTGGGGTATAAAGTGAGGTAAAACAGTCATCTGAATGCTGATAGATGACTGCTACCTTAATAGTACAAATTTTATAATATTATTATATAGTGTAATGGTATCTTATGTAAACTTACGTGAATCAACGAATGTCATACAATGCTGTATCCACCGGGCTATTTGACCTTCAGGGTTCTTCAATTTAAGTAGCTAGTGTAATGAAGCATGGTTGGTTCTTAGAATAAAATGTCTGCCATAATGGTAGAGGTGGAAGTGTGAAATTGCCTTCACTATGGCCATGCCTGTAACACAGTAATTTCTCTCAGGCTTATGCAATACCTTACTGAAGTATTCTAGTGGTCTTTTCTTCCCATCTTGAACATGAGATAACACAGCTCCAATGTTTATATCGCTAGTATCAGCGTCCAAAATGAATAGCCCTCAATTTTCGGGAAACCCATGACTGGTGGAGATATCAGAATTTTCTTTAGTTTACTAAAAGCATCTTCACACTCAGTGGTCCAATGAAATCTGCTTTTTGTCTGTCAGTTCATGTAGTGGCTTGGCGATCGTGGCAAGCCCAGGTACAAATTGATGGTAATATTCACATAATCCCAGAAAACATAGCTTTTCAGTTTATTAGTTGGTGTCACCAATTTCTTATTGCTTTGGTCTTCTCAGGGTCTGTTTCGATTTTATGGGCCGACTCTACATGTCCCAAGAAATTCATTTTCTTTTGGAAAAGGTGGCACTTGTTAGGAACCAGTTTCAAACTGGCTGCAGCCACTTTCTGTATTACAGAGTCTAGGCGTGATAGGTGCTCTTCAAATGTCCTCCCTGTCACAAAAATTTAATTTAGATAAACTTGACAGATATCTAAATGCACAACTTTTTCCATCAGGCGTTCAAAGGTGGCAGGGGCATTACTCAGTTCAAAAGGCATAACTTTGAACTGCCAGGCTTTCCCGTGGATACAAAATTGAGTCATCTCTTGGTCCTCTGGGGCCACCTCACACTGCCAGTACCCACTCTTCATATCCAAAGTCTAAAACCATTGAGAACATGCTAAGATGTGTCATCTATCCTTATGTCATAAAAAATGAAAAAATTTCCACAAAGTCTAAGGGTAGAAATTCTTTCCTAATGTGAACTATATCTTATAGAAGCTTTTTGAAAATAATTAAAAACTGTTTAATTTCGTAATTTTTCAAATTTGTTATCCAGTATTTTTTTATTTAGGCCTATATGAAAATTTGCATTTAAGACAAACTTGTTAATATAGCTATTTAGTAAGATCTGAGCAATAGTTTTCCCTCGAGGAGGCATGCAAATGTATTATTTTAGTTTCACGTTTTCCCACGAGTTGTCGCTCATAAGGCAACACTGCCCACACCACTAAACTGTGTATGCCTCCCCTCTCTTCTGGAGAGATGTGGGGATTTTTACACTTGCTGCGGGAAGAAGGGGAAGGGGAAGTGGAGAGCTTAGTTATTGCTTGCCACAAGGTTGCTAGGCTGGGAATGGGGAGAGGAGTCAAGAAGAGTGCAGTTACAAAAAGATAAACAGTGCTTGACAGAGTAGACATTGCACTAACAAGCGACAATTATTTCTTATAATCTAAATGATATAAAATAAAATGTCAAGATTGTCAAATGTTGACAAAGAAAATTTCTTCAACATGTATAATGTTATAATTATGCTATTGTACTGAAGTTGTTTTTTCTACAGCTATAATTTTGTGAACATTGTGATTTATATTGGTTTTAACTAGTGCCAAACTGAAAATGGGAAAATTAAATATTTAATAATTTATGTTAAGTTCAAATCTTTGTACAATTATGCCAGATCTTGTTTGTTTCATTGTACCTTATAAAATAATTATATTTCCGTTTACCTTAAAGTACCAAATTTTTGGGAGAATCAAAACCTTTACATTCAGTTTCTCCTAAAAATGTAATGTAAATTTTTTACATAATATAAATTTTGTCTGCCAAGTGACTTGGCAGGTTGGAAGTGGGCACTGAGAAAAATTGTTCTCATGTTAAATATTACCAAATTGAGTTTTATTACAATACTTGTAAAATAATTGTGTGTCTGACTTGAGTATTCCCACCTCTCAAGTGTAAATACGTTTCGTTGTGTCTGAAATATTTATCATGATCCAGCCAAATTACATGGTGAATTTTTTGCGATATGTTTTATTCAGGTCATTGCTGGTGATCCGATTGATTCCATTCCTGTTTCACCTTTAGTTTTGTTAGTGTTTAAATAGCGCCATGTTATTCAGCTGACTGGATTTCTACAGATTACAACAGGCTGTCCACCCACCGGGAAAAATCAGGGAATTTCATGATGGAAATTTTAGAAAATTATTACCTGGGTCAGGGAAAATGTAAATAATTACTACTCTTCAGATGTGTGAATACATGATAATGTAATTATCAGCATATGCATTTTAGAATTTTAAGTTTGTGAACTGGCAATAATATATCTCTGCCAATTGACATAGGGCCTATATGTACAAAATAAAGTATTTGCGTGTTTGTAGTGGTCACTCGTGGGAAGTCAATAGTGTGTATTGCGAGAAATATTGATGAGCTGAATAAGATTTTGTACATACTTGCTTCATATATTGCAGTGTAATTTAATTCTACATCACTGACAGCATATTTGTTCTGTCAGGGGTGAAAAACTTTGGTTTTGATCCTTAAAATATGTCTGGGAAAATGGTAAGATTCTCCCTGGAAAATAGGGAAAGTCGTGGAATTTCAGTGGACACCCTGATAAGCTCATCTGCATTTAGAGAATAACAACCAACTTATCCTTGCTTAGTTTTTGTGTTACTGGTATCTTTATTTTCTAATTATTGCTATACTTACGCATTATTTATAGTTTGTTTAGATGGAGTTGCATGTGTGCATTCATGTTGGACATATTATAAATATTGAAATTTAGAAAAGACAACGTGGCAAATAAATAGAAAAAGTACAATAATCATAACCTTGTTAAACATTAAAAAAAATTTGCTGTATTTTACTGGTTACAACTAAATGTCTGATAAATTTATTTGTGAAATAGCACATTGTTTGTCTAGGTTGGGTTATAGTGAATAAAATGATTGATTTGGGTGGGGGAGATGGGGAAATTAAATACTTTTTTGGTAGCGGGTTGCAACACACAGTTTAGAAACAGTTTTTCACTTGAACCCTGATTTAGTTTGTTACTAAGATGACAGCATTTTGATATTTCTCCCAGTTTGAAATATAACCATACCAAAAACCACGAGATTAAATAACCTTACTAGGCATCTGGGTTTCTTTTTCAGTAACGCATTAAACCGTTGTATTGACTATAAAATATACTTGGCACGTAAAATTCCAAGAAAATGGTTTTGTACCTGCTTATAAGTGCACTGAACCCAGACACAAGCAGCCAGTCATGTAGCTTTCCAATGACAACCCGTCCATTAACTTCTGCAGACAAGATCAGCGTAGATGAAAGGAAGCCAGCACAAAGTAGAGCCGAGGGATACTACACATTTCATTCCAATCAGCTCGTTGAATGGGTGAAACGAGATGAACTGGAGTTGGGGCAACAACGGAATGAAGATGGGAGAGAAAACAGCAGTCCCCCAGATTTGCCCACATGAGAATCCCTATCCGAAAATTTCCTGCTTGCCAGGGTCTTGGATTAAACAAGTGAACTCAGCAATGGGAGGCTAGTGACAAACTAATTGAGCAGCAGGCCACTATACTTGTGAAGTTGATTCCCTTGGTTTTGTGTCTGTTTATTGTATACCAAATATTTAGATAGCTTTGCATTATACTTTATTCTAATAATTTATACTTGGAAATATGGTTTCAATCCTGATTTATATGTTCTGTATTAATATTATCTGTACAAAATTACAGTTTGAGAACATCACAAATTTGTTCCAGTGTGAAATAAATGTTATTGATATTATGTGTGTGTGTGTGTGTACATGGGTGTATATGTATGTTTATTATATAATGCTAGTGGAAATAATGACAATTTAAACAAGTTGCTATGTAATTTCATTATAAACTTAGAAAATTACATACATTCAATCGTTGGTTTCAGTTAGTACTGCCTGACTGTTACAGTGTCCCTGTGGAACAAAGAATTGTCACTGAAGTCAGGTTTCAGTGATTTCAAACCTCTATTTTTGCTATATAAATTGTGTAAGCTATGCCAGTTTTATCAAAATCTTTTAGTATATACAAAATTAATGAAAAGCTAAGAAATCCTTAACAAATTGTGTCGGAACCATTATGTGCGTCGCTATGTAGCTGAAATAAACATAGCTGATTGTTTCACAGACCCGTAATTTCACACGTTTCTTGGAATCTGGCTCCTTTGGGTAGTGGGTTGCCTGCAGGGAAGATAGTAAGTCACATTGCTCAAGGATGGTTTTGATATTGGCCACTATCCCTGAGAAGGGAGTATGTAGGAGGAATGGAGAAGGGGTAGAACGAAATGGAGGGATGGCAGTGGTTACTCTTCTCCCAGCAGGAGAGGGGGTAGAACCAAGCAGAGGGGTGGCATTCATGTTTCCTTTCCTTCAAGTCCGTGGACTCCCGTGAACGTTATGTTCCTTGCTGAAGCCGGTACTTAACTAGCATGTTTTTAGATAGAGATTTTGGATTTCGCCTAGAATAGGTTTGGTCATATTTTATGTTAACATACAGTACCAAAATGTTCCTTAAATTGTTTGTTATAATGTTATAAGCAAAATTCATTTTGGCATACATTAGTAGTATTTATAAAAAAAATTCTGTAGTTACTCTATAGATTTTTGAAGCTGCGGAAATATTTTGTGTTGAAGATTGAAGTTTCATAATCAATATAATTTCCACACTGTATGCAAAATCTTGTTTAACTCCTACAATTCACCATTTCTAATTTCATGACTTTGATTTTATTTGCTGAGGAAATTTGATTTACTTACAAAACAAGCAGCTATTTTCGGAGACACTCTTGTTTTGCCTAAATTTATGTTATCACTGGAATATATTACATAAGTACAGTGTTACACTTGCAAAATAAAAGGTCAATTACTTAGAGCAGTAATGTAGATGGACTACTGTGAAAACGTGTGCATGTAGGTATTTGCGTGGGCACACTGGCATCCGCAGACCTGCAGTGTGCCAGCAAGCTGGTGGTAGGGCAGGTGAGCAACAAGGTGATGTGGCAATAATGTTACAGGTCAAGCCCTTTTGGGTCACAAGGGAAAGGAAGAGTTGTTTCATCCACGCGCGTATCTTGAAGTTCCATCGGGCTCCAGTGTATCGCACACTCCTCAGACTGCTTTCTCTCAACTGAGCTGTTCTTAGAAGTTGCACAAACTATATACAGGCCAGTAGAGTGGTGGTGGGCATTATTTCAGGATGCCCATCCACAAGGAAAACAGGATAAAAAGGAAAATGTTAGAAAATTATCACCTGGGTCAGGGAAAATGTAAACAATCGTTTCTGTGCAAAAATTGTTGGTTATGTGAATACAGGATAATGTAGTTGTGAGCATATGCATTTTAAGATTTCAATTTTTAAGTTTGTGAACTGGTGATAATACATCTTTACCAAGTAATACATGTACAAAATAAATTGTGTTTTTGTAATGGGCACTCATGTGAAATCAATTATATTATTTTGCAAGAAATATTGATGGGTTGAATAAAATGTTGGCCCTGCTTGCTTGGTCTGTTGCAGTATAATGTAATTAAACTTCACTGAAAGCATGTTTGTAAGCAGTGAAAAAATATAGTATTAGAAGGTTTCATTATTCCTGAAAATGGGTTATGGAAAAATTGTAAGATTCTGCCTGGAAAATGGGGAAAAGTCAGGAAATTCTTTTGAAACCCTTTAACATATATCAGCACAATAAGGATTTGAATGAGTGTTTTTTTAAATTGGGCTGAGCAGCCCTTAATGATGAAAATTGTAGAGGACATGTGTAGGGAATTGGAAAGACTCCCAGAGAAATGGAGCACAAGTATGAAGCAAAGCGGTTCCAGTGATGAAGTAAGAGGCAGGAATACAGGTGATAGGGGAAGAACAGAACACATTGTCGCAGGAAGGGGGAAGAGATCTTAACCTATCCATATGCTAGAAGCAGTAGTGGATGATAACTAGGTATTTGAGGAGCCCTAAGCTTTTGAAATGTAATTTTCATTATAGTAAATAAATACATCTTAGCTGACATGAGAAACAAGAGTTTAGTGCAATGTAAGTTTACATTAAATGATCCTTCTGAAACAAATTTTTTCAGATTAGATTGTTTGAATAGTTCACTCTCCTATAATTACAAATGCTCCAGAGGATGAAATAATTTGGAATAGTTGGCTTTTTGGCTGCTGATAGTACCTCTGCTAATAGTTTTACTCTTTATTAATTTTTTTATGGGGGAGGGAGTTTAATCTCCAGTAAACCAATAGTTAATAGGTGTTAGTTACTACAGATTTTCCGAAATTTGTACAATTTACCTGGTTTTGGTATGGAATTAGGGATATTTCTAAATAATATATTTTTTATTGTTTTCGGTTTTACAAAAATTTCTTGCATATGTGTTTTCTAAGTGTACTTTTGACAAGTGTTTAAATCAGATTATTGGTAATGCACAAAATTGCAAATACTATCATAATTTCTTAAATTTGTGTGAAATATCACGCTGATAGACAGAATTGGTAAAAAAAAAAAAAAAAATATTACCTTGTGCAGTCGTATTGATTTTAGACAGGTTTAGAGCATTGAACGAGACATCAAGACATTAAAATTGTGTGTGTTTGTTATGTGGTGCTGCCAGTTTGCTGATGAATTGATTTAAAATGGATATTGTGAATTCTGATAGGACAACAAAAATTACAACCAAAGACTTTTAAAATGTGATCTTTAAAATATGTGATGTGCGAGATACGTTTCTTAGAATATGTAGTAATGTTGCATTTAAGAAAATTATGAATGACATACAATTATGTATAAACAACAAGTTTTCATTATTGGCAGCAAAATAGTTTGCAAAACATAAGTGTCTTCATTTCGGGCTTATATGTTGGAAAACATGATTCTACTTATTCACGATAGATCTATTTAAAGGATTTGAAACATATTTCTTTTAGCACATGTTTATTACCATCAAATCGTTTCCAACGTATCTCAGTATCATGTGTTTTGCAAAATGTCAAACATGGTTAGTTGCCTGCCACATGGTAGTGGCAAAAAAAAAATTCTCAGCTGAAAATTTTTGACAGATAAGTTTTTTGTTTTTTAGATATTGTGAACAACATTGGGCCATGTGCTTAGTTGAACGTATCATGTCTTAAGTATTGCTGAAACTGAAATACTAAAATTTTAAATTACGCTTTAGGCAAAATATATATTCTATCTTCCACAGCCTGAGAAAGTTGTCAAAAATGGTAGTATTTAAATAAGAGCTCTTACTTCAAGTAAAACTATAAATTAAGTATGCATATGGCCCGTAGACCTACTGCTGGCTGGAGCCTGTAGCAGGCCAAACAGGCTGTTAGTAAGGACCATTTGTACAAATTAAAAAATAATTCAGAATCATGCTTAGAGGATACAAATCACAGAGGGAGTGAATGGGAATAAACATTTATTAGAGCTTGGATCTACTGTTTTTTGCAGCACTGTAAATGTACGCGATATTGTTGAGAATGGCGAGATGAAAACGGTCACTATTGAAAATCAATGAAAACTACTGATTTGTAAGCAAACTACTACTGATAGCTTTGGCAACTGGTTGGCACCTCTGCAATATATATTCTTCTGATTTTGGTGTATTAAACTTAAAATTACATGAAAAGGTATAATATAAAATGTTCCTTGTGTTGCTTTACACAGATTTTTGTTTGGTTTTAGGATGCATTGAAGGGTGCTGAAATCATAATCATACCTGCAGGAGTTCCAAGGAAGCCAGGGATGACTAGAGATGATCTTTTTAATACCAATGCATCTATTGTTCGTGATATTGCCCAGGCTGCAGCAGAAGTGTCTCCTAAGGCTCTTATTGGAATTATATCAAATCCGGTATGTGGATTGATACAGATTTTTTGTTTAGAAAATGTTTTATAAATAGTGTTGGGTCGATTCCTAAAATATGCAGATGGATTCCAGTTTTGGTTCTCAAATTTTAAGAGATGTACAAAAAATTTGTTATAGCTCTCAGCAATGTCTATTTTCTGTATTCCACTGTCTTCATTGCTGCCACGTTTTTAATACCAAAAATAAACCCTGAAATTAATTAAAAATATTTTACATAACCAAACGCTGCCCTGCTGTCCATGCAAAACACACATTTTTTCTTAGAATTTTTTGTTATAATAACACCACCACCACCACCACTGGAATATTTTTTAGTTTACTCTGCCGGTATAGCGCACGAACTGCGTGGCACACACTGCCATGTTGAATTGTTGGGGTGGAAACAGGAGTTAACAGCGGTGGTAGTGTGTAAGCTGTGGAAGTATTGATTGCCATGAATGTGACATAACATGTGTAAAACTGTTTGGTAACAAACATGATAAATATGGCGGGCGGTGTTACTGATTTTCGGCGAGAAAAGTGTTGTGTTATGTCAAGTCCATAGACGGAATAGATATTTGTAGCTTCACCTTTTTTTTTTCTCCCTATTTGGTGGTTGGTTACAGATTCATTTTTCTCATTTCTGCTTCGAATCTAGTGATAAACAGTGGGGTAGGTCAAGAAATGCATGCAGTGCTTACATAAAAAAGGAAGAAGAAAATTGACAAAATTTTATTTCAAAATCACTGGATTGTGAATCCCTCCATTACAGTAGAATCGATGGAACCGATCGATTCCGATATTGGAATCAACCCAACACTAGTTATAAACTTAACAATTCTTCACATTAAGAACTTTTTTTGCAATACAGTTTTCTCAGTTCGGTTCTTGTGTTGAAGATTAACAAATTTTCTTTAAAAGTTTTGTTATAGATTTACCACAAACTATTGCAGTGTGCTGTGAATTTCTATCTTCAGACTTGCATAAAAATTGCATTTATGGATGATAGTGTAACAATATTTGTTACCTAATTAAGAGTTGCATTAAAAAGGAACACTTACGTAATTTACACTTTGTGTGTTCCTCGTTGCAGGGTTGACCTTTTGCATTCCTCGCTTAGTAATTGTTAATTAAGCATGATTTTAAAAAGTTAAAATTTGAAAGTAATTATGTTATAGTAATTTTATACATATTTTATAACAATTTACATAAACTGCAATTTTTTTTGTCTATTGTTTTACCACAAATTCAGTATTTGATAGTTTATTAATAAGTTTTCTAAATGATATCCACGTAAGTATGCATATCTGTTTGTATTATTACTGCAAATAAATAGGTGCTGGTGTTGCCTTCTGTGCACATTTTTAACTTTGAATTGGAAAAAATTTAAATTTTCTTATTTTCAGATTTGGGGTAAATAAACTTAACTAAATGTAGTTGTAAGAAGAAAATTACAGCTCAACACAATGTTGATTTGTTTAGTTGAAGATTAATGAATCTTAAGTCATATTGGTATGTTCGTGTGCAAAAATTGACAAGATGAGTTTTTACATGAAATGTTGCACAATAGTGTTTCAAATAGGTACAGAACATACTATGTGGTCGCAATGTAAGAGTATGAGAAAGGTGAACAATACTCGCCAAGAATAGAATCCAAAGGGTGCAAGTTGGTCCCAAGCACAGCAGAAAAGAATATCCATGTGGCAGATAAGACAAATGCAGCCTGTGATCACACCTGACTGCAATGCAGTATGTGCACAATCTGTCCATGCTCAATATGAGGCTGTCAACAAGCTTTTGAGGTATTGTGGCCCATTCTTCTTTTAGCAACAATTGCAGCCGCAAAGTCATGGCTGGTGGCTGTTGACGTGCTGCCAGATATCTTGACAATGTCCCACATCTGCTCGATTGTATTTAGGCCCAGAGACTGTGCAAATAAATCCATGCTGTGAATATATTCACCCAAAGAACTTGACGGCTGCTGTACAATGTAGTGTAGCATTATCATCCATAAAGAGAAACTCAGGGCCCACAGCACCTTGAAAAAGATGCACATGAAGGTGAACCTCATTACAACAATGGTTGCCAGTGACTGAATGTCCTTGAAAGATGTGGAGCTTTGTATTGCAACCTAGCATTATGCTTCCCAACTGAGAACTTAACCATCTGCAAACCGGTGCCTTTTGACTGTGTTTGAGTGATTGTTACCTATTCTCTTCAGATGTGCAGATGTCCAGAATCACTAGTGAGACTAGATCGGCTGTCTTCCATAAGAGCACTTGACCCCATTACTGAGCTCCCAGTCCTTGCGTATCTGGTACCATAGCAAATGCCATCTCCGATTGGTAGGAGACTGTGGCACACATAGTATTCATTACTGAGCAAACAAACCACCTATGTGCAGTCTCCTGGCCACTGTAAAACACAATATCAGTCATTCTATAGTCCATTGTATGTCTGTTGAGATTTCACTGCTGTCTGTTGTAGATCTCTCATCTGTAGGGCAGTATACCAGTCCTCCGTCACCGTGGTTCTTTGTGGACCTTTTTACAGCAATACCTATCATTCAAAATGCCAACCAAACTAGTGAGATGATGCTGTGTGCGATCCTGAATGCATCAGATACCCTGAACTCCTCTGCCACATTAGCCACACTTACCATCTTCCAGCTTCTCAATGAGTCAACCTTGGGTAAAGTCGTCCAGAAGTTGTCTATGGGTTTGTCTTTTAATCCGGCCCTACGTGATACCTAATTTTTACTTTTTTTATATCCATGGGCACAATGGAAGGCATAAAAGTTTCTGTAGCAGAAGAAAAAGTGCTAACAGAAAATTGTAAATTGCTGGCAAAACAGCTCTCAAATAGCAAACAGTCTGCAGTTGGCAGGGGTACAAGGGCAATCAGTTCTTATATATAGGCCCTTTTTGGTGCATCCAAAAATTGAGAAGATACTTTTGTTTTCCTGGAGACTGCATTTATTTAATTTTCTGCGTACGAGTACTAGTAATGTATGGAAAATGAGTAACGCCACTGCTTATGTATGAAAAACAAGGTACTGTATTCACATTTATGTACAATGGACATACGCCACTCATAAAAACATTAGCAATTCATTGAAATATTGTGCTTTTACAGGCATAATAATCAATCTTGTGCTTTCTGTAATAATACAAGCTTTTACGGTTAGAAGGCCAAAAGAAGGCTAAAATATCACTAAGGATTTTATGAGTCTGTTAAAATTACTCACGCTACACAGTTCAAATTATCTACTTTAAAAACCAATCTATGTGATAAGCAAACAACTACAACCAGTAAATTGCACAGTGCAGTTACTTGCATATCATTGCTTTCGACAAATACATTATAGAATAAACGTTTTCTAACACGAACATAAGTTATAAACAACAATAATGTATTGCATAAAATAACTAAAAAAAAATTTATTCCATGGCGGAGATTTGAACTCTTAAAACCTAAAACTATGCAGCATTAAGCAGTGCATCAACCCACTGAGCTACACACACATCCTATGAACTTGTGTAAAATGGTATATAAATGACACAAATCCACAGTTGTCTTATTTTTTTTAAGCTGTGTTTATTGTTTTATTGTGACAGTGTTGTTTGAAAGTTTCCCGTTACATGTAAATTTTCATTTTGTGCATAATTATGTTTGACAGAACTTGTAATCTTTTTGTAAACTGACACATGGTTAGAAATTGTTACCGGGGTGTCCGCCATCTTGTCTGTCCCAGCTTCATGACTATAGCATAAATTTAGAAAAAGTTTCTGTTACAGTTTTGGGCATGGCCATGGTTACAAGAACTGTTATACCTGGAGCCAGACCCCTGCGGAGCGGGCTGAATTGTAACTTACATGGGAACAGAAAGCTAGCAGAAAATAGGTATCATGTGGGGCTGGAGCCAGACCCCTGCGGAGGGGGCTGAATTCTAACTTACATGGGAACAGAAAAGCTAGCAGAAAATGGGTATGAAAACTGCTACGGAAATGGGTATCGTGTGGGGCCTGCTTTAGTCATACCAGACAACAACTTCATGTTGTTCAATCCGATGTTCACCATGCAATAACTTCCACTGCAGTTTTAGGCATACACTGCATTCTTGCTGTACACTCTTTGCACATACCCACAGTATGCATGTCAATCTGTAGATATGTATATGCCCTAGCATATAGGACACTATGCAATATCCTGATTAGTTTTTTGATCAGTTGTACCGTTAGTCCTGCTGTTGTGTTAATTGCTCCACTTAGACTTTTTTTTTTTTGCACACCTCAAGTTAGTAGAGTGAAATTTAAAATTTTGTGACATCTTTTGGTTTCCAAAGTACATGGGTTTTTTAATTTTGTACTTTTTCCCATATAAAACTCTTGCAAGAAATGAGCATCTTATAAGTCTCACAGTTATGTTCACTATTTTCACCTTAAAAAGTATGTAAATATATAAATTTCATGATGTATTATGCAGGTGTCTTAAATTTGAACATGTAACCATTATTATGAACATGTTTAGTTTATCAGTTAGTTTACAATATGTTACTGTTGCATAATTTGAATTATATATACTGCTAGTTCATTAAAGTTAAGCTTAGTTACTGTTGGCTGTGTGTTTTAAAAAACTTTGACTAATTTTCATGTAATTTGCAAGTGACAAATATTACTGTGGGCTGTAAAATTTAGATCAATTCTGTTCAACTATTTTGCTTCATGACGACATGACAAATGCACAGAAGGCAACACGAACACCTATTTATTTGCAGTAACAATATAAACAGGTATTCATACTTACGTGGATAGCATTTAGACAACTTATTAATAAACTTTAAATTGTGAGCAATTGTTAACTTCAGGCAGTCCTGGATTATCAATGTTTAACATATGAACCACAGTTACAAATCTTCCCTTAATAAAACTATAAAAAATAGTTGTGCACAAGCCTTCACAGCGTGTACAAGAAAAAAATTGTGTGTTTGTTGATGACTGAACAGTACTTCGAAATAAGAATAAAAATTCCCAGTGTAGTTTTTGCATTTAACTCAAATTGTTGCATGGAAATTAGTCACTTGTGTAATTTAATGTAGTTATTTAAACCATTCCCTGTATAATACAAACCCATCAGGCCTAGAAATAGTTTACTGAACTGTGCTTACTGTGTCAGGTAGCATACATTCATTGCTCATAATATCCACATCACAGTCATGCTTTGTCAAACATTCAGATGATTGTTTGATGTTGAAACCATAGAACTTCATGAAATGATACTGAAACCTTAGAACTGATAACAGTAGTACAGGCACAAGTTATGCCTAATAAGCCGGTAATATGGGATTCAGAACACAGAAATTATAAATGAAGGGAAGGGGGTATTCATATCTGGTCAGTTGTACCACGAGAGAGTTTGTGTGACGGTAAGAATGTGGTAGAGTTGTTCAATTAGAACACATTGTAGTTGCTAACCTATTATTTCATTCAGACTCCAGAATTATTCTTCTAAAATTTCTGTTTTGCCTTCATTATACATTCCTCCTATCATAGAGTGAAAACAGCAGATTTCCTTTGAAGTCCAATAGAAAAATAATTATATTTTAATAGTTTTAGTTTCGAACTGAGGGCTCAATGCCAATGTATATTAGCACGTGAACTGATAGAAAATCATGTACAAAGTTTGTTAAAAATGATCCGGAACTAGTGCCATTAAAATATTGCAAACATCTTATCTCACTCTGATGTCTATATCCAATGTCTAACTAAAACTTGCATTTCACCTTCATTATATATTCCTGAATCATTCTCCCTCCGCTGGTTAAAAACAGCAGATATTTATGGTTTTGAGTCTTGAATTGAAGGCCATACGACATGCCTAAACGTGATATATTGCTTAAATATTTATATTGGGTGCATGAGAGTATGTAATCAGTCAGAAATTAACATTAACAGTGGAACTGTGGTATAACAATAGTTGACAATGGCAAAATAAATTATAGCTATAGCGAGTTATCATTATAACAAAATTTACTATGCCTCGTGATTTTCTTATTGTATTTGACCTTGTACATCCTGTTTTTAACTAATGTCGTAAACTACGTGTATGCAGTGACAAGTTAATACAAAAAAATCGACGTGTGACAGCGGCATTATGTAACGACCGGCAGGCACGACTTTGCTTCCTCCTCAGAGTTCGTGGAAGAGGCATGAGGGAGTTAATTGCCTACCAATCAACGTGCTACTTCACTCATTGTCTCTCTCTGTCTGTCTCTCTCTGTCTCTCTCTCTCTCTCTCTCTCTCTCTCTCTCTCTGTCTCTCTCTCTGTCTCACACACAAAGCCTGGAGATTCTGGTCCCTCCCTACTTCTCTCTCCCACCTTGTCATTCAACTCCTGTGTCTCACCTCTGCCAGATTATCTTTGTCCTCCTGTCTTTCACCCCTCTACCTGCTTCCCCATCTCCATTGTCTCACCCCCTCTGACTACTTTCTTTCGCCTCCCATCCCTCGGCCCTCCACTCTTAGTGCGCCACACCACCCTTCTCTCTCTCATGCTCACAAAGCAAACAGCAGATCAATAATACACTTCCTCCAATCCCACGTGTAGACACTAAATTTTCATAACAGGAAGGGCTGGCACCATGATCAGATGTTACTTTCCCGTTCTGTTCCAATTCGCAGACAACACACGTATCTGTTCAAATGTAAACAAATGCAGCCTTGTGGTAGGTTAGAAAAATGTTTGGGCTATCGGGAATAATATTTTGAAGGAAATAAAAAATGTCAACAATGAAAACAGACTTTACAACAAATGAAAAACTTAGGATTTTAACTTGTTTTACTGTTGAAAAGTCTGTGAATGACCGGCATATGTTTACAATTTGTTTACTTACTCAAACACAAAATTTACATTAACTTTTTTTACCCACTACCATTATCTTGCAGAATTCACTGTCTTATACACTTGTAATAATATCTGATAGATTGTACTTCACAATTGCATACATGCCCCTGTTGATATTTCTGCTCAACAGTATAATTCACACAAAAGTGTAGGCTATTATAGTTGTTGCCATTCCAAATTTTTTATTTTTGTTATGACCACACAACATAAAAGTTAATGGTTCTGTTTATTTTATTGGTGGTGTGAGGAACTCTAGTTTAACGTATTTCATGAGATGTGATTGTTTTGCGGTTCTTCTTATGAGAGTGTGTTTTAATGATGCAGTGGAAAATTTTGTTTGTACGGAAATAAAATTCAATTTTAACTTCATTGAAAGAACTAAATGCAATAAATTTGTGGCTGTTCGTACCAATGCAGTAAATACTCAACACACAAATATTGTTGCAGTTTTTGTATAATGAACTACACTAAAAGGGTGTTTATTTAGGCCACGTACATTTGAAAACCTCTTGTATGATTTTGAACTTTTTAGCAATATCAAGTGTTTTTCTTGTATTAGCACACTCCATAATTTAAACAGAACTGAGGTTTACAAAAACCGTAACACGTAAAGATACGCTCATCATTTAAATCCGCTAAACATAAGATGCAAAAATGCACGAACCATCATAAACAATGTAACATTAGGGCGTGTCAATTTGGAGGGCAAAAATTAAAATTTGTGATTTTTGTGAATGAGGGGGTCCAAAAATGTGCCTTTTGATGTGTAATATCCTAATTTAAAAGATTTTTCCTTATTCATAAAGATTTACCTTGGTAAATTTGCGCTTGATTATAATCTATATTGATATTTCCGAAAAAAGGGGATGACTTAATATTAACTCCAACAAAATTTGCTCAAAAAGTGGTTTAATGAGCTCATACAATTTTATTCATATTTTGTCTTTATTATGAAACACTGAAAACACATTGTAAAAAATGTAAAAAGCTTCAACCAACAATATTCATCAAATCTTGCTTCGATTCATTCTTAGACATTATTCTTCTTCTTGCTTCCAGGCCTCTAATGAATCCTTCTCATTTCTCATTAGTATACACTTTGCCAGAAGCCTCTGTTACTTGTTTTGCACACCTCTCTATGGACTGTCCCATGTCATGGCCACTTTGGAACTTGCATTGGTTCTTCAACAAACTTTCTTATTTCTGATATTTTGAGTTAACACGTAAGTGGAGGTTCATATATTTTTCTGACCAGTCTATCAGTTCCAAAAGGGAAGTTGCATTTGGATTTACTGCATGTGTTTTCCTAGGCCGAACAGATAGGTCTCCCGGTGTATCATCCACTTCATTCCTTAATTCAATTATCTTCTGGACCCCTGCTTTCCTTTCTTCTTGGTCTTTCGAGCATAAAAGTGTCTGAAGCACCATTTCACTAAATGTGAACCACGATGAACGTTGGATTGTTGGCAAAACAATATCTGCTTACTGCCTTCTTCTGAAATTTTAGGAGCTTCAATTGATAAAGAATGTGGCAAAGTCCTTCCACCCAAGAGAATGTCAATTTAATTGTAAACCAGCAAGGATAGTAAACGCCAACAATGTATTCCACAAGCAGTTGTAACGTCTTCAAGTTGCCTTTAAGGCCATGTTTTGAAACCCATATGCAAAAAATCTTAATTGCAGTTGTCAACCACCGAGAATGGCTTACAGGACCTATTTCTAGTAATGCCAGATAAATTGGAAGTACACCTATCCTTATGGCCTGAGTTATCCTGTAACCATAAGCCTGATCTGTAGAGAGATCTTTGACAACAGTGTCACTCAATGGAGCCAAAGGCTCTGGAAAGGATATTCTGACAAATGAGGGATTGATTTCAAGTTCTGTTGCAGCATCAAGCATGTTGCCAATCTTACCACTCCACTTGTTGTTAGACAAAGTTTTTCCATCGAACTCGGTGATCAAGTGCCGCAAAGGTAGCTCATTAGTATGAAGAGCACAAACCAACCAGATGAGTTTACGATTCATCTTTGCCTCAACCCAATGCATGACCCCTCCTTCCCAACCAGTGTTAACATTCGTTGAGTCACCACCAATAGCCTGCAAACTTTTATCAATGCTGTTTTTCTTTAAAAAAAATCCACAAGATGGTTAGCAATAACTTCAGCAGGTTTCCTTTTCGTTAAGTCTTTCTCTGGAGTAAAATGGCAAAGATACCTTCCACCTGGCTCACTGCAAACAGTGTAATGCTCTTCTTTCACAATACTTGGAAACTGATGACTTGAGTTATCTGCCTGTAACAGAACTTTAGTGAAATCTTGGCGTCCATCAAAGAAGATACATTCAATATTGCCTGTCCTGCATCGAGCATGAAATTCTTCAAGTGCTTTCATGACTTTTTCTTGTGCCCTTTTACTTTATTATGATCAACCACAAGTCTTCTGTCCCCTTCAGTAATTAATCCAGCATCCAAAAATGCAGCTGTTTTAATGGCAGCTGTAGCACGTAGACCGACACCATACCTAATACTTTGCATTGCAACATTGCGCAATTGTAATGTATTATATTGACTTGTACTTGAAGTAGAANTGCCTGTCCTGCATCGAGCATGAAATTCTTCATCAAGTGCTTTCATGACTTTTTCTTGTGCCCTTTTACTTTATTATGATCAACCACAAGTCTTCTGTCCCCTTCAGTAATTAATCCAGCATCCAAAAATGCAGCTGTTTTAATGGCAGCTGTAGCACGTAGACAGACACCATACCTAATACTTTGCATTGCAACATTGCGCAATTGTAATGTATTATATTGACTTGTACTTGAAGTAGAANGACACCATACCTAATACTTTGCATTGCAACATTGCGCAATTGTAATGTATTATATTGACTTGTACTTGAAGTAGAAGGTACATCAGAATCATCGCATGGAATCTGCAAAGGATCTTCAGATTCTTCATCTGTAACATCAGTTGGCTCTTCATCTTCATTGGAGAAAAGATGTTCATATGGTTGTAATGTTAATTCTTCCTTCCTTTTCAGCTTATATTAATAAATTCTTCTTAATTCATCTTCTTGCCTCTTCTGCTTTTTAATTTGTCTTCTGTGCTCAGGTAGATCTGGTAATCCAATTTGATGCTGTCCAACAGATCCAACCTTCTCTCTTTGACTATTAATAAACACTAGTTCTTTGACAGGGATCTTCATATCCTTAGAACAAGAGCAGGAGATGTGCACTTCATGTTTACAGTCGGCACCACCTGGACATGGACCCTCAAATTCTGGACATAGCTTAATCTCACACTTGCAATTGAGGATGTCAAAGAGTTTGTCTAACGTTGCTATGAAAGCCTCTTTCACTTCGTTTTCTTCTGCCAACTGATATTTTTTTGGCTTTTTCCCAAATTTCTTCTATCTTCTTCAGGACTGTGACTCTTGAATTTAAAATTGGCACCACAAAACAACTGTTTGCTCGCTCCCAATGTTCAAGCACTTTTGGATAAATATCTTTTGCAAGAGTGGCTGGTGGGTAATAACACTATAAGACATGTGAGACAAGAGAATCGTCTTCGGGTATAGAATGAACATCACGCAGAGTTGGGAGTTCAGAAGGCAGCATTTTTCGACCAGTTCCAATGAAGTTACTTATGCGAGTGGAAGTTGCCAATCTTGTCTTCCTTTTACTAGCCATGGTTACAAATTTTCAGATTTTGAAATTGGAAGAGACTATTTGTGCCTAGCTGCAAATGAGTATTGCTAGTTTAAACACTTTTACGAGTGGCATAAAATATTTTTACAGATGTCATAGTAAAATATAAGTATATTCTTAACCTTAGGGCAGAAGTACAAACAGAAATAATGATAAGAAGGCACTTCTTGAGAGAAGAAAGTTTGTTGCGAATTTTACATGAAACTTGAAAATATCACGAAATTGAAGTACCTGTTTACCAAGCAAACCCATGTAATTGACAGTTCATGTAAATATATTTGTGAATTGCTAACCAAAATAACACTTTTTGACCCCCTCATTTTTGGAAAAAGGAAGTCAAAAAATTTGACACTCCATAATGTAACCTTGGCTAGCAACAGTTAGACTTAATCATGCTTTTCTCCTTACATGCCTGGCACGTGGAGAAGCAGCAGAGTCTTCCTATCCACACAACATAGGAGCGTTAGGTGGATAGCATCTCACTGCCCCTCTTACATTTCACACTGCCCCCTCCTAGTCTATATTCCATGTACCACCCATCTTTCTTGTCCTCTTACTAGCTCCACTTCCGATCGTACCCCTCCTCTGTGTCCCTCACTCCAAAACCTGCACGCTCCTTTTCTCATACTTCTCCGATGCAAGTGATTCCACGCGACACAGACTAACAAAGGCTGGCTCGGGCATGGCAAATGGGTGGATGTCTTGCGATGTGATGTGTTAAAACATTTAAAAAATAAGAGTTTACAAATGTTTGTATCGCTATAGTGAAAGGCTTCAATAACAGACTTGCATTATAAACTAAAATTAATTACCTTTCAAAATGATATGGCAAATGACTGCATAACAGTCATCTTTATTTTTTGTCCAACATTTTTCTAACTGCCTACTTTTTGTTTCATCCACCACCATAAATTTATACTGAATTTATTTCAGCAATTTTAATAAAAGTTTCACTTAAGTGATGATTCCATGGAAAACAGTGTGCTATAGCTGATCCAGGAACACAGGCGTGAGGTGCCAGAGCCACTTGTCATGTCACAGGCAAGAGTGTCTTGGGCGATAATGGCAGGCGGACATATTTGTTATCCTGTGGCCCTGAACAAAATTTTTCCATATTTTAGGAGATAATCTCAGAATGGCACAGTCTGCATATAGTTATTACAGAACATACCTAGAGGACCAGAAGAAATTGAAAAAAGACATGAAAACGAAGAGAAACAAAAAAAAAGGATCAGAAGAAGCACATTTGAAAGAAGTGGAGAAAACGTGAAATAAAATTGCAGCTGATGAATACAAATTGTGTGTTGAGAAAATATGAGGAAGAGAAGAGAAAATAGGCAATAGACTCTCTGAGGAAGCTAACAAGACTTAGGAAGCAGTGGACAGCAAGAATTTTACTGAAGTAGGCACTGCATAAGCAATATTGCAGGAGGTGCACACTGTGGAGGTGGTTGTTAAAGGTGTGTTCAAGGAAGTCCAGACAATGCAAAAAAAAATATTGAAAAGAATAAGTCATTAGTTGTATCAGACTTCTTTTCAAAATGGCCAAAAAATAGACTCAGTATACCTGAAATACATTCTTTCTTATTCTTAGTTTTTATGCTTTCAAGTTATTGTATATTTAATTCTTGGGGTTACTAACCTTTCACTTTGATTTTTAAAGTTTTTGCTGTATTTCTTGTATCTTTAAAATATTCTAAATTTTTGGTGAAAGATACACTGAAGTTATTATAAATTTAACTGAAAATAACTATAGTCACTATTTTTGGGTTCCTAAAATGCTTGTAGACCTTTTTGTTTTAGGCCCACAAGATTTTACACCTGTAGTTTAATCAGTTTAGTTATATTTCTGCATTGTGTTGATTGTAACCATAATTACTTCCTGACTTTAGTGTTAGTAATATTTGGATGGTCAATGTATAAGCTAGGTGTCAGGAGTGCAAGATAATGTAATGAAAATTAAATTATTTCATATTTATAATGTAATGCACACCACAGTACCAGTGTGCACTGTGTCACGACCCCCTCATCTGTTTTCATTCTCTCTATTCCAACTCATACCTGCAAGCACAGTGTGCCAGGAATCATCCACCCTGCTACAGCCCATGTGAGAGTCAACACCCTACAAGCCCACCTGTCAGTCAGCTGGCCACAGTGTGTGTATCTCCTGCTACCCCTAGCTGTATGCAGCCTGTTTGCTGGGAAGGGCATTGTCATGCTCTTCATTACATTCACTTTCCCCTTAGCCTCACTCCAGGAACCAGCCTTTATGAGCAGCTGCACCTCTGCATTCTTAGTCTGTTCCTAGCTGTGTGTCAACCCAATGACTGATATCAGCATTTCTTAGCCCAAGGCCAGTCACGAACTTCTGGTTAGCTGGTTAACATTGTTTCACCAGGAAGGGACCCATGTCCATGGTCTGTTTTCAAATTACTTTGCTGTTGGGTACTATTTAATTTGCTGTTTTCAATATTCCTTAATCGTCAAAGCCCTCTGCACCATTTCTATGGGATATCTCATGAATTTTGGCAACTAAGGAAGTGGGTACAGGCTCTGTTGAAGCACAATTAACTATATGATTACAGCTCCAAGCTTCTCGTTTCTGTAGTTTCAACTCTTGCTTGGCTCCTTCTGCTTAGTCTCTTTTTCCCACTGTTGCTCAACCGACAAGTAAATGCACTCTTGAGCGTGCTTGTGGGTATGTGACAGGGAAACAGATCCATTACACAGTGCCAACATTCTCCAGAGACAAAACCACAGTCCTAAACCCATAGACTAGCTAGCCTCTACATCAAGATCCATGGGTGTTTGTAGCCAGGCTTGGGGGTAGTCGCACCCCTTGGCCACTGGAGCAGGCTCGTGCTACTTACTTGTGACTGTTAACATCAGGCCTTCACTGGAACAGGAAAGGGTACCATAGTGCAGGTACTTTGCCATCAGCTTATCAAGCAAAAAAGGGTCATTTTCCTTTAGACATATACTTTTTACCTAGAGAGCAGCCTGGGGTTAACTGCTGGCATGTCTTGCATTCTGCAGCACTGTTAGCAGAGGGGCAGTACTTCATTAATCACGAGCTTGGTCATGTGTTTATTACAGTCGCACATCTACTATGCTTTGCCCAGCACTAGCTAATGCCTTCAAGTGAGGTGGGAAGAGAACAACAGACATTGCAGCTGCAGCTGCCATACTAGATAATCATTGGAGCCTTCTTGGTGGTGGTCAGCACTTTTATACTCATTTATGTGAGCATGCCCAGGTAGAGAGGGTACATCTTGTGATGCCAAAACTTCAGAACCATCCGCTAGTTCCAACCCCATACTGCCAGATTCCTTTAGACCTGTGCCCGTTGTTGGAATTCCTTGACATTTTTGCACCAGTCCTGCTACTCTTGCACCTATCACCTAAGGTGAAGACTACTGAAAAAACTTTCACTAACACTAATAGTGTCAACTGTCACCAAGACAAAGTAAGGAGGAACCAGTAATCCCAGCCAACCAGCTTAAACTGCATTTTCCTCCATGTGAATGGCCACCATTCTCTACTACCATAGGTATTCCACCAAATAAGTGACTAATGCCTCTCCAAAGCTATCCATAAGGAAGAGTTCCCAAGTTAACAGACACTTGGTGTGAAATGGAGGAGGGGGGAGTACTGGCTATTACATCATTATAGTTGGGACTTGAACCTGAACTCCTAAAACTGGGGTGGGTCCTGCAGCCAGGCAGGTGACAAATGTAAAGACATGGGTTATTTAAAAATGTTTCCTTCCTTTCTAGAAATGTGTTAAATCTCTGTAGTGCATTTTGGTGAGGTTTAAGTGGGCATGTGTTTCAGGTTAACAGCACAGTACCCATTGCATCAGAAGTATTTCAGAAAGCTGGAGTGTATGATCCTAATAGGATATTTGGTGTCTCGACTCTTGATGTTGTACGTGCTAATGCATTTGTAGGCGAGGCCAAGGTAAGAATATTTTTATGAAGCATATTATATTAAGTGAAATTATGGAATGTTTTTAACATACTATTACACCTAAACTCATGTTAAATGATCACCATGAAGGATTTGAGATACACTTTTTACGGCATTTATTAATTAATGCTGAATGTAGGATTAGCATTTTCTTGAATGTCCTTCAATTCTTTTATTTACGTGTGTACAGTTGATCAATCATAAAATGTTGCACCTCTAAAGGTTAGAATTTTGTTGAAGTCCCATTTCTGTATATTCAGCAGCATAAAGTTACACTCAACGAAATTGCAGCACTTTCATGTGTTTCACACAAATCATGCAGGGTTCGCAGGATCAAATCCTGGCCTGTGAATTAAAATTTTTGGTGTTGAATTAAAGTTTGTAATACAAAGTACAAAATAAAAAGTCAACACATAAGATAAAATAAACATAAATAAATCAACAGCATATTATCACCTCTGTTGCATTCCTGGTCATCACTTTCAAATTATAAAAATTATCCTCAAGTCAAAACTCATATATTCATGATCAGCCACTACTCGTATATTTTATAGGCAGAATGTGTGTTCTGGGGGTGTTGAACGTTGTTGTTTTTTACATTTGTATATGCCAAAAAAGTGTTTAAAACAATAGTTTATTCCTTCCAAGTTCTTCAGGCTAATTATCTGAATGACGTGATGCAAAAATATAATTCGTGATCTCAATTCTGTGAGACCATAGCATTATAAATCTAATGCACGTTTTCAGATAAACATGCACAATGATGTGCTTTTGAAAGCTTGCCCACGTGTACTGCTGGTCATGATCATCAAACTTGTCATACCACACCACTAAGTAAATACAATATATATGGATTTTTTTTTGCATGATCAAGTACTATTTGGTCTGAATTTCACGAGTCCCAAAAATGTCACAATCACAAATTTTACAGTCCCTAGTAGTCAGCATTGGTGGAATTGACAATTTCCCAGCTATTAGTTTTACTTCTAAGAAAAGAAATTTTGCATGCATGTGTTTGCCATTCAGGTTTTGATTTTATGTTAACACTTTAGACCGGAAAGCTTGTTTAACATACATGGCCATCTATCATCTTCATATTTTATTACAACGTATTCATATTTTCATTGCTTTTGTTATAGTTTAAAAAATGTGGAAGTCGTGATTCCACTCTGTGCATATTCTTGTTTATAATGGTAAACTAAAGAGCTAGGTGTGAATCCTTGTCAGTTTTTAATGTTATTGTTAATTCAATCTACCAGCTTTTCAAATTTTTATAAAAGTTTGTTTATAATTGTAACTAAAAATTGGTTTTTATAGGGTCTTGATCCATCAAAAGTCAACGTTCCTGTGATTGGTGGTCATTCCGGTATTACAATCATACCTCTAATTTCTCAAGCCCAGCCTAAAGTAGATTTCCCCAAGGATCAACTGAAGACTCTTACAGAAAGAATTCAGGTAAGTGCAGTGGCATTTAGTTACACATTTTAGTATAAAAAAATTAACATGCGACCCGTTATAGAAATAGTCGTACTAAAATACATTTTGACCTAGATTTTATGTTCTCCTTGGTGTGTTATGATGAGAGTTGCAAATTTCACTGAAATAATATAAATTATTGAAACATAAAATATTTTTGTAAATAATTATTGGGAATTAACTACCTGCCCTGCGTTTAGAAAGTGTGATTGTTGTCACACATTTGATTGTATGTTTGACATTTACCATCCAATATCTGTTGCTGTTGCCACAGCACATCCTACACTATGACTTTACAGCAGGATGCCAGTCATAACCTCACTATCGTCTAATTACATACATTAAATTGGATTATACTGAAGGGATTGATCACAAAAGTAAGATACTCAAGTCATTGTGATCTCCTAAAATGAGGATTGGGATGTTTGTTTTTGTTATTCATGACAGAAACATATTGTAGGTATTTTTAATCCATATTTTTGTGCATATCTTCCTTCATCAACATCCAAAAAGTCCTTATCTATTGTATTGGAGCTTCAGCTACCATAATGCAAAATGGCAGCCAAAAGTTCATTTTCTTTTAAATTTAATAGGGTTACCAATGACCAAGGGGAAAAGGGAAAATTCAGGGAAATTAAAGTACACACAAAAACAGGGGAGTCTGGGAAATTCTTTATTGTGAATGCCAATAGTAATTTGGCACAGGTGTCGCTCGTTGGTCACCTTTTTCTTTTTTGCGTTACAGGCACGCTGCGACAGGCAAATAAAGTTCTTGCTCAAGTATATTACTCCCCATCATTTTCCTGGGCACAGCTTCCCCTTCCCCTTTTCAGTCCAGTGGAAAAGTCACTTGCCATACCCTCACCCTGGGTAAAATACATTTTCTTCTCATGAGAGCGTGTTGATCATGCACATAGGTTCACTTAAAAATAGGATTAGGAGGAATTATTTCATCAAAAATTAACCATACTGCATAAACCTAATGTTGTTAAATTGGTTAGGTATAAGAGAAGGCAATCTAAGCCTTACTTTGTCATCTAAAGATGATACCTATTTTTTCTGTGGTATTGACCATGCGAACAAAACTGACTCCAGAAAAACAAACAATATCAACTGTAAAATCAAACCCGGTCAGCAACTGCTAACTCTGCTTCTGTCCTCTCAAATAGGTAACACATGTCAGCGCTCGCTCCTTCCACCCCCTCAGACTTACTACATCCTGACCACCCACGTTTAAAAGACCTCACGCTTTTCACTCATTTATTTATTCATGTTAGGGGACATAAATTGGTCCGCGGTATTCCGGGTTTCTGCTGTAATACGACCACTCCTAGTTGCAAAAATAAAATGTAAAACATTTTGCTGTGACTCACTATAACAAGTGCGAAGCCCATTTCCAGTAGCTTGTTTATAAAATATCAGACAATGTATTAAGGAAAAATTATTCCAATTCAATAGACAAAAGTCTTGCGAATAAAAGATACTCCAAAAAGGTATATGCTGTTAATGGTAAAGTGAGCACTTTTGAGGCCCTAGTTATTTTTCTCTCTCTTGTTTATGCTAAACATTTTTGCGTGACTATTAAACATAGTTTCTACTTTTCATCACAATCAACATTTAATTTCTGATGCCGCCATCAAATATGTTTATTAGTTATTATTTCCATAGAGATGGTTTTAAAAAGTTCTCACTTTACCGTCAACAGCCTATAGGTACAACCTCCGAAGTGACAGGTGAAGCGATCACGAGACTATTAGCTGAAGTGAGGAAAGGTGTGGGTGTGTTTAATTCTCACTGTTATTGGCTGGAGTTGTTGCTATCTGCGAGATGGCCAGGCAAGATAACTAGTCTAGGCGTGGAGACTGCAGGTTGGAGCTGCTTGGAAAGGGGGAGGGGTGTAGAACAAGTACTCCCTTTGTTCCTTCACGTGTTGCGCGGGCAGCCTTTCCTTCAGGCACTGTGTGGCGCACTCATTTCAAACACAACTGCTGCAGTTTTTGTTTAATCTTTTTGCCTGCCAATTATGAGTAGCAACACTACAACCCATGTTTTTTATCGCTGTGGACTCGAGAATGTATTTTAAATCAGTTTTATTGTGATTGATTGCATTTTTCCTGGAATTTTTGTATTTTTTTCAACCATTTAATATTTTTTGACGGTTCCTGAGCATGGCTGCTCAATATTGCTGCCTCGTTAAATTTAATACTAATAAATTTGGGGTTCTATTGCACGATTGAGTTGCTAATTCCTGTTTGTTTTAATGAATGCAGCACTGCCTGGCAACAGGGCAATAGCAAAAAGGCTCGCAGAGTGAAGATGTGGAACAGTATTGAAGGGGAAGGAAGATGATCCCCTTTTTTGTTAAATTCTTTTGATCTCTATGCGACATGTTTGCAGACAAAAAATGAAACTATTTACACGTGTTTGAACTCTTGAACAGTGATATCATTACGAGGGAGTACACAAAAAGACACTCATTTTAAATGAGTGTGTTAACATTGTATTTAATATATAATGTAACAGAGCATTAAAAAAATATTGCTATGGTAAATGTCGTTGCAGCCCATACTCGTTATGGCTTGTTTCCAGTGTATCATTAATTTTAAGTGACAAAACATTTGATTAATATTTTGTATTTTACTGAACCTAGGCATTCCAGCAATTAAACTTCAGTTTAAAATCTGAGATTATATTTTATTTACTCAATGCCAGTAAGGAACATTAATTTTGAATTTTACACACATGAAATAAGTGTATTTCTTTATGTTAAGAGCATATCCCAGCAAAGTATTGATTTGTTTGAATTGTGGTTTGTTTTTCAACAAAATGATTGTGTCGGTATACTGTTTATTGCATGTAATTGCCAAGGGTAATTTTTTTGTGTGTGCCAAACATCACGCTACAGTAGATTCTCTAGCTATAATTTTTCAGGTGGCAAAAAATTTCCATACCTCTGGATTCCAGAAGAGGAGGAAATGACTTGTACATCAATAAAATACAACTTCTGATCTTATTTAACTTAATGTTTCGTATAATGAGAGCTGTACTGCACATTATCTGTGAATAAAGTTTATTAAATGCATAGTAAAAATGGGGATTAAAAAAATTCAGATTACTGTAAAAAAATACATTAAATACATTTTACCTCAACTCACCTATATAAATAATATAACATCACAATCTAATGTTTTTCATGAGAAAATGTATGTAGTGTGTGTGTGCATGCATGTACATGTGCATAATAGGTGGCAACATTGTATGCCGAGGTGAGTTGGTGGAATTAAAAATAAAATTTTGCATTTATCAGTTTGATATTTCTGTGTAACAAAATCTTGACAGGATTTATCATGAACACCCATGTGTGACACACACATTTCTTCCAAAATAGTACTGTCAATAGTGGGGAGCCCGTGGTTCAAGGGATGTGTGTGGTGCATGGGGTGGTCTGCATCTGGCGTGGCTCTGTAACACAGATAATTAGAAGTTTGGTGTAGTTGCATAGCTATGTTGCTGTAGTTATTCAGCTAATTGGAGAAAGAGTAATTTACCTGTCAAGTTTGTTGATTTGTACACATCTGACAACCTGTCAGTAGTGAACAATTCTAAGCAAGTGCAGTTGCAACCATTTACCTTCAGTAAAAAACTAAAAGTAATAAAAGCAGCAGAAGAGAGGACACCATGCAGCAGACTGTGGAGTAGAGTAAAAGCACAACATAAAAGTGACTTGCTATGGGCACTCCTTATAATTCTCAGTCCCTTCCATTGTGGGTCAAGCAAAAAAAACTGCCTAGATGGTGGTTGAAAGTGGCATAAGTTATGCAGTTTGGACTCTGAGCATGTCGTTTCTGAACTAAGCTGTTTTGGAAAGTGTTGGAGCTTGCTTGTTTTTGGAGTTTAATGTACAAATGATAGTTGCACGAAATCTTAAGTAACTATATCAAAAGATTTTTTGATAAATGTAATATTTGAGATACTATAAAAGCTGATAATTTTAATATTATTTATAAAGGAATTTAATTTTGACATTATTTGTAAAGGAATTTTTCTGGGACTTATGGAAATTTTTCTTAATGTAGTTCTTTGGTATGTAAAGAATTCACTGTACCGGCAGTCCTTTACTTTCGGACATTCATCTCTCTTACAATTCCCACTTTCGTACATTGGTTTCTTACACCATAAATTTGACATTCACGTGTTGATTTCGTACTTTCGTTCATAACCAAAAAACGTATCTCGCGCATGCCTCCATCACTACAAACGTAAACACCATAGATATATGGATCTTTTGTATTCTGTATGTTTTGTCTTCGCAAATAATATTGTGGCAAAGTTGACTTATACATAAAGCTCTCTGGTGTCGATATATGTAACTATGTTTTTGATATAACTGAACAAGATTAATATACATATGCAGTTGTATGTAGTTTGATTTGTTACTACTCTATGGCAATTTTTTTTATTAGTGCCATTCTTGTTTAGAAATTCCATTGTTTTTATTATGGTGTTTAGTTTCCTTTGAGGTTAGTTTTCTAACCAATTTGGTTTTTTTGTAATTTATCGATTGGTAGCAAGTACGTAATTATTTCACTATGCAATGAACAAGAAACTTAAAAATGAAAGTAATGAAGATTCAGTGTTTAAGAAACAAATAAAACCTGTTTTAAATAGCGTACAATTGAAATGAGAAATTATTGTGCGGTCATAAAGTGGCAAATCATTTGCAGTTACAGGACGGTCTTTCAACCCGAGCCAATCCACTGTTTTTTCCATTCTAAAAAGTGACGGTTATAAATTCAGGAAATCTTTCTTGTAAGATAATTTCAAAATGATTGGGTGCAGCGATGGAACAGATGGAACAGTCTTTAAAAGTATGGTTAGACGATCGACATGAGATAATTTAAGGCAAAGCTCTCAGTTTGTATGAAGATTGAAAAAAAACAGCTTGGTGAATCAGCTGCTAATGCTTCAGACTTTAAAGCCAGCAAAGGCTGGTTTGACAAGTAATCTGCCAGTGCGGATACCGAAGCTGCCAATAATTTTATTAAAACTTTTGAGAACATTGTTGTAGAGGGGAAAATTACTCACCTCACCAAATTTTTTATTTTGATGGGAAAGGCTTATTCTGGGAAAAAATGCCTTCAAAAACTTACCTGGCAAAAGAAGAGGCTGTTGCACCTGGACACAAGGCATCTAAAGACAGACTGACACTTTTACTTGGTGGTAATGCTGTGGGTGGTTGTAAACTTGTTAACACACTGAGAATCCCAGGGTTTTGAAAGGAAACCCCAAAGAAACCCTGCCAGTCATATGGAAATGACTTAAAAGTTTGGGTTACTTCAGCATTATTTAAAGACTGTTTTGTGAATCATTTTGTTCCTGAAGTGAAAGATTATTGTAAGCAAAAGAATTGGGCATTTGGCATTCAAGGCACTGTTACTGTTGGATAATGCAGCCAGACATCCACAGGCATTGCAAGATTTATGTTCAGAGGTAAAGGTCATATTCTTGCCTCTGAACACCACAAGTTTAATCCAGCCAATGGATCAGACTGTGATTTAAACTTTCAAATTATATTACATAAGGAGAAAAAAGACAAAGCTGTCAAGGCAACAGATGATGATGGAAGAACTACAATGAGTGGTTGCTGGAATAAGTTGTTGCCTTACCTGGTGCCAAATTTCAAAGGTTTTGAAGAGACCCCAGAAAGCCGACAGAACAAATTGTCAGTTACGCATCTGCTGGATCTGGAAGTTACTTCTGGAGAGGTTGATGATGTGATGGCCTTACATTCAGAGCCATTGACAAATTAAGATCTACTTGCTCTTCAAGAGGCAAATTCATCAGCATCCACAGCTGCTCAAAATGATGGCTGCCCAGAACCACCAACCAAAACCCTTGCATGGAAAAAACTCAATGATGCTTCAAAAAATCTTGAAATCTTTTTAAACATCATTGAAGAAAATTATCCAGATGTAGGGAGAAGTGTTAGCGTTCATCAAGCTGTTGAAGTAGTTACAATGTGCTACAGACAATTGTATGAGAAGAAGGGAGGAGTTTAGCTGTCAATAAATGATTTTTCTGCAAAGCTGATAAGTCATCTGCACCAGCTCCCAGCGATTGTTAAACAGGCTACATACTATTCCAAAGAGAGCTGAATCTGTATGTATGTACCCACTGTAATTAGTTAAATGTTTATAATTGTAAAATGTCTTTTCAATTGTTTTAACGGTTAGCAATATATTTACACACTTTTTAATAACTTTTATTTATAATCTTGTTTCTTATTGTGTAAAATATATTGTTTTGAATT